>CM053789.1:31633737-31653737 GCA_028749045.1 Cupressus sempervirens | reverse complement strand
TTTTAGGAAATTTTACCCAAATTTTTTTAAAAATTACACTTGATTTGGAGTCTAGATGACTGAGTTATGGCCTCTCAAAGTTAGGCTACCAAATCAAAAATTAATTTGAAGAGGGCTATGGGAAAAAAACTACGTTCTTAAATTTGACGATCAAACAACCATCACTATAGTTAGAAAATGCCTAGGAATGACAACTAGATGGCTATCAAATTTAACTTCATGTTTGATTGATGTCAGCAAAAAAATAGCTACTTGGCTAACGTGTCACATTGACTTGACCATACATAACTGATACATGTTAATGTACAAATGGATGACTCAGCATACAGAGGAGTACACATGGAAAATGTATGACTACCGAGTCAGTGTCTGATGTGGTGTTGTTGAGGTGTCTACACATGTGTACTCACAACTAATTGGCTATTGTCACATGTCCTAAGATGACATGGACTGCACCCACACGGAGGGTTGGGGGTGGCGCAAATGTGCATGATTGTGAACCATGTGGTAACATGTATTTCTAATAAGGCACTAACACAAGTGTTGCATAGCAAGGTAGGGTCGCCAAAAAAATGATGATGTGTGTCTGGGTTTTCGGTAGGAACTGTCACAGTTTGCAGAATATCCTTTTAAATAGAATATTTAGGAGATGGTCAAGAGAACTACCATGGAAGAAGTTGAATGTTGCCAAAAAAGTCTATCACTAGATTTCTTCTTTAGGGCACTGGACAAGTTGTAGCTAGCCAGAAGAAATGGCCACCAAGGGTGCAAAAAATTTGTTGTCGGGATGCCCTTTAGCACTGTCAAGATCCTCCACTGCTACTAGAAATCAGTCAAGCAGTGCCGACATTAATAAAGGCCAATGGGGTTCACTTTGATTTATCCCACATTGGTGGGGGATGGTAGCTTTGCTCTATTTAAAGACCAATGCTTGCTGAAAATAAAACAAAGGCAATGGCTAGGAATATGAAGTTCAGTGCTCGGTGGTGAGTTGTAGACTGTTTGTTGCTTGCTAAGGTCTGCTGAAAAGTTGAGATGCTAGCCAAAACTTGTAGTGTGATGCCAGAGTGAAGAAGGAATATTCTTTGAATAGGGTGCAGGGCCAGGGTGTGACTGCCTGGTGCTTGTACTAAAAAAAATTTCTCTGCTGGGTCACCTAGCCAAAAAAAATTTCAAAAAATCTACCCAAAAAAAAAATTAAGTAGATCTTCTCTACTAAGCCACTTGGCCAAAAAAAAAATCAAAAAATCTATCTGAAAAAGAAAAGAATTATCAAATCCAAAAAAATAATTAAGTAGATCTACAAATGACCATACTAGTGTTGCAAATCAGGCCTTCGGATGTCAATTTGCAAAAACGTTTTCCTCATGATTGACTTTGGCCTAGGGTAGGTGAATTTATAGCCGATTTGCACCAAATCAATGTTTTGGATGCAATGGCAAGGTCTATTCTAGCTCTAGATGCTCCTAATAATAGTGATACTCTAGATTCAGGTCAAGGTGCAGAAGCAAGAGAATGGTCTCGAATGGCTATGTGAAGAGAAATTCTCTGAGAGCTCTAATACCATGGAAGAACTTGTGTTAGGAAAAATTCACCCAAGATGAAAGAACTCAAACACAAGCACAACTATAGGCCCAAAAAAAGAGTACGATCAATATATCATAGCATGTCCTTATACATCACTATGTTTTCATATGAGTGTACACACTAGGAGTGCCTATATATAAAAGCCTCTAAGATGCATCTAGAATGTCTCTAGAAGGTGCCAGAAAATAAGCTTGACAACTAAGCACACATCCTCCATTGTGCATGAATGTACATACCTCAATGAGAGGATAAGCATGACAAGGTGTCCCATGTGTGGAGATGTTGTGGACACCATGTGTTGAAATAAAGTGCTTACTCCTACGTTGTAGACACCATGTGCATAAATGAGGTGTGAACTCTTGTGTTGTCAACATCACAACTCACAAGAGTGCACATACTCCTAGGTGACTAATAAATAAATATTAAAATAATACATTAACCTAGATAAACTTAAGTAAGTGTAAATAGTAAAATACTTTTACACCAACATAGAGGGATAGTCCTATAAAACTTGAATTAAAATACAAAGGTATTCAAAGGCCCTATTTCTATATTTCCTCATCTATGAATGCCCAAACCATGTATACATGACCATAGCTGACAACTAATGGATTCAACTTATAGTATCAATTGTTTTTCAAATGATTTGCTAGTTTCTAAACAAGTGGATTTTTATTCCAATGATTTCTATTTTTTCCTACTATAAACATTTGGAAGCCTTATTTCTATGTTATATTTGAAATATTAAGCAATAAAAAAATATATCATTCATATGTTAACATGTTAAAAGTTGTCTCTATTCCTCAATTTGAGGAAAATAATGAAATATAAATAAATAGATTTGGATAAGATCAATGATGTCTTGCATCATAATGGTGAAGAATTAAAAAAACAAATATCATGTTTTATATTCAAATACAGATTGTTCAATTCAATACCAATTGTGATGAAAATATTTAAGCATTCAATTCCAAGTATATAAACATAAACATATACAGGAATACAAATAGATAGAAAAAATTGAGATCCAAACCTTGTAAATTTTGAAATTTTTTTTACCAAATAACTTAAAAAGGTTCTCATTGTCATTTTGTATCATTTTCCTTCCAATATTTCTTGTTAACTAGAAAAATAGATAAGAATGACCTAAAATTTATAAATTTATCATATTGATTACTAGTTTACATCATTGGCAATCCCTACTAGATATTACAAATCTAAATTATATGTCATTGGAAAGGATAACCTTTTGAGACTTAACTCTATATTTTGTAATACAATTCATCCAACAAGTGAAAGGCTAGCTCTAAATATCTCAATCTCTTTAATTGGCAAAGAAATAATAATCACAATATTTATTTTCATTATAGGCAGGACTTTAGCTACATCAAAGCAGTTCTTGTTATTTAATAATAATGAACATTATTGGTTTATTATTAAATTATAAGTTTTCTTAAAAAATTATTCTCTAGTAATAAGTCTATATGTAAACTTGTTTTTTTATTAATAACATATATAGTTCTATTTTGGAAAGTCTATAAGCTTTTAAATTATTTGTAAAAAGAAAATCTAATTAAGAAAAATGTTAATAGACAATATTAAAGAACTAATTGAGGCTATTTGTGGGAACTTTGTTCCCAAAAATTAAATTTTTGGTGGAAAAGTTGTCTATTTGGACAAAAAATTGTAAATCTTTCCTTTTAATTATTTACCAACGAGTTTTTATCTCACTCAACTTTTAACTATCATTTTGATATTTATTGGTTGTTATCTCCACTTTTGACTATTATTTTTCTTTCTCTATTTATTTAAAAATAATAATGTACTTGTAATCTCCACATTAGCTCATGTTGTGATCTTTATTTATTTAGCTTTAGATTTTTAAATTTGATTTAGATTTTACTTTTAAAATTATTTTAATTTATTTTTTATGGTAGCTTAATTTTTTATGTAAATATTGTTTTTAGTTTCTATAATTTATTTAGTCAATAGAATATTTTTTAGAGGCATTGCTATTTTTTCTTTTTTCTTTTTTTTTGTATTTCTCTTATTATTTTTTCATAATATTTTTTTTGATGACATTTTTTGAGATTTGATAAATTGAATTTAAATAAATAATATTTATTAATCTATTTAAAATATTTTAGTAAATACTATGTTATTTAAATTGCAAATTATTAATAATCTAATTTGTTCGCATAAGATAGGTAAGAGCCTGTAACACAATGGTAAATTGTGAGTCTCTTATTGAAGAGGTCTAGGGTTTGAATCTACTCAGGCTTAACAAATATTATTAATAATTAATCTTGGCTTCGGCCTCTTACCGATCAAAAAAATAAAATTGTTCACATAAGATTATATTTTAAATCTCCACTTTTACCTAATATTTTTTTTTTCTATATTGGCTCATGTTATGATATCTATTTATTTAACTTTTGATTTTTACAATTACTCTATGTTTTAGTTTTTAAATTATTTTTAATATTAGTTTAGTTTTTCTTCAAATATTATGTTTTAGTTTCTATTTAATTATTTAGCCTATAGAATATTTGTTAGAGAGTTATTTTTTTATATTATTGTAATGAAAATTTATAAAATTTAGATTACAATCATAATAAAATCTACAAATAGAACTAAAACCATAATTACACCTTAACCCTAATCTAATGATCTATGACTAGTCATTTTCTAGTACGAAACATCTCTTGGACAATATTAACCTTTTAATAAATTGTTGCCACTTTGAATAAATATTTGTAAAAAGAAAAAAGAAAAAAAACTTTTTAAAATTTCAAAATTTCAAAATTCAATATTATATTATCATTTTATTTATTAGTCCATGCCCTATAGATAGGAGACCACAATTTTCACCATGTTTATGCTATCACTTTTTTTTCAACAATCTAAAAACATTGGGGAATGTTAAATGTCTATCAATATTATTTTTAAAATAAATATTTTGGTAATTAAATGTTTTTTTTCATTGTTTATGACTATTTTTTCTAGTGATTTTAAACATTTTTAAAAAATCCATTAAATTCTTTCATTTTTGTTGTTTCCACATTTTATTGAAAGTAAAGTGGCTTTCGCATTTTATTAAGTGCAGAGTGGCTTAAATAAGGAGAACATGTGTTTAACTTGAGCTTAGTGGTTGCATCGTGCAACCACAAAATTTGTATTTCTTATTAATACTACATATTATGTTATTTGAAAATGTTTATAAGATATTTTTTTATTATTAATTCATCTAGCTCATACTATTGTATCCTTGTATGTTATAAGCATTTGTATTAGGCACAAAAATTCTAGAAAGGCAAGGAAACATTTCAACTTCCTTATAATTAGATAGGTATTTTTGACAAACTTTTTCTTTTGCATTATGAACTCCATTTGAAATTTTGCATCAATCTTCTAAAGATATATAGAACGTCATTCATGTGATAGAATCTTTTTGCTGCACCAAGGCCGTCATTTTATTTGGACAACTGTTGTAAAGTTGCATAAGGTTTACAATTGAGCCATTTCTTTTGATGCCTGTGAAAAGTAGAAAGACCTATTCCCGAGAGTGTCTAATACCATAAAACTATATTCCATTTTGAAATTATCAACAATAAATTGAAGATATGGGCTTTTGGAATAACCGATTTAGATAATGAATACTTAATAGGACTTCAAAAATTATAATGAATAAATCTTCTTGTCTTTCTAGAATTTTTGCACTTGATATATACAAACTAGATTTTTAAATAATGAATACTTAATCACATACTACTAGATTTTAAAGCAATGTCCAAACTTAAATTTGTGTTAAAGAGGCATGAGTTAATTTTGCTTCGTTGAGGAGCATTGTTTGAATTATTAGTTAAGGAAATCTATAAAGGCTACGATAAAGGATTGTTAGCTTACTATAGATGATTTTGATATTTGAATTGTTTATTTTAATTTTATTATGTTCCTCAAATGAACATGGCTCCAAATGGGATGGTCAGAGTGTCTTCTCTAACGATAGATCTTACTGTCTGACTAACAAGGCAATAGGCGGATATTAGTACAATAAGACATATATACTTTGACTTCATTAAGAAATTTTTTTAAATAAAAAATAAACTTTTCATTTCCAATTTTTTTTTTTTTTATAAGATTCTTCTTGCCCCCATCTTCATTCATCACATTACTACATAAAAATATTTATGCTCTTGACCATCATATCTAAGTAGTTTTAATATTTCTATTATCACAATTTCTAGAATCCTTAACAATTCATATTTTTCATCTTGTCAATAATATCTATTTTGGAAAATTAATAGAACCAAAACTTTTCTGACAACTATTAAATTTATTTGTATACAATTTAGTATGAAATCTAAATCTCTTTTATGTTTTATCTTTTGAACAGAGCATGTTTCTATTTTATATTTCAATATACTCTTTTGTTTTTCTAATCAAAAGGCAAGGACTCTAGCTCTAGCAGAACCCTTGTTTAACATAAAAACCTAAAGAAAATTATAATATTTTTGAAAATATGGTTTATATATTTTTTCTTAACAAACTATATTTAAAATTAGTTTTCTTAGATTAGTTTCAAAGCTTAACAAGTTTTTTTATAATATGTATTTGTAAATTAATCACAATAAATAAAAGTGGATAATTTTATATTTACTGTTACTCACAAAGCATTGACATTAAATTTAATAAAAAAAATCAATTAAATTATAATAACAATATAACAAGTTCAATAATTTATAAATTCATTACAATATTAAGTATGAAATAGTCTAAAAATAACAAAAAAAATCAAATAATATTGATAAAAAAGCAAATATAGACCTTGCAATAGTACTCAAATTTTATGGTAACTGTTGGTACCTAATATAGACCTAGTATTTGAACTTTCAGTTTCAAGTCTTGAACCTCTTTGAACTACTTCAAACTAGGTTCAAAGCAATTCAAAGTGTTTCAAATTCATTCAAAATGAAGGCTCAAATGCATTTGATAGTTTAAGGAGTTCAATTGGTTCGACCAAGACAAATAGGTATGAAGGATTCACAAGTTGAACTTGGTTAAGAGTGGTTCAATGAGCTTCATTTGGTTCAAAAGAGTTCATCCCACAAGTTCAAATGAATTTGGCAGTTCAAAGAATTCAATCGATTCAAGATGTGTTAAATGGTACAATAGGTTCATGGAGGATCAAATGGTTCATAGGTTCAAGGAGCTCAAATAGAGGTAGATTCTATCTAAAGGTTCAATAGTTCAGAGTTTAGGTTTGAAACATGACATGGTTCAAAGTGGTTCAACAAGTTCAATGGTTCGATACTTTTATCTACTTGAAAACAACAATGAATAACTTTTAACTTGGGCATAATTTTACCAACTGATCTAGTGGAAACATAGATGAAAATGATATCACCAACAAATCCGAAAATGAAGGAGATCCAATGGTGGAATAACTAGTTATGCCTCCCATACTCAAACTTGTTAGTTTTTATAATTGAATAATCACCTTTACACCTATCAATTTTTATAACTAAATAACCACCTTTAAACCTGTCAGTTTTTATAACTAAATAACCACCTTGTAAAACTATATATTGTAAAAATGTGAGAAGAAAGGGGTTCTAGTCTTTTCTTTTTGGGTAGAAATTGCAAACTTGGGGCTGTAAAGTAAAGCTTGAGATAGCAGAAAAAGAGAAAGGAGAATAGATTTTTTTTTTGAATAATGATTTGCACGTGTCAAACAACAAAATCAGTTTTATTTTGTTGTATTCAGAGGAAGATTAATTTAATGCAATAGAACTTTGAGTTGGTGTAATAAATCTTTGATCAATTTTGATCTTTGTGTCATATTGTTGATCTTTGAATCTACTTTGATACATATAATTTCTATCATGACTATATTATGGACTTTGTGCTCTAATTGTCTCTAGGTTTGGAAAAGATTATTCTTCTTTCTCTCTATGTCCGTTATGTGATGCAGCATTCAAGCAAATGGACTTTGTGTCATTTGTTGTTTGCTTTCTTTTCAATTAGTTAATATTTCCACATCTACTTCATGTTTACGAATAGATATTTGTAAACCTTTTATGCTTTTTGGTTAAAAGCATCCATATTTGATTCATTGTAAATCATGTATGAGGAGTTGTACCTAGATAAATTTAAAGGAAGGTTATCAATTCAATGATAACCTATCCAACTTTTAGTCTTGTTTTAGTCTTCTTATCTGGGCATTTAGAGTTAATTTGTATATTTTTCCTTGGAGGACAATCTGTTCACTTATAGATTTTTTGGCAACTCTATTGGGGAAATCAAAATTGATGGATCAATGTTTTTCTTTCCTCGGTTAAATTTGTTATCTCTCCAAGTGGAGATGGGAGACTCTATTATAAACTTTCAAAATTTTTGGTTAAAGAGTCCAGTGTTTTCATTTTCAAAATTTGAGGTACCTCCCCAAGAATGGAGGTTGGCAGCTCTGTTGAAGAAGGATACCCATTAGCCTTCATTATATATAAATAAATCTTAAAAGATTGGATTCCAAAAAGAGATGAAGATACCTCTAAAATCTTTATCTTTATCCCATCATTCAAAGGTATTCCTATCAGAGAGATTACCGAAGAAGTTGCAATACAAGTAGGTTGGCTGAATTTTTTTAATGGTCCCATCCTCATAAAGAAATTATCCCAAGTGCAAGATCTAGAAAGAAAAGGACATACATGTGAAAAAGAAGAGATGGCTAAAGTGGAATACAAGTAGGAGAAAGATCTTGAAGAAGAAGGAACTGGAAGCCAATGAGATGATGGATATCTAGACACCTTTCAGCCACACATGATTCCTGTCTCCACATCACCTCTAGTAAATCCTAAAGTTGAGGTAAAAACTTTAGATTGCCCATCATTATTTTTTTCTAATGAAAATTTGGAGTGTATTTAGAAAGAGGATGATGTTTCTTTTCAATTAGCTTCTATGACTATGGAGACTTGTATAAAATCTTTTCCTGTGACTCCATTTCATGAAGATAGTTCATTATTTGATACCCAAGAAGACAACAGGAGTATATTATGCTCACCTATGGAAATCATGGAAGATTTCAGCAAGGAACCATGTTCAAAGAATGATAACTTCTATTCAAATCTTCCCTTATAAATGATTCTTGGCTATTCAAGAAAACTTGAAGGATGGATGGTTAGTGATTTCAAAGAGACTGCAAAGATACAAGATGAAAATCATATAAGTGTGGCCGAGGTAAAACATTTTTTCAGTTTTATACCTTTGATTTCTACAACTAAGGATGTAGATACCTACTTTTCTAATCCTAAAGTTGGTCATGATATGCTGATTGATGAGTTAGAAACTAGGCCTCATACATTCTATGAGAAAGATGGGGTAAAGATGCCTTTGGATGAAGATATTTCTGCTGAATTTCTTGTTGAGAAAAAGAGGTATGAAGCTGACTTTTAACCTAGTGGTGACTTAGCTAGTATGTTGAAGGACACTTTTCTCAATAAGGAAGAAGAAATTATAGACACATTCCTATCAGCAGTCAAGCTAGATCATTTCTTTAATGATGAATTAGGTATTCATTCAATTCAGTTTGAGAATGAAGTGTCCATTGATAGTTTTTCTTACCATTCTTCTATGTATGGTTTTGCTAATTTGAATTTTGGAAGTAGTGCTGAAAAATGTGATAGCACTTTGGAAAAGGACAAAGATGGGATGTGTAGCATGTTTGATCACAGTTTTCTTCTTGAAAGAGATGAAGAAACCACATATTAAAGGGTTGATCCCATGTTGGATGAGGTGTCTCTATGGTTGCAAGTTGACCATGACATTAAGGGGGTAAAAGCACAAACCTGTGTCACCTTTTATAAAGAAACGTGATATTAGAATGTGACAATTCAACATTAATGAGACAAAAAAAGGTATTTGTGTTTAAAATATGAAGATGATGTAAACTGATGAAATGTGTAGAATTGGATGAATTTTATGCCTATAGTTTTTATAATTTTTTTGAGTAAGAATTTATTCATTTTATTTTATTTTGAAGTCACTTTCTTAACTATAAAAAATACATGGTGTAGTTCCCGTCAAACAAGTATATGCAAATCATCTTTTTTTTGTTCTAATTTAAAAAGATCTTATAGATGACATGTATAGCTAGTGAACAAAAAAATAAATAAATTATTTTTTATGTATATTTTCTTTGTTACAAGTACTCAAGTTTGACCTTATCATAATCCAACAATTTTTTTCTTCTTGTCAAAACTTCCCTATCAAATCTATACCTTCTTAAAAAAAATTACATATTCATGAAGAGGATTCTCTCTTCTAGAGATAAATATTATTTTTTTATTTTTTTGATATGATTTACTATTTTTTTTTCCTTTTTTGAGGGAGCATCTTCTAAAATGTTGAAATATCAACTTATAATATTTTGAGATTATAACATATTATAACTAATCAAAACACTCAAAATTTTATATAATGATGATATTGAATCTAAGATCTATAAAATGGTATTTTTAGTTTTTGAAAAAAATAAAATTTTTATAGAGAAATGAAATTTGACCAAAATAGGTTTTGATATCACAAACAGTGACACAGATATGTGCTTTTAACCAAGGACCATGTGCAAGAACTGAATCTTGATGATAGAATTTCTAGGTATTGTGCATCATCTCTTGGTGAGGTTTCTACTTTTTTTTTCTATCCTGAAGTGGGATTTGATCCTATGGATAGTGAACATCAATTCTCAAGTAAGAGAGAGTGCTATGATGAGTTATGGTTGTTCGGAAAAGAGTGTTGGATCAGCATATGCATGTGTGCTTTAAATTTGAGTTTGGCATTGAAGAGATCATCATTGAGCAATGGCTTGAAGCTACTCTATTGAGGTATGGTTTACTGATACGGAAGGGATCCTACTTCTCCCAACCAGTAAATGGATTCACGTGATTCTTCTTCTTTCCTTGGCTTTCATGGTAGGTCATTTTCCTACCTTTGTATATATTTTGTAAATATGTTTTTGGTGTGTAGTTTTAGTCTGAATAATGTGCAAGCTTTAGGCTTGCTGATAGTTTAGGTGTTTTGTTAGTTGGCTTTTCCCTACTCCCCTTCACCCTCTCCACGAACAGCTCCCATTTTTCTCTTCTTGGTGGACTCTATCGCTTAATGGATAAGGCACTTGTCTTTGCAAGAGATTTCTAGAGTTCTTTGATTCTATACCAAAATTAGTCCTGCAATTAGAGCCCCTGTTGGTACCTAATATAGACCCAGTATTTGAACTTTTAGTTTCTGGTCTTGAATCTCTTTGAACTACTTTGAACTAGGTTTAAAGAAGTTCAAAGTGGTTCAAAACAGTTCAAATTGCAGGCTCAAATGCATTTGATAGTTTAAGGAGTCCAATTGGTTTCACCAAGACAAATAGGTACAAATGATTCATAGGTTCAACTTGGTTCAATGAGGTTCATTTGGTTCAGAAGAGTTCATCTTGTAAGTTTGAATGAATTTGGCAGTTCAAAGAATTCAATTTGTTCAAGATGTTTTAAATGGTACAATAGGTTCATGGAGGATCAAATGGTTCATAGGTTCAAGGAGCTCAAATAGAGGCAGATTCAATCTAAAGGTTTAATAATTCAGAGTTCAGATTTGAAACATGAAATGGTTTAAAGTGGTTCAACGAGTTTGATGGTTCTACAATTTTATCTACCTACAAGGAGTAACCAATAACTTTTAACTCAAGCATAATTTTACCAATCACTCCAATGGAAATATAGATGAAAATGATATCACCAACATATTTGAAAATGAAGGAGATCCAATGGTGGAATAATTAGTTATGCCTCCCATACTTGAACCTGTCAGTTTTTATAACTGAATAATCACCTTTGAACCTATTAGTTTTTATAACTAAATAACCACCTTCAAACTTGTCAGTTTTTATAACTAAATAACCACTTTGCAAAACTATATATTGTAAAACTGTGATGAGAAAGGGGTTCTAGTTTTTTTCTTTTTGGGTCAAAATTGCAGACTTGGGGCTATAAAGTAAAGCTTGAGATAGCAGAAAAAAGAGAAAGGAGAATAGATTTTTTTTTGCAAAATGATTTGTACGTGCCAAATAGAAAAATTAGTTTTATTTTGTTGTATTTAGAGGAAGAGTAATTTAATGTAGCAAAACATTGAGTTGGTGTAATAAATCTCTGATCAATATTGATCTTTGTGTCATATTGTTCATCTTTGAATGCAATTTGACACATATAATTTGTGTCGTGATTATATTCTAGACTTTGTGCTTTAATTGTCTATGGGTTTGGAAAATATCATTCTTCTCTCTCTCTATGTCTATTATGTGATGTAGCATTCAAGAAAATGGACTTTGTGTCATTTGTCGTTCGCTTTCTTTTTCAATTAGTTAATATTTCCATATCTACTTCGTGTTTAAGAATAGATGTTTGTAAACCTTTTATGCTTTCTGGTTAAAAGCATCCATATTTGATTCATTATAAATCATGTACAAGAAGTTGTACCCAAATAAATTTAGAGGAAGGTTATCAATTCAATGATAACCTAACCAACTATTAGTGCTGATTTAGTATTTTTATCTGGGCATTTAGAGTTAATTTGTATATTTTTCCTTGGAGGACAATCTGTTCACTAACAGTAATGTAAACACTTTGAGACTTGAATACACTTTTCTAGGGAAAAAAGTTACATATTGCAAGTACTATTTTTAAGTAAATGTAAGCATCTTCCTCTTCTTCCCTATTCATCTTTTTCATTTTCTTCTGCTTCCTCTTCTTGGTCTTCTTCATCATCAAACTTACATTTATTCATTATGAATAATATCTATTTATCAATTTTATTTAATATTATATAGTGAATAACAAAAAGAGTATGTATTATTAGAATCATAAAATTACTTTTCAAAACTCTTGAATAAAGATTGAAAATGTAGCTAACCGTCTACTCATTGGTTGGTGGCTTATGCATATTAACAACAAAGAAACTTGCAAACTACTACTAACTTTGAAGACTAACAATTCAGATGACTTATGCATTTTGAAGGAAAAAACACTTCCAAAGCCAATGACCACGTGAATCAAAACGTTGAAAAATAACTAACTCAATAGTTTTTAGATCTACAATCTTGTGACCATAGCCAAAAACTTTAAATGTTTCCCTAAGAAGTTACAATCATACTTAAACATACCTTTGGGACCTTTTATTACTTTGTCATAAACTGTTGAGATTTCCCATGACCTTTGTTATATTATCTTTGCAACCTCAGAACACCTCAAGTGGTTAAGCACTTAACTTTGGTGAAGTCATGCATGAGAACTTTAGCAACCTCATGGCCTTTTATTTTTTATGACACAAGACCACTATGAGGTCCCAACAACTATTATATGTTTCTAGCATAACTTTATAACTACGTAGTTAAGACTAACATCTCAAATGAATTCCATAGTTAAAAGAACAAAACACTTTTGCAAAATCACTCATGAGATTAGTAGACAAATTACTTGACATTTCTTACACCTGTGATCTTGCGTTGGGACATTAAATAATGGTCACTAACTTGCAAGCTTGAGAAACAGACATTAAATATACACCTTGGATTTGATCATGCATTTCCTTTGACATTATTCTAGATATGAAAATAAGTAAAAATTGTTTGTAATCTATTGTCGACAATCATGGTCACCTACTATAAAGTTTTCACTATGACAAGGTCTCTCAACAACTCAATGTCTAAAGATTTCCTTAACATCTTCTATCCAGAGACTCTGAAAGTAAACATAATAGGGACTGAGGATGTAAAATATTTAACAAATAAAACTAGAAAGAAATGACTATATATGAATATCCTTTGTCATTTACAAGTTTTCACATCGACAGATCCGTCAGTTTGGATGTTATATAAATAAACTTCACCAATTTGCATCCATAGCCTCTGTAAATGAAGGAAACACTACAAAATGATAAATAAATAAAATTCAAATACGCACTAATATCATTCTTATATTATTTCCCTATATAACCCACTTTTAAGTTTTAATAGTAACAATGTCCCTCAATGGATTCAAACAAGTTGTAACTACAAAATATGGTGAACTGTAATACATCTCCTTCTCATGCATTTATAATATAATTTTTTTTGCGCAAACTGGGCAACATTTCACAAGCAAGAGATTAAAATTTGGTGAATAGGGTGAAACTAGGATGACACTTTGTCTATTTTGAAGGCAATTTTGAAATAGCAATAACATTCTATAATGGTGTGAGGTGATTCCTATCCGATGGCCATGAGCTTATAAATAAATAAATTTAATATTCTTGGTGTATGTGCCAAAAAAATAGTGTGTTGATATTGATGAATGTAATTCGTGTTGGTGATGATTTCTTGCATTCATCTGCAAAAACTAGGCAAAAATTATTCCTTATAATAATAAAAACTACTGTTGAACTGGTGGCAAAAAAATACAAGGCAAGGTGACCATTTCCAATAAAAATGTGGTGAATAAACGACAAAAGAGGTCAAAATTTTGAATTTACATAGCGAACCAACAATACCATAGGATATAACTATTCACTAATTACTGATGCGATAGACATACGTGATTCATAAATTGGCAAAAATTTGCCACTAAAAATATTATTGACCTATAATGCTTTCAACTAATTCCTGATTTATATTATGTTATCTCCAATTAGGAACAAGAGCTTCTAGCTCAGGGGTAGAGCATCCCAATAAGCTAATGGGCAATGCTAAAATCTAATAATTGGCATGGTAACTGTTACATGGCCGGGTTGCTGTGGTGTTTTTCATAATACCTTTAGGGGGTCCTGTTTGGTGTAAAGTCATAAATATTGATGAGTGCTTTTCTAGTGCAAGTGAAAACTACGTTTTTTTCTAATCTCATGTGGATTTGAATATAGTAGCTGAGCGGAATGCAAGGGAGGCCAAGGAAAACCCTGTACTAACATTGCATGGCTAGGAGAGATTGGTGGTTCGTAATTAGTGTTGGGCATTATTTGATGTGCAGTCGGGATGGATTGGTCAATATGAAATTAAAAGACACATTACATATCTTTGATAGAGAAATGTTTGAGAGTGTTTTCAGCATGCCACAGGTCATGTCAGATGTTCTCCACAGTTAGAATGTAAATAAAAAGTCGCTCTCACCTCTCTCTGTAAAACATAAAATTATGAATTGTAGAGGCTTGAAAACTTTCAATAGTAATATTGGGTTATAGTAGCGAAGGCAGTAGTTGGTTTTCTAAAATAACTACGTCGAGTGTTATTATAGGTCGCAAGAAATGACTTGTTACCTATTATAGGTCGCCGGTTCAAACAAAGATTTTGTTGGTTTTTCAGCCGGAGCTGTGAATCATTCTTCATTCTCTTCGTTGGGCAATCACAGAACTCATGACTCTACGTATATAATACAGCATCATATTGTTTGCCAATATCATAAGAGTCTTGGTAAAATTCATCTTCTTGTTCAAGCAAACAACCAACTACCTCAAAAATAATTAGAAATTGAAATTTTAGAATATACTGCTTATGAAATCTCAACCAACACAAAGTTTGAAACATCACCTTCCGACACTTCTAAATCAGAGCCTCCCCCTCGATTAGAGCAGAAGCAGGGCAAAGTAGAGCTGTTTTAGTCTATAATTGCAAAATTCCTAAGCTAAAACAATAAACTAGACAATCACACAGTGTAGGAGACCAACTCGTCTGACTTTAAATTTGCAACAAATTTTGTATAAAATTCTCATCTTTTACCAAAAATAAAAACAAAAAAACAATGTGATGTGCATACTGGAACCTTTGAAAATAGAATGGAAATTATGCAGTAGACCTCAGATACCTTTTGATTTGCTCTAAATTGTTACAAAGTATTCTAATACCAAGAAAGCACAAAAAAATCCAATTAAAAAAGAAAACCAGAGATATTGTATTGTATCTCTCCACTCCCAAATAGACTGTGATTTGTAAGGATCAGACAGTAATGCAGAACCCCATCCTACCCTTTAGAGATGCCAAAGAAGGAGCCATCCCTATGCAGTTGTTTTGCGGTGTAGTTGACCCGATTCTTGAGTCTGAGTAGCAGGTCTAGGTTTCGAAGCCTGATATCTGTACTTTGATGGTCGCCACTTTGAATTCCAATCTAGCCAATGAAATCCAATATCTGGGTTATAATTCTGTATCACTTGATTAGATAAATAATCAATAAATAACATTATCTCCCTACCTACAAAACCATTGCTCTACACCCATGATGTAACTTGTCAACAATTCTATGTAAAACTTTAAAACTTTTTGATTCTTCATCTTTCATTAGTTCCTCCCGAAATCCCCTTTTCATCACCCCAAAGTTCCTTAAGACATCTGAAACTTTCTTATGGTAAGAAGAGTGGCTTCGATCATCAGATGCTACCATTGTAATTATCCATTCTCCTTTACACACCTCAAGTCTGAACTCGTGGTGTGAAAGTGATTGACTCAATTCCTATAATGGAGTAGTTATCACCAACCACCAGAAAACATACAATAACAAAGCTCAATGTTTTCCAATTGTCCCCTCATCATCACTATCCTCGTCATCACTGTTTTCAGCACTAAACTGAACGATGTCAGTGACTTCATGGATGCCAATTTGAGCATCATAAAATAGATTTTCATTTAACATTGACACCACCCCATTCATTTGTTGGAAACATGAATACTGATGATATTCCTATAGGGGAGTATTCTAGATGATGATATGTTACATTCATGACTATGTTTATCATTGATGTCAACATAGCAGTTTTCTGTGATATCTGACAGAAGGACAATAGAAAGATCAAGTTGGTTTGAACAGATAGTTGAGTATTTTCACTAATATAAATAGTCCTTGTGAGAGGATGGACCCTATTAGGAGTATATTACAAAATTCAGTACATATTAGTCTCTGTTAGGAGACTTTCAATTCCTGTTAGAAGATCTGAACCCTGTTAGGAGTTGTGGAAGATAGGTGGACCCATTGCCCAAACAGCTTCAAGGTTAACATGAATGAACTCACTGTCCAAATGATCTCTATATTATTCCTTGCAAAATAATAGAAATGAAATGTGCTTCCTTCCTCTATCTCTTTCTTGTCAACCAGACTTCTGCTCCTTTAAATCTTGTAACCAAATCACACAATTCACACCCAATAATCCCTTGGATCGCTTACTTGCATTCAGTAAGCACTCTACTCCATTTCGCACTTTGCAGTTCTTCACAATGATTATGTACTTGATACTATACAAGCAAGAAAAATAACTTTTCTTTATACCATATCTTCATAATAATTCCTTGAGTTGGCCGTGAGGCTTTCCCAATTAATTATAATAAGATAATTAATTAATTACAATTATAATAGCACTATCAGTTCACAGTCTAAACAAAACTTCACACGTGTGATACTAGGGCTTGTGCATTCACTCACATCACCATACGACTACCCTCTATCATTGTATGATTGCACACTTCTTCATTGCATCTCAGATGTAAGATAGCAATCAAACATCAAAATGTTGTTCTTCAATACTCTATTTCTTTACTGCTCTCAGTAAATCAGGTATAACTATCGTACATCATCAACTTAAACTCTACATAGTTAACCTTGTCATTAGGACATAGTTTGGAACATATCCTTAATTGTGCATCACCAGATAATCAAACCATTATCCATACCAATAAGATCTCTAAGTGTTGTCCTACCAGTCTTAACATAAATAATGCTATATTGACATCAATGACAAACACAGTAATGAATCCAACATGTCAATGCTCTCTAATGCTCAGGATGCTTCCCCAATGCAATATCATTAGTATTTATGCTAACAAAACACCCTAAATTCACACTTATCAAAATCCTACTTTAAAATTTCAAATCACCCTCATTCTTTGACATTAGCTTACTCGGTGAGTCACCTACCTATAACTAAGGTTTCATGTCCACATCACCCATTATGATGCCACATCAGCATGCTTTTTGCCAAGTTGTCCAAAACAACCCAAATAAAAAGTGAGGCCAATGGTCGTGCATAAAAGGGAACAAATACTTGAATAGCTGATGTGGCATCACATCATTGGTTAATTTTTATAACTGAGGATACATTTTATTCAATTTTGGGTAGTCAACATTTTACTAACAACTTTAAAGTCACATGTATTGGTACAATATTGTCAAGAAAATTGGACATTAAGTCAATGAGTGTAGGTATCAAGTCGACAACCCCTATCACAATTATTGGAACACGTTCAAGTATTGGGTCCTCTCCCCTATGTGAGAAGCTAGAGAATATTATGCTACCAACAATGCTCCTCGTCAATTTGTATGTTAAAAGGTTCAAATATTCACAAAGAGTTGAAGGAATTTGTGGTCTTCCAAAGCTGATTGTTGAAGATTGTCATAAGCTCAAAGACCTACTAACTCTAGCCAGAATGAGTTGTCTGGAGAAAATTAAATTCAACTTTTGTGAGAAACTGTATAGCTTACTAGATATTGAAGAATTGTAGGCACTAAAATTTGTGCAACTTAGTTATTGCAGCAATGCACTAATGCAAAATTTCCTTCACAAATTGAAGGTAATATCATAAAAATGTTTTTCTATTTATGAATGTGTTTCTCAATTTTATTATTTGACCTTTATCTTTGTTTGGTCATTTCTTGGTTAGTCTATCTTTTCCCAACTAATGTTTCTGGCGATGTGTTAATAAAAATAATTTATTTTCGATGAACTGATAGTATTTTTGCCTTTTTACAAATGCCAACTATCAAGGGAAATCTATGTGATTGGAAGAGTAGTAAATGAAGGGGGTCAAGTTTAAATAAATGTTTGTTATATAAGGCTAATATTGGTGTTGATGAAGTGATTGAAATTGACACTTATAGAACTTATCTTTGGTCGTCAAAATTAAGTGGTCTTATATGATGCTTTGTAGTTGTGGTCAATAGCTCAACTTCAATAGCGGATATAAATAGATCTCTTCAAGACCTCACAAATAAAAATCCCATTAAGGTGTGTGAAAAGGAGAATGGATAATTATAGTGGCAGGAATTCCTTATTTTATTTACTACTATCTTCAACAAATTCAATGTGTCTTTAGAAGGTATGGGGTCATGACTGAGGGGTTTTATGTGGATGTGAATAAAGGTGAAGATGAGAAAATTATGTGTGTGTTATGCAAAATTAGGATAGGTTATATTATTTGTGAATGGAGGTTAAAGTGTAATTTTTTATTTGGATCATTTATATAGTAGAATGAATGTAATTGTTTTACTAGTCTCATCTATAAATAGGTAGAGACTAAAGTTTTCATATTTTTTTAACTTATTAATTCATTTTTTGAAAATTGTGAGTAGTACTTTTATCCTATGTTTTGCACAAAATATTTTATTAAAGTGAGATTTTGCAATTTAATTCTATTTTCTGATTGGTCAGGGCTGATTTCCCAGTAGTATTTTTGTTTTCCTATAAGAAAAAATAAGAAAATTTATTTGTTGATACATGGAATTTATTGAACACTACACGTACTTGAAATCATTAAACAGGTGGCAATTCTAATAGTTGGCATGCAATGAAAAACACTTCCTTAAGACATCTACAACAACAATACATGTGCTAATTGAAATTTAAATAGTGTATAGATGGATTTGGGATAAGAAAAAAGAACCTCATTTTCCACTAATTTCTTGAGGAGTATAATATGGGTAGTTTTGACACAATATATTTTGTAATAGTTTACTAATTTTCAATGAAGTTTTCTTGCTTCCATGAGATTTTAGTTTCTTTTTTTTTTTTGCATTTGAGATTGATGGCAATGTTAGGTTTGGAAGATGAAATTTCATTTTTTATGGTTGAAACAAATCATTTCTATATTACTTAAAAATATGGTATCGATTCACATTTATTTAATATGCACTTGTTCCATCTTGTTAATGGAAATCATGGATGGATCCCAATGTATTAGGTTTTGGATTTTTATTATTTTTCAAGAGAAATTCAATCCTCAGTTGTATGGGCCAGCTCATGATCTAAAAAAGTAGTTTTTAATGATTTAGTATGATAGGTCTCCACTTTACTTGAACATATTTATTTCAGCCAAATTTGTTTAAATTGATTCATGTGGTTAGTATGATGGTATTGGATATAAATTGACATAATCATTTGTATCAGATTCCACTAAAAACAATTTTTAGTCTCTGGCAATGATGCTTATGATTCTTTATTTTGAATTAATTTTTATCTCAATTTTTGTATAGGCATTCAAATATTGGGTATATGCTAAGGTGGAGAAATTATCATCGATTAATTTGAAATTTCTTCTTCAATTTCCCATTTCCCCCAACTATTGCTACTTATTTTCTGGGTGATCTTTA
>CM053789.1:31248737-31628737 GCA_028749045.1 Cupressus sempervirens | reverse complement strand
CACTCATCATGTTGAACATAAATTTCCAACTCTTTCTTTAAGTTTAAACTCCTTCAAGAATGAACGTTGTTCTACCCTCATATTAGCTATGTTACACTGTACAACCATATGATCAAATATTTGAACCTTCTAGAAACACATTGGATATCTTAATGGACTTACAAACCCACGTCATAACTCTAATGATATTTTCACTATCAGTCTAAGTGTAAAATCAATAGAGATTTTTTTAATAATATTTGCATCAAAAGTAGATGGGATAGTTATGCCAATAGTAATATATAGAAGGTATAAATGGAAGTAGTAATGAAAATATATAAAATTGAGATTACAATCATAATAAAATCTACAAATAGAACTAAAACCATAATTACACCTTAACCCTAATCTAATGATCTATGATTAGTCATTTTCTAGTATGAAACATCTCTTGGACAATATTAACCTTTTAATAAATTGTTGTCACTTTGAATAAATATTTGTAAAAAGAAAAAAGAAAGAAAAAACACTTTTTAGAATTTCAAATTCAATATTATATTATCATTTTATTTATTAGTTCATATCCTATAGACAGGAGACCACAATTTTTACCATATGTATGCTATCACTTTTTTTTTCAACAATCTAAAAACATTGGGGAATGTTAAATGTCTGTCAATATTATTTTTAAAATAAATATTTTGGTAATTAAATGCCTTTTTTTCATTGTTTATGACTATTTTTGCTAGTGATTTTAAACATTTTTTAAAAATCCATTAAATTCTTTCATTGTTGTTGTTTCCATATTTGATTGAAAGTAAAGTGACTTTTGCATTTTATTAAGTGTAGAATGGCTTAAATAAGGACAACATGTGTTTAATTTGGCCTTAGTGATTGCATCATTTAACCAAAAAAATTTGTATCCCTTATTAATACTACATGTTATGTTATTTGAGAATATTTATAAGATATTTTGTTATTATTAATTCATCTAGCTCATACTAATGTATCCTTGTATGCAATAAGAATTTGTATCAGGTATAAAAATTCTAGAAAGGCAAGGAAACATTTCAACTTCCTTATAAATAGATAGGTATTTTTGATAAAGTTTTTCTTTTGCACTATGAACTCCATTTGACATTTTGCATCAATCTTCTAAAGATATATATAGCATCATTCATAGGATAGAATCTTTTGGCTACACCAAGGCCATCATTAATCAAACTTTTCAGACAACTGTTGTCAAGTTGCATAACGTTTACAATTGAGCCATTTATTTTGATGCCTGTGAAAAGTAGAAATACCTATTCCTGAGAGTGTCTAACACCATAAAACTATATTCCCTTTTGAAATTATCAATAATAAAATTGAAGATATGGGCTTTTGGAATAACTCATTTAGATATTGAACACTTAATAGGACTTCAAAAATTATAATGAATAAATCTTCTTGCCTTTCCAGATTTATTCCACTTGATATATACAAACTAGATTTTTAAATAATGAATACTTAGTCATATACTACTAGATTTTTAAACAATGTCCAAACTTAAATCTGTTTTAAAGAGGCACAACTTAATTCTGCTTCGTTGAGAAGCATTTTGTGAATTAGTAGTTAAGGAAATCTATAAAGGCTAAGATAAAGGATTGTTAGCTTACTATAGATGATTTTGATATTTGAATTGTTTATTTTAATTTTATAATATTTCTCAAATGAACATGGCTCTAGATGGGATGGTCAGAGTGTCTTCTCTAATGATAGCTCTTACTGTTTGACTAACAAGACAATGGACAAATTTTAGTACAACAAGAAATATATACTTTGACTTCATTTAAGAATTTTTTTAAAATAAAAAATAAACTTTGCATTTCCAACTTTTTTTAATAAGATTCTTCTTCTCCCATCTTCATTCATCACACTACTACATAAAAATATTTATGCTCTTGACCATCATATCTAAGTAGTTTTTAAATTTCTATCATCACAATTTCTAGAATCCTTAACAATTCATATTTTTCATCTTGCCAATAATATCTATTTTAGAAAATTAATAGATACAAAACTTCTCTAACAACTATTAAATTTATTTGTATACAATTCAGTATGAAATCTAAATCTCTTCTATGTTTTATCTTTTGAATAGAGCATGTTTGTATTTTATATTTCAATATACTCCTTTATTTTTCTAATAAAAAGGAAGGGACTCTAGCTCTAATAGAGCCCTTGTTTAATATAAAAAGCTAAAAATAATAATAATATTTTTGAAAATATGGTTTATAATTTTTTCTTAATAAATAATATGTAAAATTAGTTTTCTTAGATTAGCTTCAAAGCTTAACAAGTTTTTAAAAAAAAATATGTATTTGGAAATTAATCATAATAAGTAAAAGTGGATAATTTTATATTTACTGATACTCATGAAGTATTGACATTAAATTTAATAAAAAGTATCAATTAAATTATAATAACAATATAACAAGTTCAATAATTTATAAATTTATTACAATATTAAACATGAAATAGTCACTAAAAATAACTAAAAAAATCAAATAATATTGATAAAAAAAGCAATATAGACCTTGCAATGGTACTCAAATTTTATGGTAACTGTTGGTACCTAATATAGACCTAGTATTTGAACTTTCAGTTTTAGGTCTTGAACCTCTTTGAACTACTTCAAACTAGATTCAAAGTAGTTCATAGTGGTTCAAAATAGTTCAAAGTGTAGGCTCAAATGCATTTTCCAGTTTAAGGAGTTTAATTGGTTCAACCAAGACAAATAGGTATGAAGGGTTCACACATTCAACTTGGCTCAAAGTGTTTCAATGAGGTTCATTTGGTTTAGAAGAGTTCATCTGATAGGTTTGAATGAGTTTGGTAGTTCAAAGAATTCAATCATTTTGAGATGTTTTAAATGGAAAACAAGTTCATGGAGGATCAAATGTTTCATAGGTTCAAGGAGCTCAAATAGAGGTAGATTCAATCTAAATGTTCAATAATTCAGAGTTTAGGTTCGAAACATGATATGGTTCAAAGTGGTTCAATAGGTTTGATGGTTCGACAATTTTATCTACCTGCAAATAGCAACCAATAACTTTTAACTCGGGCATAATTTTACCAATCACTCTAGTGGAAACATAGATGAAAATGATATCACCAACATATCCGAAAATGAAGGAGATCCAACAATGGAATAATTTTTTATGCCTCCCATACTCAAAACTATTAGTTTTTCTAACTAAATAATCACCTTTGAACCTGTCGGTTTTTATAACTGAATAACCACCTTCGAACCTATTAGTTTCTATAACTAAATAACCACCTTGCAAAACTATATATTGTAAAATGTGAGGAGAAAGCAGTTTCAATATTTTCTTTTTGGGTAGAAATTTCATAATTGGGGTTGTAAAGCAAAGCTTGAGATAGTAGAAAAATAGAAAGGAGAATAGATATATTTTCTTGAATAATGATTTGTACGTGTCAAACAACAAAATCAGTTTTACTTTGTTGCATTTAGAGGAAGAGTAATTTAATGCAGTAGAACTTTGAGTTGGTGTAATAAATCTCTGATCAATGTTGATCTTTGTGTCATATTGTTAATCTTTGAATGTAGTTTGATACATATAATTTCTATGATGATTATATTCTGGACTTTGTGCTTTAATTGTTTGTGGGTTTGGAAAAGATCATTCTTCTTTCTCTCTATGTTCGTTATGTGATGCAGAATTCAAGAAAATGGACTTTGTGTCATTTTCTATTTTCTTTCTTTTCAATTAGTTAATATTTCCACATCTACTTCGTGTTTATGAATAGATGTATGTAAACCTTTTATGCTTTCTGATTAAAAGCATCCATATTTGATTCATTGTAAATCATGTCCAGGGAGCTGTACCCAGATCAATTTAGAGGAAGGTTATCAATTCAATGATAACCTATCCAACTTTTAGTGCTGATTTATTCTTCTTATCTCGACATTTAGAGTTAATTTGTATATTTTTCCTTGGAGGACAATTTGTTCACTAATAGATTGTTTGGCGACTCTATTAGGGAAATCAGAAATGATAGATCAGTGTTTTTCTTTCCTCAATTAAATTTGTTATCTCTCCAAGTGCAGATTGGAGACTCTATTATAAACTTTCAAAATTTGTGGTTATAGAGTCCTCCGTTTTCAATTTCAGAATTTGAGATACCTCCCCAAGAATGGAGGTTGGCAGCTCTATTGAAGAAGGATACCCATTAGCCTTCATTATATATAAAGACATCTTAAAAGATTGGATTCTAGAAAAAGATGAAGATACCTCTGAAATCTTTATCTTTATCCCATTATTCAAAGGTAGTCCTATCAAAGAGGTTACTGAAGAAGTTGCAATACAAGTAGGTTGGCTAAAAAAAATTTATGGTGCCATCCTCATAAAGAAAAGATCCCAAGTGCAAGATCTAGAAAGAAAAGGAAATTCATGTGAAAAAGAAGAGATGGCTAAAGTGGAATACAAGCACAAGAAAGATCTTGAAGAAGGAGCTGGAAGCCAATGAGATGATGAATATCTGGACACCTTTTAGCCACACATGATTCCTGTCTCCACATCACCTCTAGTAAATCCTAAAGTTGAGGTAAAGACTTTAGATTGCCCATCATTATTTTTGTCTAATGAAAATTTTGAGTGTATTTAGAAAGAGGATGATGTTTCTTTTCAATTAGCTTCTATGACTATGGAGACTTTTATAAAATCTTTGCCTGTGACTTCATTCCATGAAGATAGTTTGTTCAAAGAATGATAGTCTATTGAAACCTTCCCTTATAAATGATTCTTGGCTATTAAAGGAAACTTGAAGGACACATGGTTAGTGATTTCCAAGAGACTACAAAGATACATGATGAAAATCATACAAGTGTGGTTGAGGTAAAACATAGTTTCAATTTGATACCTTTGATCTCTACAACTAAGGATGTAGATACCTACTTTTTTTATCCTAAATTTGGTCATGATATGCTGATTGACAAGTTAGAAACTTGGCCTCATACATTCTATGAGAAATATGGGGTAAAGATGCCTTTGGATGAAGATATTTTTGCTAAATTTCTTGTTGAGAAAAGAAGGTATGAAGTTGACTTTGAACCTAGTGGTGACTTGGCTGGTATGTTGAAGGACACTTTTTTCAATAAGGAAGAAGAAATTATAGACACATTCCTATCATCATTCAAGTTGGATCATTTCTTTAATGGTGACTTAGGTATTCATTCAATTTAGTTTGAGAATGAAGCGTCCATTGATAGTTTTTCTTCCCATTCTTCTATGTATGCTTTTGCTAATTTGAATTTTGGAAGTATTGCTGAAAAATTTGATAGCACTTTGGAAAAGGACAACTTAGATGGGATATGTAGCATGTTTGACGAAAGTTTGCTTCTTGAAAGAGATGAAGAAACCACATATTCAAGGGTTGATCCCATGTTGGATGAGGTGTCTCTATGGCTGCAAGTTGACCATGACATTAAGGACCATGTGCAAGAAGTAAATCTTGATGATAGCATTTCTAGGTATTGTGCATCACCTCTTGGTGAGGTTTCTACATTTATTTTTTTGGCTTGAAGTGGAATCTGATCCTATGGATATTGAAGATCAATTCTCGAGTAAGAGAGAGCGCTATGATGAGTTATAGTTGTTCGAAAAATATTGTTGGATCAACATATGCCTGTGTGCTTTAAATTTGAGTTTTGGCATTGAAGAGATCATCATTGAGCAATGGTTTGAAGCTTCTCTATTGAGGCATTGTTTACTGATGTGGAAGGGCTCCTACTTCTCTTAGCCGGTAAATGGATTCACATGATTCTTCTTCTTTCCCTACCTTTCATGGTAGGTCCTCTTCCTACCTTTGTATATATTTTATAAATATTTTTTTGGTGTGTAGTGTTAGTATGAATAATGTGCAAGCTTTAGGCATTCTGTTAGTTTAGGTGTTTTGTTAGTTGGCTTTGCCCTGCTCCCCTCCGCCCTCTTTGCGAGCAACTCCTAGTTTTCTCTTCTTGGTGGACTCTATTGCCCAATGGATAAGGAACTTGTCTTTGCCAAAGATTGTTGGAGTTCTCTAATTTTGTACTAAAATTAGTCCCATAGTTAGAGCCCCTATTGGTACCTAATATAGACCCAGTTTTGGAACTTTCAGTTTCAGGTCTTGAACTTCTTTGAACTACTTCAAACTAGGTTCAAAGTAGTTCAAAGTGTAGGCTCAAATGCATTTGATAGTTTAAGGATTCCAATTGGTTCGACCAAGACAAATAGGTAAGAAGGATTCATAGGTTCAACTTGGTTCAAAGTGGTTCAATGAGGTTCATTTGGTTCAGAAGAGTTCATCCCATAAGTTTGAATGAGTTTGGCAGTTCAAAGAATTCAATTTGTTTGAGATGTTTTAAATGGTACAATAGGTTCATGGAGGATCAAATGGTTCATAGGTTGAAGGAGCTCATATAGAAGCAGATTCAATCTAAAGGTTCAATAGTTCAAAGTTTAGGTTTGAAACATGACATGGTTCAATGTGCTTCAACAAGTTCAATGGTTCTACAATTTTTTCTACCCGCAAACAACAACCAATAACTTTTAACTCGGGCATAATTTTACCAATTTCTCTAGTGGAAACATAGATGAAAATGATATCACAAACATATCCAAAAATGAAGGAGATCCAACAATGGAATAATTAGTTATGCCTTCCATACTCGAACCTATCAATTTTTATAATAGAATAATCACCTTTAAACCTATTAGTTTTTATAACTGAATAACTACCTTCAAACCTGTCAATTTTTATAATTGAATAACGACCTTGCAAAACTATATATTGTTAAAAAATGAGGAGAAAGGGGTTTGATTCTTTTCTTTTTGGGCAGAAATTGCAGACTTAGGGTTGTGAAGTAAAGCTTGAGATAGTAGAAAAAGAGAAAGGAGAATAGATTTTTTTTTTGAATAATGATTTGTATGTGTCAAATAGTAAAATCTATTTTATTTTTTTGTATTAAGAGGAAGAGTAATTTAATGTAGCTAAACTTTGAGTTGGTGTAATAAATCTCTGATCAATGTTGATCTTTGTGTCATATTGTTCATCTTTGAATACAAGTTGATACATATAATTTCTGTCACGATTATATTATGGACTTTGTGAATTAATTGTCTGTGGGTTTGGAAAAGATCATTCTTCTTTCACTCTATGTCTATTATGTGATGCAACATTCAAGCAAATGGACTTTGTGTCATTTGTTGTTCGCTTTCTTTTCAATTAGTTAATATTTTCACATCTACTTTGTGTTTATGAATAGATGTTTGTAAACTTTTTATGCTATCTAGTTAAAAAAATCCATATTTGATTCATTGTAAATCATGTATGGGGAGCTGTACCCAAATAAATTTAGAGGAAGCTTATCAATTCAATGATAACCTATCCAACTATTAGTGCTGATTTAGTCTGCTTATCCGGGCATTTAGAGTTTTAAATTTGTATATTTTTCCTTGGAGGACAATCTATTCACTAATAGTAACATAAACACTCTAAGACTTGAATACATTCTATTTTTAAGTAAATGTGAGCGTCTTCCTCTTCTTCTCTATTCATCTTTTCCATCTTCTTCTGCTTCCTTTTATTCCTTCTTTTCTTTCCTCTTCTTGGTCTTCTTCATCATCAAATTTACATTTATTCATTATGAGTAATATGTATGTATCAATTTTATTTAATATTATATAGTGAATAAGAAAAAGAGTATGTATTATTAGAATCATAAAATTACTTTTCAAAAATCCTAAATAAAGATTGAAAATGTAGCTAATTGTTTACTCATTGGTTGGTGGCTTATGCATATTAACAACAAAAAAATTTGTGACCTACTGCTACCTTTGAAGACTAACGATTCATATT
This sequence comes from Cupressus sempervirens, assembly GCA_028749045.1. Lineage (NCBI taxonomy): Eukaryota > Viridiplantae > Streptophyta > Pinopsida > Cupressales > Cupressaceae > Cupressus > Cupressus sempervirens. The sequence continues at coordinate 31,620,856 of CM053789.1, read as the reverse complement.
ACTTATGCAGTTTGAAGGAATAAACACTTCTAAAGCCAATGACCATGTGAATCAAAATGTTGAAAAATAACTAACTCAACAGTTTTTAGATCTGTGATCTTGTGACCATAGCCAAAAACTTTAGATGTTACTGTAATAAGTTACGATCATACTTAAATGTAGCTTTGGGACCTTTTATTACTTTAAGTCATAAATGATTGAGATTTCCCATGACCTTTGTTCTATTATCTTTGCAACCTCGGAACACCTCAAGCGATTGAGCACTTAACTTTGGTAAAGTCATGCAGGACAAAAATAAAAACTACATGCAAATATAACCAATAATAGAAAATAATAGATCACACAGAAATGCACACAAGGCACCAAGATTTAACGTGGTTCACCCAATTCCTGGGCTACATCCACCAAACAGCAAGTCTAATCTTATTACAATCCAGTGATTACAACCTCATTACAATCTGTAATCCCTTATAGCCCAATAACACCGCAAGAACCAATTTTGCATCACACTATCATACAATCCCTAACCCTAAGCCCTCTTATACAAATATTAAACCACTTAAGGGTTATAACATGTCGGTCTGAATCTACAAATCTCGATAAAATAGGGCCCAATTTATTTTTTTGGGGCAATGCCCCAAACCCCACTAATTATGGAGTATGTACAGTACTTGCCTGATCAGTCACCACAATCTAACACTATTATATGTTTCTAGCATAACTTTGTAACTATGCAGTTAAAACTAACATCTCAAATAAATTACATAGTTAAAAGAACAAAATAATTTTGCAAAATCACCCATGACATTAGTAGACAAATTATTTGACATTTCTTAGACCTGTGATCTTGCACTAGGACATTAAATAATGGTCAATAACTCGCAAGATTGAGAAACAAACATTAAATATACACCTTGGATTTAATCATGCATTTCCTTTGACATTATTCTAGATATGAAAAATAGTAAAAAATATTTGTAATCTATTGTCGACAATCATGGTCACCTACTGTAACGTTTTCACAGTGACAAGGTCTCTTAGCAACTCAATGTCTAAAGTTTACTCAACATCTTCTATCCAGAGATTCTGAAAGTGAACATAATTGTGACTAAAGTTGTAAAATATTTAACAAATAAAACTAGAAAGAAATGACTATATATGAATATCCTTTGTCATTTACAAGTTTTCACACATGATGCTATACAAATAAACTTCATCAATTTGCATCCATATCCTCTATAAATGAAGGAAACACTAGAAAATAAAAAATAAATAAAATTGAAATATAAACACTTATATCAATCTTATATTATTTCCCTATATCACCCACTTGTAAGTTTTAATAGTAACAATGTCCCTCAATGGATTCAAACAAGTTGTAACTACAAAATATGGTGAACTGTAATACATCTCCTTCTCATGCATTTATAATATAATTTTTTTTGGGCGAACTAGAAAACATTTCACAAACATGAGATTAAAATTTGGTGAATAGGGTGGGACTAGGATGACTCTTTGTCTATTTTGAAGGCAATTTTGAAATAGCAATAACATTCCATACTAGTGTGAGTTGATTCCTATCCGATTGCCATGACCTTATAAATAAATAAATTTAATATTGTTGGTGTATGAACGAAAAAAATAGTGTATTGATATTGATGAATGTAATTCGTGTTAGGCAATGATTTCTTGCATTCATCTGCAAAATCAAGGCAAAATTATAATAATAAAAGCTACTGCTATACTGGTGGCAAAAAAATACAAGGCAAGGTGACCATTTCCAATAAAAAGGCGCTGAATAAACGACAAAAGAGGTCAAATTTTTGAATTTGCATAGTGAACCAACAATGCCATAGGATATAACTATTCACTAATTATCGACGTGATAGACATACACGATTCATAAATTGGAAAAAAATTGCCACTAAAAATATCATTGACCTATAATACTTTCAATTAATTCCTGATTTATATTGTGCTATCTCCAATTAGGAACAAGAGTTTCTAGCTTAGGGGTAGAGCATCCCAATAAGCTAATGGGCAATGCTAAAATCTAGTTTAATAGTGCTATTTGGCCACAAAATCTATGTCAAGAATTGTGGATTAAGTTTAAACTTTTCTGGCAAATTTTATTGCAGGAACTATGGATAGGGATTATGTTAAGCTGTACATTCTAGATAACCCTCTATTGTAAGTATATCTAGGAAATGTTTAATCTTACCAATCCTTAACTAGTCTTCATGGGTTTGTCATCTCTCTTAATTACTAAAATGTATATTGGTGGAAATATTTTCATTGTTGTTAAGGACGTTGAGTTATACTTGTTAGAATCGGTTAGTGATATCAGTATTAAGACTATTGTACAAGGATTGTTTAAAAGATAATCCTTATTGTCATTGATGAGAAATCAAAGAAGGTAAATGAAGTGTATGAGATATATATTTCACACACACACAAAAGATAAGATTGTTGTAGATCTAAAAGTAAGGGCATAAGAAAAGGTTTTAGTAGACTCTAATAGAAATTTTGATCATATAATTACAAAATTGTGATCATATTGGTAGCAAATTTTGAAGGTGGTATAAAAAATTTCATTGGAGCAATATAGTGAAAGAAATCATTGACACATTGAGCATCAATTCACAATAGAATTGAAGAAGGATTTATTATAGATTTTGAAAGAGAGGTGATTATTGTCATCTTGTGATATATTTATAATTAGATTATAGAATATTTGTGAAAAATAGTATATTAAATTTGTAGAAGAGATTTATATTAATTTATGGATCCATAATCCTTTGATTGAGAAATACCACTAAGGTTAGATATTAGTAAGGGATTGGTACTTCAAGTGGGAAAGCTCTCACAAAATGGTGAGAGGTTGGTACCTCTAATAGACAAATGGTCACATATTTGTAAGGAAGCAAAGGTGTGTAGAATTGCTTCCTATGCTAATCTTTGAGAGGACAATTATGCAAATTCAACTAACTATTATAGAGATCTCAAAAAATGCATAATAACATAATCAAAATAAAAAAGAACACATAACATAGTGATTACCATGTTATGTTAAAATATTTAATGCCTTCTGTTATTAGATTCTAATTCTACTAAAAATCAACATTTAAAACATAAGAATATCATTTTTATTTATTTTCATTTTTTCATACTTTAAATTTTAACCTTGATTTTTATGACAAATTGTATTCTTATACGAAGTATTTTAAATTAAAAATACTTTATCAATATTTGAATTTCTATATATATTATTGTTGTATCTTAGATTTTCATAAATAAACTGTAAAATTATTAAAATATATAGTTTGTAGATTACCTTTTTACAATCTGTTTATGTATAAATTATAAGTATTATAAATTTTATATTTTTACAATTAAACTACTGCATAAATATTATTATTGAAATATAATTAAAGTATAACTTTTCATAGTACATTTAAACAAAATATTAAAAAATGAATTAGTTTTTAATATAATAATTTAAACTAAATTAAAAAATTTATATCATATTAAAAAACTTATAATATTAATAATCAATATAATATTAAAATATATAATTTCAAATAAAGAATTAACATAGTTTTAAAATTATATAATTAAAAAATGGAATAAGACACAATCTCCTAACTTCAGTAATAAATAACCTCTTCTTGAATCTTTAACTCCTAGCCAAAGGAATATCCTTTTTATCCAAAATTGAATCACAAAATACTTTAATAATTTTATATATAATAAGCACATATTTATCTTGATGCTAAGTTGTCACAAAATCAACAAAGGGTATAAGCATCAAATATACCCCTTGGTATGACTTAGATGGATGATTCAATACTATTGCACAAGTGCAACACCATTGATTGTCACAAAATTCACAAACTCTAGGATAACCAACCTTTGTGACACCACACATGATGTCTCAAAAAAATGAAAGCTTAGATTATCACATGAAATTGAGCAATATTTTGAATTGTTCAAACTTTTAATTGCATATTAGCAAAGTTTGATGAAGGACCTCACTCACTAGCTACTTTGAATCTTCATTAAAAATGGCAAGTCTTAAAAACAATTTGTTTGCATGTAATTACTTTGAACCCTAATCTAACTCATGTTGAACCATTGAAGTCATAAATACCTAGGTACTAATCTTTAATTCCTAAAGTTCTTAAAACCCAAGAACTCCCTAAATAACTCTAACTCTCATGTACATGTATATGCATTCAATCATATATTTAAATTTTATCAGATATTTACATATTATAGATTATCTAGACATGTGTGATGTATATTCAATTACATGTATAATTTTTAATTAAAAATAAAAAATTGTGTGTATAGTAGACTTAGCTCTTGATACATTTCTACAGATATGACTTCACACGATTAGCTTGCTATGACTTTTGGTGCGGCTCCTACTGCAGCACCAACTATAGCACCTAATGTGGTTCCTATTGTAGCACTTGATATAGTTCTTGTTCTGGCTCCTCGTGCAGTTTGTCATGTTGCTCATGGTGGGGCTCGCGCTATAGCTTGTGGTGGGGCTTGTGGTGTACCTTGAGGTAGGGCTAATCATGCGGCTCATGTTTTGGCTCCTGATGTGGCTCTTGGTGGTGTAAGTCCTAGTGTGGCTCTTGGTGCAACTACTATTCTAGGTTAGGTTGCACCTGCAGCTCCTGCTAGAGGTCCTACTGCACCACCTCCACACATCGATATCAATGCATTATTTGTATTTTCAGAGCAGGAAGTTATAGACTACAGTAGTCTATATTGTCCTTTGATGATGGTCTTTATAGAGACATATGTGCTACTATATATAGGAGTTTATAGAATTTGATAGCTAGATTTAGAGCTCACCATTCATTTACTCCTAAAATATTAGCTTCCATATCTAGGGAGCTTAGGGCTGAGATTTTAGGAGATGCATCTTTTGATGATGTCAAGAGGGTGGCCCGAAAAGATGTCATCAAAAGAGATCTCTTTCCAAGATATGAGGGAGCATAAGGTAGGGTGAGAGGCTACCAAGTCACACAATGTAGAGATCTTGTTATTGTTAGCATAATCTATCCTCGGTTTTTAGCCACACATGGTCATTATCCTAATAATGACTAGATACCTCTTTATTTTGCATAGCAGTTGTGTGCTGAGTTCCATGTGGGGCTCAACGTCAACTACTTGGACATTCTAGATTATTGGAGACAAGGGCCACTATGCCACATGTTACCCATTTTTGACATTTACATTTCCAATATGGAAAAACAACCAGGTTAAAATAGTAATCCCGTCCACAATTTTGTCTCTTAGTCTATACCCCCAGAAAAGTCACAAAATGAGTCATCAAGGCTCTAAAAATGACCTACCTATATTCTAGTATGGACAAGACTCATTTTTGACAACTCATTAACCAATTTCCAATGTATAAACAAGTGGAAAACTTCCACAAACAAATTTTGGAATTTTCCAAAAGAAGATTGCAAGGTTGAGACACATGTTCTCAACATTCTCCCACTTGTTGAACACCTTGCAAGAGTCAGGGGATCCAAAAATATCATGGACTTAATTGCTAGGGGTCGAGAGGCCCATAGAATCTAAACACCATTTGAATTTCTCTATGCTCATGGGCTTAGTTAATGCATCAGTAACATTCACCAAAGTCTCTACTTTTTCTAGCTTCACCTTGCCATCCTCAACCATATCTCTCACAAAATGATATTGTACATCAATGTGCTTGGTCCTCACATGAAAAGTCAAATTCTTTGCTAGGCAGATTGCACTCTGGCTATCACTATAAATTGTCACTACACCCTGTTTGAACTCTATATCTAAACACAATCTCTTTAGCCAGATGGCTTCTTTGCAGAAATGAATAGTTGTCGTATATTCTGCCTCAGTAGTGGACAAAGCAACCACCGCCTGTTGCTTACTCATCCAACTGATTGCACCACCAAATAATGTAAAATATATGCACTGGTGGATCTTCTTCTATCAACATCACCAGCCCGATCTGAATCCAAAAAGCCTCGAATATCCAAGGAATACTCATTTCCTATTCCATGAAAACATATTGAGTACTCTGAGGTACCCTACAAGTATCTAAAAACTCTTTTTACTGCATCCCAATGTGCTCTTCCTAGATTAGACATATAACGGGAAAGTACTCCCACTGCTTGAGCAATGTCTGGTCTTGTACAGACCATAGCATACATTAAACTTCAAACATCACTCTGATATGGTACTCAACTTATCTCTTCCATCTTCGATGGGGATGTAGGACATTGTGAGCTAGAAATCTTTGTTCCCATAGTAACAGGAACACTCAATGCTCTTAAATCCTACATATTAAACCTTTTCAAAATAGTACCAACATGCTTACTCTGGCCTAGCCAAAGCTTTATGTTTTGTCTATCTCTTATAATCTCTATTCCTAGAATGTGCCTAGCTGCACCAAGATCTTTCATTTCAAACTTTATCGAGAGTTGAGATTTTAACTCTGTAATCAAACCTTTTCCTTTGCCAATAAACAACATGTCATTGACATACAAGGCAATAACCAAAAAACCATCACCATCAGATTTGAAATATATACAGTGATCAGATTTAGATCACACAAATCCCAAACTCAACACATATGTATAAATCTTCTAGTACCACATCCTAGGACTCTGTTTTAAACCATACAAGGATTTATTCAATTTACAGACCAAATGACTTTTACTTTTCAGCACATAGTGCTCTGGCTATGACATGTAAATTTCTTCCTCCAAATCTCCATGAAGGAAAGCAGTTTTCACATCCATTTTCTCGATTTCTAGATCATAAGTTGTTGCAATAGAAAGAAAAAATCTAATGGATTTCATTTTGGCTACTGGAGAAAAAATCTCACCATAATCTACTCCCTCAACTTGAGAGTAACCTTTTGCAACCAAACGTGCTTTATACTTCTCAATGCTTCCATCTGAACCCATCTTCCTTTTGAACACTCATTTACAACCAATAGGATTCCATCCTTCAGGCAACGGTACAAGGTCCTATGTTTGATTCCTCTTAAGAGCTGCCATTTCTTCATCTATGGCTATTTTCCAGTGCTCTGAATCATTCATAACAATAGCCTCTTGTATAGATCTCGATTCATCAATGTTAGCATTCAATGCAAATATGCACCTCCAATCATCAAGAGAATACCCATACCTTTTAGGTGGTTTCCTTTGTCTAGTAGATCTTTGAACAAGATCTAGTTCAGGTTCAGGAGGTTTAGGTTCATGATTAGGTTCTCCCTCTTCCTCTGACGATTTAGAACTCGTAGAGCTCTCTTCAACATCTTGTCTTTCTAAGAGCCTTGATTCAACTTTCTTAGGTGTAGCAAGAAGTTGAATCACATCTTTCTTTTCTTCAATCTGTTTTGGCTACACTGTAATAGAAGAATGCTTAGTTTTTCTAAAAATAACACTTCTAGAATAAAATACCTTTTTTGCAATAGGATTCCAAATCTTGTATCCTTTCACACCATAACTATATCTGATGAAGATACATTTGACAACTTTGTTGTCCAATTTTGTTTGCTTCTCCTTTGGCATGTGAGCATATGCCTCACAACCAAATACTCTTAGATGTCTAAGTGAAGGCTTGTGGCCCAACCGCACTTCCATTGACATCTTATCAACAAGAGCTGATGTAGGAGACCTATTTGTCAGGTAGCAGGCAGTGGCTATAGCTTCAGCCTAGAACTTTTGTTCTAGTCCAACACCACTCAACATACTCCTAGCCTTCTCCATTAGGGTCCTGTTCATTCTTTCTACAACTCCATTCTGTTGTGGAGAAGACGGAGTTGTCTTCTCTCTTTTAATACCACAATCTTTACAAAATGCATCAAAATCATTGGAGAAAAATTCACCACCATTATCAGTTCTCAAACATTTTATTTTCTTTCCAGTCTACAATTCAACCGTTACTTTAAATTCTTTGAAACAACTGAAAACTTCAGCTTTACTCCTAAGGAAATAAACCCATGTTCTTCTACTAAAATCATCAATGATAGAAACATAATAAACTGATCTACCAATAGAAGGAACATCAACTGGACCAAATACATCCAAATGGATTAGATCCAAAATACATGAAGACTTATGAGAACTTGAGTAAAACTGAATGCAGTTTTGTTTACCATAGATACAATGCTCACAAAAATCAATTTCAAGATTGTAATCATTTAACCCATCAACTAGGTTCTTATTTTTCAACTCACCTATGTGGTTGAGTCTCTAGTGCCATAACATGGTCTTCTCTATATGCAACTTTGATTTGGTAGACAAAGCACCATTGGGTACCCAAAAACCATGACCATCTGTTGAAAGAGAAATCTTCTCCTTCTCCAACTGAGTAGTCATTTTTACAATCTTATTAGAAGTACTATTACACTCAACTATGCATGCATCAAGCTGGTACAATGTACCCAATCTACTTCCTTTTGCTATTAACATAGCACCTCTCACCATTTTTACACCTACTTCAAAAAATTGTACATGCACACTTGCATCTATTAGCTTACTAAGAGATAAAAAATTCCTTGCTAGTCTAGGGATATGCAAGACAACATCAAATCTTCTAATTCTACCATCAGAAAATTTTACACGAATGCTTCCACGACCAACAATATCAAGTACTAAATTATCACCCAAATACACCTTACCACCATCAAAATTTTCATACTTACTAAACCAGTTTCTATTAGGAGTCATGTGGAAAGATGCACCCGAGTCTATTAAACATGCATTTTCACCTACATGAGTGGCCAAGGCTGCAATGAAAGCATCTCCATCTTCTTTCTTAGACTCAAAATCAAAATCTTGCTTCTTCTTCTTCTTCTTCTTTTTCTTTTTCTTCTCCTCTTTGCAATCCTCTCAAAAGTGTCCAAGTTTGCCACAATTCTAGCAGATTGCCTTGGACTTACTAGGTGATTTCGATCTCCCTTTATTTTTGGACTTAGAATGGCCATGTTTCTTTTCATTGTTAGGTGATCCCACAATAATGGGTTCCACTTTTTGACCAATTTTGACATTGAAATCAATATTTTTGCAACAAACTTCACGTTCAACTAACTATATCTTGAAAACTATAAATAATTTCAAGATGACATAAACTAATGATTTTGAGTACTCTATTCCTACTTTGTAACCACATTTTTTAATTTGAAAAAAAAAAAAACATATTTAGGTCAATTTTTTCATCTCCTTCGAAAAGTGGTACATAATAAAATTCAATATTTTTAAAGAGTGATAGTCCATTTGACACACAACTTTTATTCTAGAAATGATAATGAGGTAATTCTTTCGGTGTTGGATTTTTAACATCAATATCTAGAGGATGCATTTGGTTTGATTCAATTTGGTTGAATATTGTATAGTTTATGAAGTTTTGAAGTGACACGAATCGTAATTCAAACATACATTCCATTTGACATAGATAATTTGAAGTCAATTTATCAGAAACCTTTATTTTTTTTTGAATAGAAAGGTATCTCAATAATCTAGTTCCTAAATATTTTTCAAAAAAAAAAAAAACCTAATTTACTAATTTTCTCGAGGTGTCGAAGTCAGTCGATGCTCAATCGGTAATGAACCTATAACGAGTTAAACTCATATTTGAAAGTCTTAATGAATATAATATGTATTACAATTATAGTTATTGGAAAGCTTGCTCCAAGTAGCACATATTGGCTTTTTTTATTTTACAGTAGGAGATCATTCAATCTCAATTTTAGGGGTCAAAAGAGCAGAAAACAACACCAAAAAATTGTAATTTGAGAAGTTCACATGAACATGTCTAATATGTTCACATGAACACATGTTCGCATGAATGTATGAGAAAAGTAATCCAATAGTCAAAAATTTAATTTAAAGTGTTCACGCGAACATGTAAAAAATTTGCGTTCACACTAACATACAAAGAAGGAAAATTTATCAAGATCTCAAATGGAAAAGGGGAGTTTTAATCGCAAAATTTCCATTAAAAATATGTTCGCATGAACATATTAACAAGGTATGTTCACGTGAACATACCTTATTTAAACTCAATATGTTCATGTGAACATTTAATTATATTATGTTCGCATGAACATACATAAAATTCAATATGCAAATTTTTCATCATTTCACGATTTCCTTTGTCTCCCAAAAGTGGTACCCAGTATTGTGGGTTCACCCTATTGCCTCTTTCTTTTGGTCTTCCTCGAACACTCAAAGCCTCTTTGGCATTCAGAGAGACCTTCCTTCTCATCTCCTCAAAAAGTAGAGAACCAACAATGTCCTCCATCTTTAAGACAACTAAAGTGCTCCCTATAGCCATCACAAGACTATCCCATGAGTCTGGCAATGAACATAGAAAGATTTTACATCTTTCTTCTTCATCCATTAGCACCCCTATTGAGGTGAACTAAGTCACCAACATATTAAACTTTTCCAGATGCTCAAAAATTTGTCCACCTTCTTCCATTCTTAAGGAATACAACTTCTTCCTCAAGAAAATCTTATTCACAAGTGATTTTGCTTGATAGATCTCACTTAGCTTTTTCCAAAGCTTCTTCATGATAGGTTCTTCATAGACATTAATCAAAATTGAGTCTGTAAGGCACAATCTAATGAGACCTTTAGCTTTTTTGTCGGTCACATCATATTGTGCAGCTAATGTTGGGTCTGTGGGCCTCAATTTGTTCTCATCAATCGCATCCCATAGATCTTGATCAATCAATAGATCTTCCATCTTCAGATTCCACATCTCAAAGTTTGTGCCAGAGAACTTTTTAACATCAATTCTCCTCGACACGCTTTCCATCTTTTCAATCCTACAACATAGAAATAAAATACTCTTTAGGGGGTCCTTTTTGGCAAAAAGTCACAAATATTGATGAGGGCTTTTCTAGTGCAAGTGAAAACTATGTTTTTTTTCTAATCACGTGGATTTTCCTATAGTAGTTTAGCAGACTGCAAGGGAGGCCAAGGAAAACCCTGTACTAAAATTGCATGGCTAGGAGAGATTGGTGGCTTTGTAATTAGTGTTGGGCATTATTCAATGTGTAGTTGGGATGGATTGGTCAATATGAAATTAAAAGACACATTACATATCTTTGATAGAGAAATGTTTGAGAGCATTTTCAGCATACCACAAGTCATCTCAAATGTTTTCCACAGTTAGAATGCAAATAAAAGGTTGCTCTCACCTCTCTCTGGAAAACATAAAATTATGAATTGTAGAAGCTTGAAAAATTTCAATAGTAATATTGGGTTCCCCTTCTAGAGTAGAGGCCATGATAATTGTTAAATAGTAGTGAAGGCAGTAGTTGGTTTTCTAAAACAACTACATCGAGTGTTTTGGTTCATGATGTTTTAATGGAAATGATGAGCAAGAAAAGAATTGTTACCTATTATAGGTAGCTGATTCAAAAAAAGATTTTTTATTTTTTTTCAACCAGAGTTGTGAATCATTCTTCATTTTCTTCATTGGGAAATCACAGAACTCATGACTCTATGTAAAAAACACAGCATCATATTCAATGCCAATATCACAAGAGTCTTGGTAAAATTCATCATCTTACTCAAGCAAACAACCACCTCAAAAATAATTAGAAATTGAAATTTTAGAATACACTGCTTATGAAATCACAACCAACACAAAGTTTGAAAGATCACCTACCAGCACTTCTAAATCAAAGCCTCCCCCATGATTAGAGTAGAAGCAGGGCAAAGTAGAGCTCTTTTAGTCTAGAATTGAGAAATTCCTAAGCTAAAACAATAAACTAGACAATCACACAATGTACGAGACCAACTCGCCCAACTTTAAATTTCCAATGAATTTTGTATAAAATTCTCATCTTTTACCAAAAATAAAAACAAAAAAACAATAGGATGTGCATATTGGAACCTTTGAAAATAGAATGGAAATTATGCAGTAGACCTCAGATACCTTTTGATTTTCTCTAAATTGTTACAAAGTATTCTAATACTTTAAAACCCCCAAGAAAGCACAAAAAAATCCAACAAAAAAAGAAAACCAAATATATTGTATTGTATCTCTCCACACCCAAATAGACTATGATTTTTAAGGATCAAACAGTAATGTAGAACCCCATCCTACCCTCTAGAGGTGCCAAAGAAGGGGCCATCCCTAAGCAATTATTTTGCAATGTAGTTGACCTAATTCTTGAGTCTGAATAGTAGGTCTTGGTTTCAAAGCCTGATATGTGTGCATTAATGTCACCACTTTGAATTCCAATCCAACCAATGAAATCCAATATCTAGGTTATGACTCTATATCACTTGATTAGATAAATAATCAATAAATAACATTATCTCCCTACCTACACAACCATGATGTAACTTGTCAATAATTCTATGTAAAACTTTTAAACTTTTTGATTCTTCATCTTTCTTTAGTCACTCCCTAAATCCCCTTTTCATCACCCCAAAGTTCCTTAAGAAATATGAAACTTTCTTATAGTAAGAAGAGTGGCTTCGATCATTAGATGCTAGCATTGTAATCACCCATTCTCCTTTACACACCTCAAGTCTAAACTCATGGTGTGGAAGTGATTGACTCAATTCCTATAATGGAGTAGTTATCAACAACCATCAGAAAACATACAATAACAAAGCTCAATGTTTTCAAATTGTCCCCTCATCATCACTATTTTCAGCACTAAATTGAATGATGTCAGTGACTTCATGGATGCCAATTTGAGCATCAGAAAATAGATTTTCATTTAACATTGACTCTACCCCGTTCATTTGTTAGAAGCATGAATACTGATGATATTCCTATGGGGAGTATTCTAGATGATGATATGTTACATTCATGATTGTGTTTGTCATTGATGTCAACATAGCAGATTTCTATGATATCTAACAGAAGGACAATAGAAAGATCAAGTTGGTATAAATGGCTAGTTGAGTATTCTCACTATCCAAGGTTATGGTTGAAACTTCTAAGTATCTAGTATATGTAGTTAATGTTAGATGAAGAAATGTTAATTCTGGAGGAAGTTATGTAAGTTTTGGTGATGTTTGTTCTGAGATAGAGTTTACAGAGGCATGTTCTGGTAAAATTGTTATATCTCTTAGTAGAATTGTTATTTTGAGAATCGAGGTTGAGGATGTGAAGAAGACATGTTGATGATGATGTGGTTAAGCTCACTTGTCATAATATTATGTGTACAAAATGATATTCAAGTTGCAAGGTAGAAGATTAATGTTATCACTAAGTGTAACGTATTCTTAATGTGGTCCTATAATAATTAATATAGAAGGTGCAATAGCCAACTAAGGAATTTTCCTATGGATTTGGTATAAAGGAAGGACATTTTCCTTTATCATGTATGGAATGTAGAAGTGATTTGTAAGTAGTAAAGAGTGTGGAATGAAAAGCTGAGCAGAGCAGAGCGAGAGTGAAGGAAACTTCATTGTCGAAGTTTTATTGTATGATCCAAGGTTTGATGTTTGGATCCAAGGTTCATGACCTAGTCTACAAGGCCTAATAGTGATTGGTTCGATTGATAGAATGGAGAAAAGAGAAACTTAATAGTAGCTTACTTGTTTGGGCAGTGAGCTCTTCTTGTAATTGAAATTACATGTTTTGGAAGTGAGCTCTTCTTGCATACATTATACTACAACTCCTAACAGGGTTGAAATCTTCTAATAGGGATTCAAAGTCTCCTAACAAGGACTCTATGTACCAAATGTTGTAATAGACTCGTAACATGGTCCATCCTCTAACAAGGAATATTTATATTAGTAAATCATCTTGTGGGCATCATTCCCACTGGGGTTTTCCATCTGATTAGGGGTTTTCCTAGTTAACATATATGGTGTAATTGCCTATGTGCATCTTTTTATGATTCTTGTTTACTTTGGTTGAATGGAAAATATTGTTTAAGGTTGATAAATGTTTTAATTATTGAATAACTAATTCACCCTCACCTCATCTCAATTATCTTGGTGGACTATTATTTCTAACAATTGGTATCAGAGTATTAGGTCTTTGAAGATAAAGTTTAACAACTTTGGAAGATCCATGGTGAGCATGTTTAGGAAAGATAGTCTGAAGTTTGATGAAACAAATTATGACAGTTGGAAGGAAAATATGAAGACACATCTATTGTGTATGGGTCCAAGATATTAGATCTTGACAAAAACATCAAAGATAATAATTTTGGAAAAGGATTTGGAATTTTGTACCTAGGAATAAAGAGATCTTATTATGTGTGACATGAGAGCTAGAGAAGCACTATTAACTGCAATTACTGAAATTGAATACAATTAGGTAAAGTCACTTGTTAGCTCACATTTGTTTTGGAAAACTTTGGAAACTAGTTTTGAAGGTGATGAACATTCTAAGAAATTGAGGCTACAAATTTGGATTTGTGCATTTCAAGATGCTAAAATAATGAAAGATGAATCTATAAGATCACATGTAGGCAGAATATAAAAAATCACTAAAGGTATTAAATCTCAAGAAGGAACTAAAGAAGATGATGAGGTCATATGGAAGATATTGAAGACTTTAACACCACCATTTACGTCAGTAGTTCAAATGATATAGTTGTTGATATCTTGTACCAAAGATTTAATAAAGGAAACATTTCTTGCAAGACCTGAACTAGTTGAGAATGAGATTAGACAATCTAGAGAATTATCCTGAATAGAAATAACTTTCACTACCTTGAATATTTGACCTAGTTTATCAAGGAGCATAAGTGCTAGAGGAGACTTTGGTAGTAGTAGCAGATCTAATGAGGACTAAAAGATTGAAGGAGTCACCCTTCTAGTAAGGAGAGAAAAAGATGGTAAGAAAAACTTTAAATGTTGGACTTGTAATAAATTTGGTCACTGTGCATCTAAGTGTCCTAAAAGAGATCAAAAGTATAAAGGAAATTAAAAATTTACAAGAGATAGAGAGTGTCTGTATGCAAATGAAGAAGATGAATATGATAAACAAGCAGTAAGTGCTAGTGATGATGAAATGGGATTTGTAAAAATCAAAGAAGAAAGCCTAGAGAAAGTAGCTTTGGTATCATAGGTTGGAAAGAAATTTGATTAGATAATTAATAGTGGTTGTTCACATCATGTGACTAGTGGTATGAACAAGTTTGTTGACTTCAAAAGTAAGGATGATGACATTGTTAGAGTTGGAAACAACACAACTAAGTTAAATGTATTGGATCTATAACTCCTAATGGTAAAACTAACATTGAGGATGTATATTTTGTTAATGGTTTGAAGCAAAACCTTCTAAGTGTTGGACAACTAGTGGATAAAGTTTGTCAGGTGCAATTCACAGAAAAGACATGCATGATCAGAGACAAAGATGGAAAGATAACTGGAATAGGAACCAAATTTAGAGGTAATGTATTTCAGTTGAATCCTATTGAAATGACATGTTTGGTTGCAAAGGTAGATCACAATTAGTTATGGCATAGGAGATTTTGTCATATAAACTTTGACAACATTGTGAAGACTATTAGTATCTTTGTAGTTAGAGATTTGCCTAAGATTATAAAACCTTCTAACACAATTTGCAATGAGTGTGTTTTGGCAAAGCATAATAGAACTTTTCCCTACTAGAAGTTTACTACTACAACAAAATTGGAAATTGCACACGCAAATATCAATGATCCTACAAAAACTAAATGATTCTATGATAAAAGGTATTTTATGATTCTAGTTGATGAATTTTCTAGAATGATGTGGGTTGCAGTTCTTAAAGAAAAATCTGAGGCATTTGATAAGTTCAAGATATTTAAGAATAGAGTTGAGAATGAATTAGGCATGAAGATTAAATGTTTAAGATCAGATAGAGGAGGAGAGTTTACTTCAAATGAGTTTAACACACTTTGTGAAGAAAATGGAAGCAAAGGATAGTTATTAGCTATGAGAACCCTTGGACATAATGGTAGAGTAGAGAGAAGAAATAGATCAATAACAAAAGTTGCAAGAGCTATGTTAGCTAAGAATGAAGTATCCAAGATGTTTTGGAGAGAAGTTGTGAGCACAACAATCTACACTCTAAACAGAGTATAGGTCAGGAAAGACACAAACAAGACCCCTTATGAACTATGGTATGGTCACTCACCTATAGTTGAGTATTTCAGAATTTTTGGTAGTAAGTGTTACATCAAAAGAGATGATGATATTTGTAAGTTTGATGCTAGAAGTGATGAAGGTATGTTTCTTGGTTATTCATTGAAAAGAAAGGCTCATAGATTTTATAATTAGAGAACTAAGACTATTATAGAAAGTACAAATGTAAGAGTTGATGAGAAATTTAGAATACAACAAATAATAGTTGATTACAATTTAGATGATGATATTGTTACTAAACCAAGGAATGATGAAGTATTCTTTGTGACTAACAATGATTGCAGAATGAAGGAGAGCCAAGGCAGGAACAAAGCTCAGAACCTTTAGCAAAGCCAAGAATTGAGATAATAACTCCTACTTTAGAAAAGAATATGACAAAGAATCATCTACTAAACTAGATCATTAGAAGCAAAGATAAAGGTGTGATGACAAGAAGTAGAGTCAATGAAGAACTATGTTTGATATCCCAAGTTGAACCTAAAAATGTAGATAAAACATGTAAAGATGAGCATTGGAAGCAAGCTATGAAAAAAGAATTGGATTAAGTAGTAAAGAATGAGACATAGGAATTGGTTCCCAAACTAGCAGACATGAATGTGATAGGAACTAAATGGGTATTTAGGAACAAGATGAATGAACAAGGTGAAGTTGTAAGGAAAAAAGAAAGATTGGTATGTAAATGTTACTCATAGTAAGAAGGAATAGACTATGATGAGACCTATGCTCCTATGGCTAGAATTGAAGCATTAGGATTATTCTTAGCATATCTAGTATACAAGAAATTCAAAGTGTATCAGATGGATGTCAAGTCACCATTTTTGAATGAAGAACTTGAAGAAGTTTACATAGAGTAGCCAAAAGGTTGTCCTTTGATAGATGACAAGGACATAGTATGCAGATTGAAGAAAGCATTGTATGGCTTCAAACAAGCACCTAGAATCTGGTATGCAAGGTTAGACAAGCATTTGACAAAGCTTTGGTAAAGCAAGCGTATGGCAGATAGTAATCTGTATTAGAGAAAATTGATGATGGATTAATGATTTTGGTAATATTTGTTGATGATATCATATTTGATGGAAATGGATGAAGAAAGTGACAAGTATGTAGAAGAAATAAAGAAGGAATTTGACATGAGTATGATAGGAGAAATGAAATTTTTTCTAGGATTGTATTGTACAGGATAAAGAAGGAATCTTTATTTCTCAGACTAAGTATTTGAAGGATTTACTGAAAAGGTTTGGTTTGGAAACATGTAAACTTGTTGGAACAACTATAGTAACTGGACACAAGCTATCTACAAAGGATGAGACACCTACTGTTGAGCAGAAGAAGTACAAATCTATGATCGTAGGTTTGCAATATCTTACTCACATAAGGCTAGATATAGCAAATGCAATTAGAATTTTTGCAAGATTCCAAGATAATCCTAGAGAAGCACATTATGTAGTAGTCAAAAGGATATTTAGATACTTAAAAGGAACACTAGAGTTCAGATTATGGTATGGAAAATCTAATGCTTTCACTCTATGTACTTATACTAATGCTGATTGGGTAGGCAGTATAGATGATAGAAAGAGCAATAGTGGTGGAGCCTTCTTTCTTGGAGGAAGATTAATTTCTTGGCTAAGAAATAAGTAGGATTATACCTCTCAAAGTACACTAGAAGTAGAATATATTGCAGTAGCAAACAATTGCAATCAAGTTATTTGAATGAAGCAGATGTTGATGGATATAAGGATAGAAAGTAGTAAATGTGTTGTCATATATTGTGATAACATAAGCATAGTAAATATGTCTAAGAATCTAGTGTTGCATTTGAAGACCAAGCATATTTCTATTAAGTATCACATGTTGAGAGAGAAAGTTGCAGAAAAGGAAATCAAATTGGAGTATGTGAGCACTAAAGAGTAGATTGTAAATATATTCACTAAGCCTCTTCCCAAAGATACTTTTGAGTATTTGTGAGGTATGCTAGCAGTTATGCCCTTCCTACATCAGAGTAGAAGATGCAAGGATGCATCAGTCCAGTGTAACAAAGCACCATTGTTTGTCTAGACTGAATGCTAATGCTTCCTCTATGGGGGAGTATCTATGATGGACAGAGTCATCTAGGACTCTTGTTGGATGTTCTTTTTGAATAGTGTCTTTGGACACTTAAGCTAGTAAGAATCAATTGTTGCAGAGCTGACTGTTGTTGAAACCTTTGACATTGATGTCAATGGGGGAGAAGTAATGCATGAAAAACATCATGAAAGAAAACATCATGGGAGAGAAGAAAAAACAAGTACAACATGTTCAGGAGAAGAAAATAGTTTGGGGAGAATGATTGATGAAGAGGATTTGAAAAGAAAGGTTAACAATCTTTTGTAGTTGGTATTCTTGGAACTAGATGTTTTTCATCTATGTTGCCATCAATGCCAAAGGGGGAGATTGTTGCAAACATGAATAGTAATGATATTCCTATGGGAAAGTATTATAGATGATGATATGTTACATTCATGAGTGTGTTTTTCATTGATGTCAACATAGTAATTTTTTTTTTGTGGTATATGATAGATGAACAACGGAAAGAAAGATCAAGTTGGTACAGACGACTAGTTGAGTATTCTCACTATTTGAGGTTATGGGAGATACTTCTAAGTATCTAGTATATGTAGTTAACATTGGGTGAAGATAGGCTAAGTCTCGAAGAAGGTATGTAAGTTTTGTTGATTTTAGTTTTGAGATAGAGTTTACATAGGTATGTTCTAGTAAACTTGTTATATTTCTTAGCAAAATTGTTATTATAAGAATCAAGGTTGAGGATGTGAAGAAGACATGTTGACGATGGCGTGGTTAAGTTCACTCATCATAATATTACGTGTATAGAAAGATATTCAAGTTGCAAGACAGAAGATTAATGTTATCGCTAAGTGTAACATGTTCTTAATGTGGTCCTATAATAATTAATTGAGAAGGTGTAACAACTAACTCATGGAATTTTTTTATGGATTTGATATAAAGGAAGGACATTTTCCTTTATCATGTGTGGAATGGAGAAGTGATTTGTAAATAGTAGAGCAGACCGATAGTGAAGGAAACTTCATTGTTGAGGTTTTATTCTGTGATCCGAGGTTTGATATTTGGATTTGAGGTTCGTGACCTAGTCTACATGGTCTGACAATGATTGATTCGATTGACAAAAGAGGAAAGAAGAACTTAACAGTAGATTACTTGTTTGGGTAGTGATCTCTTCTTGTAATTGAAATTGCATATTTGGGCAGTGGGCTCTTCTTGCATACATTGTACTACAACTCCTAACAAGGTTGACACAAATCCTAACAAGGATTCAAAGTCTCCTAACAAGGACTCTATGTACTAAATGTTGTAATAGACTCCTAATAGGGTCCATCCTCTAACAAGGAATATTTATATTAGTACATGATTTTGTGAGCATCATTCCCACCGAGGATTTTCCTCTGATCAAAGGTTTTCCTAGTTGACATATCTAGTATAATTGTCTGTATGCATCTTATTATGGTTGTTGTTTTCTTTGGTTGAATGTATAATATTGTTTAAGGTTAATAAATGCTTTAATTATTGGATAACCAATTCAAACACCCTTCGCCCCCCTCGTCTTAGTTATCTTGGTGGACTATTGTTTCTAACATCATTGCTCTTCCAATCATATCCATTCTCCTTGGCAAACTCTGAAATAAAAAATAAATCTCTCGCTTTGCACGGTAAATTCTTTGCATTTCAAAAATTACAAAACAAAAGTGGAGGTAAATAATGAAATGTAAAATACTACTCGTATTGAAATCATTACCTTCAACTTATGAATGAAATTCCATATGACTGAATTGTTGCAATAACATAGTCTCATATATTTTGATGCACTCAACTCTTCAATGCCTGTTATGCTCTATAGTCTGTGACAAGACTCATCACAAGTTTCTCCATACAGCTCAATCTAGAAAGACTTGGCAACTTGCCCAGCTTCTTGCAGTCTCTAATAATCAGCTCTGTAAGGTCCGTGAAATCACTAGATCCTGTTACACTGCGAATGTTTGCGACTTTTTATAGATAGACTGACAAGTGTTTCGAGAATAAGAAACTCCTCGAGTTGAGGAGACCCATAGATGCCCGACACAACTTTCAAATTTTGACAACCATCCAACTGAAGATTTTCAAACTTCCCACATCCATTACTAATTGGGACTGTCTCTAGGCAACTTGGATCTATTAAAGCTGGCAACTTCTCAAGTTTCGGGCAGTTCTAAATGCTTAAATCTATTAGTTTTTCACAAGAAAACTCTGTTGTTTTTAAATTTTGACATCCATCCAACTCAGGATATCTTACCTTCACATGGCTACCCAAACTTACCTTCTTCAGACATCTCATTTTCCTAAGACACAATTTCTCAAATTCAAGGCCTGGACATCGACTAATTTTTAAGATCTCAAGATATTTAAGCTCAGATATTCCCATCAATGTTTTGGGTTTTTGACAATTTCTAATATCTAGATAAATTAATTTCTCCACCCTATTTTCGCTCACTTACACACGATTTTCCATGTCATGAAGTTTCAATGACTTAAGGCTGGGATAATTAGTACTGCGGATAAATACCCTGGATATACATTTTTCACCGCTGATCTTTATCTTTAGCTTTTCAAGGCAATTCATCAAGGGCTTAGATTCCTCCTCATCCCCTACGAAGACACTTTCAAAACTGTCTTTCAATATTCTTACCAAATCTGGAAACTCTTCCAAAAAGGCTGAGAAATTTGTAGCTCTTTCAACTCCGAGGGCGCTTGAGAATCAATGAAGTTGTGTATAGCTTTTTAATGATGAAAAATATAGTATGAGTCTCAACAATAGTTTATGAGGAATCCCACAATCAAATACCTGTATGTCTTTGTTCCACAACATTTTGAATTGTCCGTGTTCGATTTTCAAACACTGTAGATTTTGAAGTGGAATCCATGAAGAATGCTTGCTTGTTCTATTGAATTGGGCTAAAGCTGAAGTCATAGCAATGAAGTTGACATATCAAGACAATTATTTGGTTGGCTTAAAAAGAATGTAACTTGCGAGCCCATGGACTTCGCAAAAATGGAATGCAAACACCTGATTTTGGTTTTCGCGAGTATGTCTTCGAAACCATTTGATTCCCGCATGCACAGAAGCGTCTTAGATTTCCATTTACCTAATAAGGAGTTGAGATACATGTAATATTACACTAGTAACGGTGAATCTAAAACTGTAAGAATCGTACCAAGGATTTCAGATCTTGAGGATGCCAAAGGCGATGTGGAGGGCTGAGCTCATCTGCCACTTCTCTTCCCAAGTCCCTCAGGTGGTCATGCATTTTCAATACAAGTCCTTCATACTTTTTAATTTCTTTTCTTTCTAAAAGACACTTATCTTTGAGTCTCTCTACTGCATGTTGTTGGGTCCATTTCGATCCCTCCCATACTCTTTCTGCTATACTTTTTGGTTTGCCTATGAAAAAGCAAGCAATATCCATGAAAACTTGTTTTTCTTCATTGTCCAATGCCTCAAAACTTATTCTCAGCTTTTTCTTTACGTCTCGAGGCAGTAGCCTACCTACTTTGATCAATTCTGCCCTCCAAAAAGCACCATTTCGACCATGAACGTGCCTTCACAAGACTTGAAGAGATAGAGGCAAGCCTCCACACTGCTCTACCAAGGAGTTCACCAGCTCCTCATAACTGCTATCCAGTTGTGGTCGATCAAAGGCATGCTAGCAGATTTAAGTTCTCTCCCATCATCTTCACCCATTCCTTTTAAATTGTAACCTACAGTAATTCCTATAGTTACAAGCACTCCAAAATCATGGGTTGTGACAATAATTAGACTGCCATCTGATTTCTTCAATATATCCTTGATCCGTAAAGAATTTAACTGCTCCATATTATCAATGTCATCTACAACAATTAGTAAGCTCAAAAGGGGAATCCCTTGTAGACTCTGTTTCAGACAACTTGCTCCATCCTCTGTACTTATCAAGTTGTGCTCTTTGTGAAAGAGATCTTTAAGAAGCTTGCTTTGCAAAGAGGGCATCTCGCATCTTAGTTCTGCTTCTCGTACATCAAACAAAAAGCTTGTTCTAAGGTAGTTTGATTTTTTTCGGTTGAACAACTCTTTGGCAAGAGTTGTTTTTCCTACCACCCCCTCCAATGCCAAAAATGCCAACTACACTACCCTTATGCTTCCCGTCTTCCAGACTCCACTGATTTTGAAAATCTTGTACAAGTTCATCAATGCACTGCCTTTCAAAATCTTTCACCAGTTTGTCAAGCCCCACTGAATGTTTAGTGACATGCAAAGATTTCTAAGTTATTATTCCAAGCCAACTTAGCTACTTGAAAAAGTACACAAACTATTTAACCAAATGTTTCTTCACATTCTGCCACTTTGAGAGCCAAGACAAGGCACGTGAGTTTTTTGGTAGCAATCTGGTAGCCTTCAAGTGCAAACAGCGAGTTTGAGAGAATGGTATTGATGAATCTTCAATCCCAGGTGTGATGACCAGCAAGAAGACAAGCATTCCAATATTGGATTATCAATGAAATGTTTGGTGTTATGTCCTCAAGGAAATGCAGCGGCAGATACAAGTAACATGGTAAAAGAGCCCAATATGATAACGTTTATGTCCACATAAGACAAGGCACATGAACCAGGCGACGGCTATCCAGCCCCACCGTTCGGGATGGCTAGATGGCTATACTCCATGACCCCCATACCCATGCCTGCCCATGCCTTGCCCGTAGCGGTCAAATCCAAGGTAGCCCTGATTATTTTAATTCATCGTTGTCCCCCACTTCATCGATCTGCATTTATGGCAGGATAATGGTAGGAAAATGGCCGGTACAATGTTGTTTATAGGGCAAGGAGAAACTCCATTCTCCAAACTATTTATTGTTACTGAAATATTAAACCTATTTTTATTTATCATAAAAGAGATTAGTTAATTTTTTTAATTTTGCAAATATATGCTTCTTACCCTCATTTTTTACACTAAAAAAACTCTTGGTTTATTCACACGGGATAGTCTTTATCTCTGTTTCATATTTTGTTATGGCGAGTTTTCATTATTCATATAAGATTTAAAAGATTGTGTAAAATAAATCAAGTTTTTAATTCATACTTTAGACTAGAATAAATGATCTAATTAAAAGTAGCAAAAAAAATCTTATCAAGTTTTTAATTCATATTTTAGACATGTTTATTGTGTATTTTATTGTTGCTTTACATGATTAACAAATGCATCAAGAATATGTGTCACCCTTTTCTATTGATCTCAACCAAACAATAACAAGGGCAATGTAAAGTGGAGATGGTGACTAAATTATGAAATTAAATTCAATTTTCGAAGACTTCAATTTGGTAAGTATTTTTCCGAACTAATTCAAAAAAAATTTGCAGGTGTTCATGACACTTATATGGAGGATCATGTTGTCATTCGTTAATATTCTTCTTTACATATATTATAATGTGTAATTATGTAAATGAAATTTTTTGTTTACTTTCTATGTATGGCAAGGAATGAAGGTTTTCTTACTAGTTCTTTCTTCAAGGAGCCCTTGAACCAATTATTTTATTTATATAAGATTTTTTTTAATAAAATAGAATTTGGGATGATCATTATAGCAATAGCTTACTCTACTTTTATTTATTTTGACATTAATTATATAATGTCAATTAAGTAGTGGTTTAGTCTATTAAGCTAATTTTTGCAAATTATAACTATAGCATTAAAATATTTTAAATATATTTATTTAGGATATTTTTAGAAATTTAAAATCACAAAAGAAAAACTCTTTAATGTCATATAATAAATTGCATTATACAACCCTTAATCACTTTTCTTTTATTAAACACAGTTCGAGGGGTGTGGACGATAGACACTTTCATGGATTTCAATCATAGAACATATCATCATTCTTATGACTGCCCTTTATTCACCCATCGGTAAATAGAAACATTTCGCTCATCTAAAGAGTATATTTTAAATTTAAGTTTTATTGTAATATTATATTTTTAAAAAAACATGATAGATAATTAGATATTTGCGATTCGAATTTATTTTTTACTAAATATAATGAAATAAAAATTATAATACCAATAGAATTTGAGATAGATTAATTTTGTGTAATCATATAAGTGTGAAGTAAAATTTAGATTTCTACAGATCATAAAAGTTAATCATTTATTTTCCTTTTATCAAAGATTTTTTAAATGAAGTAATATAATAGAGTTAGTAATATGGTGAAGGGATAATAGAGTGATATTAACTCATTAACTTTTTGTTAAAAAAACTTTTTTTAAAAAAATATTTAACTAAATTATTATTAAAATTTAAGAAATGATATAAATAACATTAAAATCAATATTCAAAAAAGTTAAATTTATTTACACTTGTCTCAAGTGATTAACTATTTATTCTTGGTTCAAAGAATTAACTATTTACTCTCGTTTGAAAGAAATTACTATTTACCTATCAATGCTATTAAGATAAATGTTAATTTTGTTTTGTGTTGGTTGTTAGGTAGTTTGAATATTTATGTTAAGATTTCAAAAATGTTATATGCATATATGGCTATTATAATTTATTATTACTCAAATTTAATAACCGATTATAATATGTAGAACTAAATTAGATAAAAGTGATAAGATTAAATTTATTAAAATAATCTAACTTCTTCTTTCTAAAGTTTATAAATATCAATAACCATCTTCAATATAAAGCTTAGTAGATATTGCATATATATACAAAATAAAAATAGGTTTAATATTTCACTTGCATATTTGCTAAAGCTTAGTAGCTATTGCATATATTTACAGAATTTTTTAAAAAAATAACTAATCTCTTTTATGCAAAATAAAAATAGGTTTAATATTTCAGTAACAATAAATAGTTTGGAGAATGGAGTTTCTCCTTGCCCTATAAACAACATTGTACCGGCCATTTTCCTGCCATTATCCAGCCATAAACGCGGATCGATGAAGTGGGGGACAACAGGGAATTAAAATAATCAGGGCCACCTTGGATTTGACCGCTGCGGGCAAGACATGGGCAGGCATGGGTATGGGGGTCATGGAGCATGGCCATCCAGCCATCCCAAACGGTGGGGCTGGATAGCCGTCGCCCGTGAACCGTTTGGTAGCAGCATTGTGAGAGTCAAGACGCCTTCCCAATATGCAGCAGCAAATGCGAACAGCAGGTGCAGGAGCCCAATATGATAACCGTTGTGTCAAAGATAGACAAGCACGTGAACTGTTGACTATCAGGAGAAAGGAAGATCTCCCAGACTTCCCCGTATTTTATGAACTGGAGCCATGGGAAGTCCAGCACATAGAAAAGGACAATATGCTAAAGCATTCATTAACTATCAGGAGAAAGGCAGATATCCGGAGAAGCTCAAAGAGTGGAAGGAAGCCCTTCAAACTCTTTCATTTATAGCTGGAGTACAATTTCACAGGTAATCTCTCTGTGGATTTCGTTCCTTGTCTAAATGTATGTAATTGATTTTTAAGAGAAGGTTGGAATCTTAATAGTCTTAATAAATGTACTTATTTAAAAAGTGTATTTCCCTAGAGTTAGTCGATGAATTTCTTTTTGCAGTTATTTTAAATGGTGCAGTATGAAAATTACTTGTATCAAAATTACTTGAAGAAATGCTGAGGTTACTTTTCTAGTTTTCAGAACGGTTTGTTAGCGTTTCAAGTGCGAAAAATGGCGTTTTCTTCATCACCAAACCGAAAAATAAAGAATTCGATGGATTTTCTGGCATACTACCTGCCGGCAAAAGAAGGAAGGTTTCTGATTCTGAATCTTGGAGACTGTTTGACGTGTTCATTAACAATGGAGGCCCCGATGTCAAACAAACAATGGCCATTCAGCTTTACAACTCCTTGGAGCAGTTAAGAATACGGGCTTTTCTTGATTCGGAAGAGAAGAAACTTGGAGGCTCGTTTCCGTCTGCGATTGAGGCTGCGATCAGATCTGCTACGGTACATATCGCAGCTCTTTCAAAACGTTATGCGGAGTCGCCTTGGTGTCTTGGTGAGCTTGTTCTTATGTTACAAAGCAAGGCCAAAGTTATTCCCGTGTATTGTCAGGTGAAGCCGTGGGAGCTCCGTTACATCGAAAAGGGAGCATATTCCGACGCATTTGTTCGATTTGTAGAGAAGAGCAGGTATCTCGACAAAATCGAGGAGTGGAAGGTAGCCCTTCAACAAGCTTCATTCATCGCAGGCTATGAATTCAAAAGTGTTGGCGATATTCATTTCTAGAGTTGGCTTTATTAATTTTTGTGTTGACCGTTATTAATTTTTGTGTTGACCGTCCACCGTCCAACCCACAATCCAGCCGTCCAAAGTAATTGCACAGCAGACAGTCTGCTATCCTATAGCCGCAATATAGCCGTCCATATTTAATTATATGAATATTATACTAGCACTTGCACCAGGAGGAGGTGCAAGGTGTTCGCCCATAGGTTATTGACATGAAATAATAATTACAGGAAAAAAGAAAAGTAAATATTGTATGAATAAATTATAAATATATTGAAGTGCTTTATGTACATAGTACTATTTTTGAAAAGGAATTTAAATTGTGTGATGAAATACAATATTCAAGGTATACAATATTAATTCGATAAATTGTTTGTGATGTAAGAAAACTAAACAAAATAATTTTGTATTTATGTGGTAAGACTATAACACATTGATGGGTTAATTGAGAAGAAAGTGTAGTTAAGAAGAAGACATTGAAAATCAATTTGACATACATTGGAATAAACATTGAAAAGGTAGATAAGTTGGAGATAATTTCCATAGCAAGTCAAATTGTGATATTGCTATTCCTGATAGCAATATCACAATTGAAAAGGTAACTTGACATACCTAAGTTTTTTTTGAGAAACAACATTTGTGAGTGCACCTTAATTGTACTTAATAAGCATCAACTTCTAGAAGTGAACAATGTACACAATAGTAACCTTTGAGAAGGATTTGAAAATGTATCATGAAATATTATTCTTAGGGTACATGCAATATTATTTCAATAGATTGTTAGTAATGTACAAAAGGTGAACAAACTAATTGTTCATGTATGTGGCAAGGCTGCAACAAGATGTAAAAACAAAAAATATGGGTTAATTGATAGGAGAATGTAGAAATGAAAGAAGCATTGAGAAATAACTTGACGTGCATTGAAAAGGTAAATTTTGAGCACCAATATTTCTCAATGCACCTTCATTGCACTTAACATTTGTCAACCTATAGAATAGAGTAATACATTAGTAATGAAAGCCGAAAAGAACATAAAAAAATGAACAAAGGAAGTTATTGCAAATGTTGAACATTACCATTTTGTGTAGAAGTAGCTTCATTGACTCAATTTGTATCTCCATTATTTAACAGTTCCTAATGACACAGAATGGAACTCACTCTTGTATATTGGGGATGTGCAGTTGAGAGTAGTGATGTTTGGATGCAAAACAAGATAAGTAGGGAACATCAAGCCGTGCTTTACAAGAATAGTGAAATGACAACACCTCTATTCATGTGACCAGAAGTTCACACTCTACTCAAACATTTCTAGATTAGATTTCTATTTTGGGAAACCCGACATGAGCAAGTAAAGTATGCTTAGTCAAAGAACAAGCCTTTGCAAATTGGGAACAACACTCCTCTTGAGATGTTGAGACAACTATTGCGCTTCAAGAAAAAAGTGGACACAGATGCCACATGACTTGAAGATAACAGAACCCCACTCTCCTCAAAATTTAACTCTTTCTACTATTAGGATTCCATGGTATATTGATTTGGGAAGGAATCGGTGCAAATATTGGCTTCCATTAAAGTATCATCCCCCTATCCTCTTACAGCCACTACTAGTAGTAAACAACAAGGCAGAGGATCATGATATGACAATAGAAGTTCGGCGATGGAGAAGGCTCAAAGAAAATTATTGGTACTTTGATTATGTTAAGAATGACCCAAGAGAGCAAACAACTAGTGATTGGAGAGTTCAAGCTAGAATTAGAAACTTCATGGTTGTTGGGGACCAGCAATAGCTCAGTTGGGCGGAGTGATGGGTCTCTAAAAGTCCATTGATTTAAGATATTTTTATCTTGTTTTTAAGCAGTTATCTTGTAGAAACAATCACGATTTTATGGTTTTAAGCAAATGCACTTATATTTTCATGTATATGCTCTATATATGATGAGACATTAAGTAGAAGTATGAATAGTTCAAATATGCTATAATTGCTTGAATCTATGGACAAAAATGGTATAATGAAGTGATGTTGCATGATGATAAATATTTCTTCATTTATGCTATGTCTAGGGTAGTTTTCCTCCTATAGCCATAGGATTTGCAAGAGTGGCAATTTGAACTTACACCTTTTTAAATATTGATGATAAAATAAATATATGTATGTAGAAGTGGTGTCATGTCCCCTTTTCAAATAATTAAAAATAATAATCTTTTATAAGGTAGGCAGGCCCTAAAAGGTGAAGTTTCGAAAAAAGGGGATAATCTTTGGAAGCTAATGGACTAATAAATGAAAATTATTATTAAAATATGTTTTATTAACCCCTCTTGGACGTGAGTTAGGGTTATGCCCTCTTTTAAGGGCTTTGGAGGCATTTTGGGCTCATTCCAGAACTTGATTTTTGCTCATTTCTTTGTTGTTCTTCAGAGGCTGCCAAACCTGTGGAGAAGGAGACTCAAGAACAGGATTTTGTAGGTTTCCAGGAAGGCTAAGGATGAGATTTTAAATCCATTCCATGTGCATGCTCATACAGAGTTTGTCTTTGTGCTAAACAATGTAGATTTGTGGGTTTTCGGGTGTGTTTTTTGTAAGAGTTTGGTGTTTTCGATTGAGTATTTCTTATCAGTTTGGGTTGCTTTTATATATCAAACATTTAGATGTTAAAATAGAGCTGAATATATGTATTTGGTCATGATTATACTTCTATGATAGATTATCAGTGCTTTTGTGCTATTTTCGGCTATTTTGTGTTGTTTTTAGGAGCTCGATGAGCATTGTTTTTGTCCTTCGTTTGGGAGCTGTTGTGTAAATGTTATACAAATCTAGAAATGTCATTTTGTAGGCTGTTATTCTACTAAGATTTCTATAAAAAAGTCTACTTTCAGATTTATTAATAATATGTGAAGCTGTGAAGTTTTTTTGGCACTATTTTCGGCATACCCGATTTGGGGTTTATTGAGAAATTGGCGGATCCTTGAAATATTGGTTGTTTGATCTTACAGATATGATTAGAGGCTTGAAATATCATATAAAATCAGAAAAGGGACATTTCAGTGGTATTAGAGCTATGATCTTGTCAGCCTGAAGGTTTGTAGAAGTTTGCATGTCAGTTTTAACAACTACCCAAATCTTGCATGTCATAATTTATAGTTGTATGTTGCTTCTAATCAGCTGCATGTCAAAATTTATGGTTGCATGCTACTTCTAATCATTTGCATGTTAGTTCTTGGAGAATTTGGTGGTTGCATGTTGCTTCTAATTAGCTACATGTCAAAATCTATGGTTGCATGCTACTTCTAATCATTTGCATGTTAGTTATAACCTATTGGGGTTACACTCTACTTTATCCAAAATGGACAGGTATAGTATAGAGTCTCAGAGGACACGATCTTGGACAATTGATATCCAGAGTCAAAACAGTAGAAAGGATGGTTATTTAGACATTCAAGATAAACTTAGGAAAATAAGCCATGACATGTCTGAACAGTTGGTTGAGCACCACCGTATGATGAATGACATGTTGTCCGACCCAACTAAGGTGGATAAGTTGACTGGATTTCTATTTGGCATATTTTCTCACAGGACAGATGAAACAATTACCAATAACTTGCATGAGGAGTTTGAGAAACTAGCTTATAGCTAGGCAGAGGTCTCAGATTCTACTCTGCCACAGGAGGTAGTGGGTTTAGATGATGATTATGAGGATTTTGTTGTGCATGATGATGAGATACCTAGTAGAGATGAGCAGACATTGAGCATTCATGACTTTGCTAAGAAAGAGTACTAGGCACAGTTAGATGCTTCATCGCATGAGGTTGAGGCAGGTAGTACTTCACATGATTTGTCCAGCTAGCTAAAGGTGAACAAAGATAGTATTGTGACTTCATTATCTCATCATGATAGGATGCGGGATATGATAGAGGATCACATTTGAATGATTCAGTTATAGGGTAGACATAACGGAGTTCAGGCAAAGTCTTCTTGTGTTGACTTAAAAGCGATTAGGGAAGGAATGGGAACGATGAAGTTGATTTATTTACATCTTCTATCACATCGTGACCATCTTCTTAGCCTTGTTGGAGACTATTCATATGCCTTGAGGAGGAAGGAGGAGGAAGTTAACAGGCTTTCTCATGAGCTTGAGGACACTCGAGCTTCTTTGGTGAATACTCCATTGGCATTAAAAGACTGGGAGAGACATGGGGATAAGCATGGTATGGAATTGAGTTTAGTTTCATCTTGCACTCTTGATACTCAGCTTTCTGCAAACAGTAAATCATATGTGGTCATTGATAATGTCGCGAGTTCATCTTGCATTCACATCCAGGATATAGGGACAATGTTAGACAGGTATGTGGAATTAGTTGGTATTGGTCATATTACTCAGGTGAGGAGTTTTCTTGAGTTACCAGCTGATTATAGTTTACGGATATGGACTCGAGATTGTTATATTGGCATTTGGGATTTAGTTGACTGGAAATCTTTAACACTTTTTGGTAGTAGTGATTGTTTGGGTGCTATCATGGATTTGATTAGTAGATTGCAAAGTATTGTCTTTTCTTGTTCCAGGAGCTTATCCGATGTTGGTATTAGTTTTTATACACCAGTGTTGGGCTTTGTTCATATATCCAGTCGACCATTTTTACTGGAATGTGTTGATGATCTTTCATATTTGGCAGTGTGTACAGATGAGTCTCAGGATCATATTGGCATTGATGGCATCCAGGAGGATGCAGTGGGTAGTTCTGAAGACTTATTTTCCTTGGTGGTTTCTTTTGGTACAGAGGAGTTGGATAGCAGTGCTACAATTTTTGATACTCTGTATGTTGATATGAGCTTTGGAGTTGATTCACATGATATGGATGGTAATACTCTAGAGACCAGTAACCTTGAGGATACTCCTTTAGATAGTGCATCAGAGGAGGTTTGTAGGATACAGTCTAGCCAGTGCCATCATGTGTTTAGTCAGTTGAAAGTTAGTGAGCGAGACATTGGTATTGCTTGCCAACATTTCGATGTTGTTCGTCAATTGTTAGTAGTTTATGGATGGGGTTCTCATACTAGTGATGAGAAGGGAGGCAGTTATCTTTCCTTGATAGAGTTCCACTCTTTATGGGAGGCTTTCCGGATTCTAAGACAGGATTATATGCAGTTGGTAGCCAATAGAGATTATCTTATGGAGTGGGGCAGTACAACATACGATGCATTGTTGGCCAAGGAAGATGAGGTGAGTGAGCTTACTCAGCAGCTTGAGTTGACTTCTGAGATTCTTGAGAGTACACAATTGGCTTTCAAGGAGTCATAGTTTCATTTGGCTAAGGTGACCATGGAGTTAGAGCAACTACAGTCTTTGCCAGATTCTGTACAGTCACAAGCTGTGGTGTCTGGTGATCTGAGGATGTCCATGGTCGAGATTGTAAAAGATAGTGGAGATGGGGATGCATCCATCCTTGATACTAACATTGGCATATCAGGTTCATCCCCACTAAAGTCAGGTTCAGTTGAGTTGGGTGCTACAGCAGATTGTTGTGGTATGCCTGACATGGTGGTGACCTCTAGTACTAATGGCACGAAAATTAGAGATGTTGTATCAAAGACCATGTGTGATGTTGGTGAGCCAACAGTTGGCATGGTT
Organism: Cupressus sempervirens; assembly: GCA_028749045.1. Classification (NCBI taxonomy): domain Eukaryota; kingdom Viridiplantae; phylum Streptophyta; class Pinopsida; order Cupressales; family Cupressaceae; genus Cupressus; species Cupressus sempervirens. The sequence goes on along the minus strand of CM053789.1, from coordinate 31,588,790 downwards.
CTTGCTAGTAATACTACTCCCTTGGCAATGTCTTCATAGGTAGTAGTCAGTTCCAACTTGGTTAGTGATCGATTGCAGTTAGTTACATCTGGATTGCAGTCTGAGCCACTGACTGAGATTGGTGCATTCTATCAACATTACATTTTGAGATATGCTCATCAATTCACCTTTGATGACCATGTTGATGAGATGATGATACAGAGATGTACTTTGGTTCCTAGTGCTTATCATCAGTTATGGGATAGTTTGACACCTCGAGATGAGAGTTGTGATGGGCATGACATGGCGATAGGTTTTGCAGTTGATAGCTTGATAATACATGACTTAGAGTAGGAGTTTTGGAGTGATGCTTTAGCGGGTGTTGTTATTGATTCTACTCCTTTGGCTATGACATCTCCTGACTTAGCTGGTGATCAGTCGCAGTGATTTGTATCACTTGTTCATGGCGAGCTATTAACTGAAGTTGGTTTTTTTTATCAACATTATATTGTAGGGTATGTACATCAGTTAGCATTTGATCCTTGTGTTGAGGAGTTGATGGCAGGCAAATTTGGTTTGGGTTCCATTTCTTGCTATTTATCTTGTGATGGCTTTTCACCATCAGGGGTGCATGGGAGTTATGGTTATGAGACAATGGCTAGTGATTTTCAGAGTTGTATTGACTGCAGGAGTTGTACAGTGTGTGGATTCTCCATACTTGGTACAGTTTCATTCGGGAGCATTCACCATTGTTGCAGAGTTGGATTGTACATTCCGTATAAGCTAATGGGATGCTTTGATGGTATTTACTATGTTGGTAGTTTGGTTTGTCCACTTTACTTGGGTTTTGATGTTCTAAGAGTTTGTGTCTCGTGGGTTTCTGACTATGGAAGTTGTGACTTTGGAGTTTGGTTGAGCAGTAATTGTCAGTTTGATTATGGATTCCTCTTGGTTATATTGCAAAGGATATTGCAAGAGCCTGTGTTAATTGACAATAGTATAGTTCATGACTACATTTGGGATCCAGGTGGATTGATCGGTTTATTGTTCAGCCATTTCTTGAGGACAAGCAATATTTGGAAGGGGAGGACTTGTCATGTCCCCTTTTCAAATAATTAAAAATAATAATCTTTTCTAAGGCGGGCAGGCCCTAAAAGGTGAAGTTTCCAAAAAAGGGGATAATCTTTGGAAGCTAATGGACTAATAAATAAAAATTATTATTAAAATATGCTTTATTAACCCCTCTTGGACGTGAGTTAGGGTTATGCTCTCTTTTAAGGGGTTTGGAGGCATTTTGGGCTCATTCTAGAACTTGATTTTTGCTCATTTCTTTGTTGTTCTTTAAAGGCTGCCAAACCTGTGGAGAAGGAGACCCAAGAACGGGAGTTTGCAAGTTTCTAGGAAGGCTAAGGATGGGATTTTAAAGCCATTCCATGTGCATGCTCATACAGAGTTTGCTTTTGTGTTGAACAGTGCAGATTTGTGAGTTTTTGGGTGTGTTTTTTGTAAGAGTTTGGTGTTTTCGGTTGAGTATTTCATATCAATTTGGGTTGCTTTTGTATATCATAAATTTAGATATTAAAATAGAGCTGAATATATGTATTTGGTCATGATTATACTTCTATAATAGATTATCAGTGCTTTTGTGGTGTTTCCAGCTATTTTGTGTTGTTTTTGGGAGCTCAATGAGCATTGCTTTTGTCCTCCGTTTGGGAGATGTTGTATAAATGTTATATAGATATGGAAATGTCATTTTGTAGGCTGTTATGCTGCTGAAATTTCTATAAAAAATGTCCACTTTCAGATTTATTAATAATATGTGAAGCTGTGAAGTTTTTTTGGCACTATTATCAACATACCCGATTTGGGGTTTATTGAGAAATTGGTAGATCTTTGAAATATTGGTTGTTTGATCTTAAAGATCTGATTAGAGGCTTGAAATGTCATATAAAATCAGAAAAGGGACATTTCAAGTGGTGTGCACATTGAATTTTTTTCAAGACTTGCCGCGGATATTCAAAGAGGCAACACCTCAGCATTAAAGTCAAAGCCAATCGGTTTGTTGAATCATCACCAATGAAGCAAGTCATTATTTGCTTTCTATTGGAACAACACATGAATGTAGCTTCCAAAATCTATTATATTCCTAAAGGATTTATTCATGGTTAATGGCAATTTGGTTTCAAATTTTATGAGTTTGTAATTGATCCTCATTAATGGAGTGATCATAGAGTTAGGGAGTAGTTGTAGCTTCCTTTAAATAATGTATGTTGTAGCTTCAAGAGCAATTCTTAAAAAGAAAGAAGTCAAGTTTATTTTCATAGCAGTCGAGTGTGATTTAGTTTTTTGTCAAGTGTAATTCCTTCACCATGAATGAATAGAATAAGCAGTTCATGTCTATTTCCCTTGTGTTGATTGTCCTTTATGTTCACTCATCCAAGGGGGGCCACTTGGTGAGTGAACTATTCTATTAGAATAGATTCCATTTCTTTGTTTGTTTCCTTGCAAGATAGAATTGTGTTTCTCCTGTAGCCATTTATAACATAATCAATGAATTGTTCCTGCAGCATAGGTGAATAGATAGGTTTACTGTTGCAACATTACTTATAAGCTTTAGTTGCTAGCGTAAATTTCCTTTAGCATTTCCTTCATATTAGTTGTAATGACTTGAAGGAGAATTAGAGCATAGACTTTGCAGTCATCCTCTCAAGTTTACGCTTCTGGGTTGACAAATTAAATGAAGTTAGTGTACTATTTTAAGTAAACACATGATGTTGTCTGACCATGAAATCATTTTGAAAGGATGTCCAATCCTTTGTTATTAAAGTAATAAGTTGACTGGATAGGGGTGGTATAAAAACTTTGAACTAGATTTTGAATACCTTAGATGCTTTGAAAATGGGTCAAACTTTTATAAAATGAAGTTTCTTTAGCCAAAGTTGTAGATCACTTTGGAGGTTTACAAAAAGCGGTGATAATAAACAATTGGGTACATGGTTCACAAGAGATGACCTTTAGAAGTTGCATCACTTTAGAAGAAAAAGTAAAATCCCTTTAGATACTCCAATGCTTGTTTAAACTCATTTGGGACATATTCTCAAAATTTTCTAACGTAGGGGAATATACTATAAAGTTGGTCAACCTCAGATAAGGGGCGATTGCAAATTTCTAGAGCCTTCTAGGCCAATTAAAATTCATAATATAAATTGATAAATAGGGGTTACTAGGGGGTTTTAGTGGTGCAAATGGTTGGCTCTAGTTTGTAGATTATTATAATGAAAATGCCCATGTGGTTGTAGCATGTTATTTTTTTTCATATTGTAATGGCATTGAAGATAATAGAGAGTAAGTGGTCTTGTTTTTATAATTGCCTGGTTTTTGTAATTTTTATGTTTTTTTTTTTGTTAGGTTATGTCTATTTGGATTAGTAAAGGGAGCACCCTTCATTATGTTTCATGTGCTTCAGAATTTGACTTATCTAGAATTCCTTTTGTAGATGCAACAAGTTAAATTATTTGATAATGTATCAACACCGGTAGTCTAAAGGTATACTTATATATACCAAGCAAATCTATATTTCTTGTAGGACAATGGAATGTGCTTGAATTAAAACAAAATAGTGGTGAAGTAGTGGACATTTGCTATGACAAATAAAGATTCACTTTTTTAGCACCCAACAAGACCATGGAAGCAATCTCCTAATAGACTTATCATCGACATTTACTTGGTAAGAAAACAAAAAAATCACTCAAGCTTAATAGAGAGCCATGTCTTAAAACTAAAAAGGGAATGTCTATTTGTAGCCATGAGGACATTCATTACAACCAAAGAGGCTAAGATATATCCTTAATATGTTATACACACTAAACATAAATAAATTGATTTTGTCTCCATAACATGGTAACCAAAAGTATCCACCTTGTACTTCTCTTGTTGCAACATTGGATTCTACTATGTCAAATATTAAAATAGTTCTAATCTCAAATTCCTAAGCCATTGCTTAAAATACGTACTGGTTGCTTACTAAAAAAATTGAATTCTTCATAAATTTATTTCTCTTTCTTATTCATTTCTAATTTTTTCATTCTTAATTTGTTATCAAATTTTCTATGAGAAATTTTTATATAAAAAAATTCAAATTCAAATCATTGTTTAAAAACAAGCAACTATAGTAGTCCACAAAATACTGCGTGGCAATTAACCAAAAGAACCTTGTTACGAGTGGATCTACTATATATTTTCTGGCCTCATTGTAGTGACCATTAACCAAAAGAACCTTGTTACAAGTGGATCTACTAAATATTTTCAGCCCTCATTATTTGATCATATCTGAGAAATAGTCTACCGATCACTGTAGTTTATTATCTTCCACTGCCCACCACAGTATTTATGCGTTCTACCTAAAAAGTAGAAGAAACATTGGATACAAAAAGTGAGTAAAACACATTGGTATTTTCATTAAACTTTTTTGATTTTCTATTGTGGCTCCTCTCCTCTAAGTCGATAAGGACAAATGTCTCTTCCTCATTAACATCTGTTTGGCTTTCCCAAGTATGCCCTTCTCCCCCTCCTATCTTCCCATTTTTAATCCACATGAGCTCTTGAACAACCTCCTTCATGGAAGGTCACCTCTGCACATCCACATTTAAACAAGCTTCTGCTAAATTAGCCACACTTGTCATGGATTCGATGTCATCCATTCCCATTAAGCGAGGATCGAATATTTCATGGACGAGAAACTAGCTTTTTTAAGACAAGAACAAGGCCGTCGAATTGCGTTGCTCTTTCGCTCTGTTTACAGACAGAGATTTCATGCTGGTTAAGAGCTACAACATTACTACTCTAAAGCTGTAGACATCTGATTTGTGTGTGAGCTAAACAATCACAAAGTAGTGAGGATCCAAATACCCAAATGTTCCCTTCACTCCTATAGTCAAATGGGTATTGTCAATTAGCATTAGACGGGACAATCCAAAGTCAGATAACTTTGGAGAACATGTAGAATCGAGTAAAATGTTTGCAGATTTAATATCTCTATACACAATTGGAACTGACACAGAAGAATGCAGATAAGCCAATGCTTCTGCAGTGTCTATTGTTATCTATAATCTTGTATTCCATGTCAAGCATTCCATTTCATCTTTTCCATGGATATGATCAGCTAAGGTTCCATTGGAGACATATTCGTAGACCAGTAAAGAGATTCAAGTTTCCAAGCAGTAGCCCAGAAGTTTTATAATGTTTATGTGATCAATCTGAGATAGAATTATGACTTCATTGATGAATTGATCGATTTGGTCCTCGTCAACTTCTTTGCATCTTTTTATTGCCACCATTCTGCCTTCTACTAGTTTGCCCCGGTAAACATAACTGAAACGTCCAACTCTAATTTTAAGGTCTTCGGAGAAATTATTGGTTGCTTCTATGAGCTCTGCTTCTGAGAAAATTGTTGCTTTCCTTCGTCCTCTGTCTGAAGATATGTATTCCTGCGGCAGAAGGCCTCTGTTTTGAATAAAGTATTTTCTTCTCATAATCATCTGTTTCCTCTTCTTCATTGCCCAAAATATGGCCCCTATAATCAAAGATCCTCCCACCAGCAATAAAAAGATCCCTGCTTCACAAAATGGCAAATTTCATTAGCTATTGTTGCCGAATTAACGATATCAGATTTCCAAAATCTATAGGGAAATATGAAAAATGTGAATCTAACATCATCTAACATCATTAATTGATACCCCTCATGCAGGGAAATATTTTAATCTTTTGCTATTTCAAATCTTTATGATTGATCCAAAATATTGATCTCAAATGTTGGTGTTAAAAGAAATACGTACAATCTAATCTAGAAATGAACTTGCATGGTTTACAAATGAAGGGATCATTTTGATAATGATGTATTATAGAGCGTGATTTAAAATTTCATTAAAAAATCTCTCCAAAGATATTTTGTATTATTTCACTGTTGATAATTTTAACCAAGAATAGGTCATTAACAAAATTTAGAGAATACCTAAAAGCAGAGGAATGACTATGATGGCCTTCTCTATACAACTCAATCTGGCGTTGCCTTCTCCTTTCATGCAAGAGTAGGTGAAATTACCCTCCAAGTTCATACATGTTCCCTTCGGTGGTTTAATGCAGTCATTCAGATTCGGATCAGCACATTCATTAATATCTACAACAAGATTTAATTTTTAGGCAAGATTCAACTACAATCAAATTGAAAAATCTGGTGAGTAATTCACCCCCAGACTCGATGAGATTGTCTATTTATTTAATTAGGTGAATATCACATTCTGTGTATTGAAGATTTTTTTCCCCCTTTAACATGTATTTGTACCAACTTCCATCGGTTATGGTGAGCTGTAGCTACCATGTTGAAAGCATTTCAAACACATTTGGAAGCCCATTTTTTTATGTTTAGTATTCAACACCGTTATCTCTGTCTGTGAGCTGTAATGAATGGAATTATTTTGCAGTTCTAATCCATCATACAAGAAATTAGATCAGCGAGAAGGTTTGGCAAATAGCAACAGTAAACATGCCTTTTCTCAGCGAGGCGCGGTGCTTAAACTACAATACACTTTTATGTAGCAATTCAATTTTACTTGTGTAGAATGTACAGTACTACTCTCTCAGGAGATAGTGAACAGGGTACCCCTAATTGGTATTAACTGTGAGGAACTCCTCCATAAAATCAAAATTTCTTAGGATGCCTCATCTCAATTTTGACAGGGGAGAAAATTCTTCAAGGGAGAATATAAAAACTACAAGGACGCAGGGATCTAAGGCCACGGATACACCTAATTGTACAATATCATAGATTTTATGATGGGTGATACAGGATGTCAAGATGGGGAATAAGGGCTTAATTGCGTGGTGACCAATTTCAGCCCTTTGAAGGGGAATATACAAAAAGTCAACTTTATTTCAGACAAAAGGGGTTTCCTCTACATAAATAATATACACCCATTAAAATTCTAGAGAAAAACAATCATTTCAGAAGAAAAATGGCCAAACACACAAAATTTAATAGCATACCACTTACCAATGCACTTTAAGCCTCCCTGGTAACCATTTCCCTCATACCCATCATCACATACACACGAAGCAGCAGTCCAAAAGCAGATAGATCAAACTACTCTGACAGCTCAATTGTTGGGTGCTGAAATAGCCCAGTAATCCATGACTTCATCTCAAATGGTTGCTAATCAAGGATAGATTGATTTGATCTTCATGTCATTAATAAGATATGGCATAGTTAAACTTCTGCAAGCACGAATGGTGCGAAAGGGGCTTTCAAATCCAAAGAAGGTGGTCTGAAATTGAATGACGATAATTGCACAATAGTGTACCACCATTTATTGTTGCATACACAGAACATTGCAAGGGTGATATAGAAATTTTGCATGTAAGACAAGTTGGTAATGGCCAATTGCCACAATCTCATCATTGTGATTCACCATCAGCAAACATGATTTCTCTAACTTTTCCATCATGAGTCTAGATACCGGTTTCATTTAATTCACTATGATTACAATTCATGATAGCAAAATCTGCTACAAAATCTACTATTTTGTACACCTTGAAACGCACTATGATCGCAATTCATATTTTTCACAGCCTGAAACAATTCTTCCAGCATGTGTTTTTCTTGTGTGAGACAATTTCCGACTGGAGGCAACTCCAGAAGGAAAGCCTATTGGCTAAATATATTATGGCATGTGTAAAATGTTTGGTCTATATTCTAGAGAGTTCTCATACCTCTAAAAAAAGAGGCTTAATGTGATGTATTTCTGCAAGGCATTAAGGAAATAAAATCAGTTTTATTTTTGTGTATTTGTCTCTCTTTGGAACATGAAAAGCTGGGCTTAAGAAGAAAAGAATTATTTGTTGATTACGCCGAGAGGCGTTCTATACAATGGCAGCACAAATGCCCAGCACAGGAATATGCCAAGATTCTTTGTCAATAAAAAAGAATTGGGAGTGGTTACAAACTTCCAAAGTAAATATTAAAAAAGAATTTCCGAAATAATAGCTAGCCGAAATAATAGGAAGCCAAATAGAGGCCAAAATAATAGGCCCAAAAAAGTAGGGCCCGAAAAAGTAGGACCTGAAAAAATAGGGCTTGAAAAAATAGGGGCGAAATAATTTCAATATGAATTTTTTTTTTGTTAAATATAATTTTGCATGCACATTCATGCTTATTTTTTGCGGGGAGTGGGGGAATTTGAAACAAATTCGTGGAATGTGAAGAGACGTCTGTTGGGGGATATGAGGAGCCTCTCAGAAGTTATAAAACCAATGCTCCTCATTTCATTTTCATTTTATGTTTTTGTAGGAAGGAAGAGGTGGAGGTTATTGGAGGATTAGATTGGAGTTTTTGAATAGGAGTAAATTGAAGTTTTGGAGTAACATTTTTGGAGGTGAGATTTCTATTTTTTATTTACATTTTCATTTAGATTTAGATGTAGATGTAAATTGAAATTCAAAATTAGTTATAATATTCTACTTTGATTTAGATTTCAATTTTAATTAATTTCATTTAGATTTAGAATTCTGTTCATAACTATTTAGGCTCGCATTTAATAGTTTAGTCTTGCATGTTTGATTTAGATTTAGATTTGTATTCAAAATCTATTTGATATATATATTTTATGATACTTTTCATTGTTAATGGTGCTTGATGGGAGTGTTTTAGGGGTGTCTTCTTTTCTATTTCTGAAATATTTTGGTCCAATATGTACTTTCCTAACCAGATCTATCCATTTTCTTCTGATTCATGCATGGAGCTTCCTGACGCTATTAGCATGTTGCTGGGACTGAATGGGAATGGATTAAAGATAAATGACTAACTCTGGATCTGGATATGCATTTGGAATTGGCTCTGCTGCGGCTCCAATTTATAGGTTCCTTCTTGCTACCTATTCTTTCGGTGGTTTAATCTGGTTAAGTGCAGATTGAGAGGTTCTAGCTCATTCCCACTGGTTTGTAATTTTGTCACGATGTCTAGCGTGTGGCATTCTGATGGGATTCTTCATTGGAAAATGGTGCGAATAATTATGTCAATGCTGAACAACTTGTCCAATGTGATAATTTCTCTAGATGTAGAATGTGGCCATGGTGATTTTCTTAGCAATACAATTGAAAAAAAGGGAAATCTGGTATTAACACAATGTTATAGGAAATCTCTGAGTAGAAATGCTTATAAATACATTCAAATTTCTTTTGTAACTCATAATATCAATCTCACTTTTTCTTGTGCTCCTTTAGTCTAAGAAAGATAACAGATTGGAGTAACAAATTGCTTCTGTAACGGCAATTGCAGGTGCAATTATTTTAGCAATTTTGGGCATTTTAACTGTTCTTGTGATGGGTACTTATGTCTTAGTTCTTAGAGTATGTGATTTGACTGTATTTAGAGTCTTTTTAATAATGTTTGAAACTACTATTAAATATAATAATAAAGATTAATTTAATGTTAAATATAACATGCTACAACACTTATCAAAAATATCAAAAACACAATTGCTACAGCAAAACGAGAATGGAGAAAAAACTTCAATTTTTGTATTAATTCATCTGCTTAAAATATATTACAATTGCCATATTTTATATTGAGAAATGCCTCATATGGACTTTTGCATGCTTATTTAACTACACTACAATCAAGACTAACTTTGTACTTAATCTAATTTTATCGAATGAGACTGGCCCAAGATTCCTATGTAACTGTTGTTATAACAAACATAGATAGCTGTAGAACTTGTGATTAATAATTTATAACTGCTTGATTCTCCATATTTCATGCGTAAATTCATGATTCTAAAAACTCAAATTTTAAACTACATGTTACATTCTCTTCCTTATTCGATGAATTGGTGCATGACTATTAGATTAAACGGTGCATGGAAGAGACAAAACACTGAAAAAAATTACTCTTTTCTTATTATTACTGTTGCTACTATTTATTTATTTTTTTAATTATTGTTAGTCTTGATGTTGTTTTTAATTTTATTATTAAAAATATTGATTATTAATATCTGTAAGTTCATCCAGAGAATAGTACTAAATCTAGAAAAAACTTAGTAATAACAGTTTGAGATAACTGCAAAAAGTTTTTATTTTCACAAATATTCTCTTTCTTTTGAAAATCTGCTATTATTTTGGTAATGAATTGTAAAGTAGAAAGGAAAAACTTTCTGTAAATCTTTCTTGGTTACTGTTTCGCTTTCAGTTTTCATTTTATATGAAAGTTTATTATTTTTTCAAATCTTAAAAATAAAGATTTTTATATATGTAATTTTATTTTATTATTAAAATAATAAGATTTTGGAGGTTGTAAAATATTGAAGTTTATGAATTATTTTAGATTTTACAAATGAATTTTAACATAATATTTATATTAAAGAAATAAAAGATAATAAAATTGTTACTTAAATCAAATATAAAAATTATAAAATTTTACCTAAATTTATTAATTGTATAAAAAACTATTAAAGATAATTAAGTTCTATTAAATGTACTTGATTTTAAATGTACTTGATTTTATATTATTTATTTCTTTTTAAATACAATTGTATAAACTTACTATAATTTGTATAACTGTCGTAGCAGTGAATGGAGCTCCCAATGTTTTCTTTCTTGCAAATCATCGGCTTCTAAAGTTGGAGATTAGTGGCTATGAAGATTGAGAGAAGAAAAGATGTCAGCTAATGTTTGAAGAAGGTATGAGCTGACTTCATGGAGTGAAGTCTAATGAGCAAAAATTGTTATAAGGGGAAAATAATATTTTATTGTTGTTTGTTTAAGCTATATGTCATTGTCTTAGACTTGTCTGGTAGATTTTATTTCTAAAGAAAAGTTTAAAATTGTAAGATGTAGTTGTAACTGTGAGTATTAATATGGCTTCAGGAAGTAGCATAGCTCAACCACAAATTCCAATATTTTCTAGTAAAAATTATGAATTTTGGGCTACAAAAATGAAAACATTATTTTGTTCTCAAGGCATATGGGATCGTATTGAAAAGGGCTTTAATGAACCACAAGATGAGTCTACATTAACACAAGATGAAAAGGATAAATTACAAGATAATAGGAAAAAGGATGCTAAAGCACTATTTTTAATTCAACAATCTTTAGATGAATCAATTTTCCCTAAGGTTTGTGTAGCTAAAAAGTCTAAAATTGCATGGGATATTTTAGAAACAGTATATCAAGGGACATCAAAAGTTAAGATTGCTAAATTGCAAACTTTAAGGCGTGATTTTTAAAATTTGTGTATGAAGGATTCAGACTCGATTGATCAATTTCTAAATCAAGTAATGAATGTGGTTAATCAAATTAGATCATATGGTGATGATTTAACAAATCAAAAAGTTGTTGAAAAGATACTTCGTTGTTTTCCTAGAAAATTTGATGTCATTGTTGTTACCATTGAAGAATCTAAGGATTTGACAATACTCTCTATTGATAAGTTGATGGGTTCACTTTTATCTCATGAATCAAGAATGAATAGAAATAACAATTCTTCTTTGGAGAATGCTTTTGGATCACAAGTATCTTTTGGTAGAGGAAGAGAAAGATCAAACTACAGAGGAAGAGGAAGAGGTAGAAGCATAGATGGACGTGGAAGTCCAAATCAAGAAGAAAGAACAAATCAATCCATTCAAAGTTCGAACAGAGGATGTGGCAAAAGTTCATTCCAACACCCATCATCAGGGTTTGATAAATCTCGAATTCAGTGTAATTATTGTAAGAGATTTGGTCATATTGCAAGTGAATGTATTCTGTGGCAGAAGTTCATTCCAACACCCATCATCAAGGTTTGATAAATCTCGAATTCAGTGTCATTATTGTAAGAGATTTGGTCATATTGCAAGTGAATGTAGAAAGAAACAAGAGGAGATTGAAAATAATGGTGCTAAGTACTCAGATGTATCTGATAACAATTTAGGAGGTTTATTTATAACTTTTAATTTTGCTCAAGAAAGGTTATTAATATATGGTTGCTAGATAGTGGATGTAGTAACCATATGACTGGAAATAAAGATTTTTTTGCTAGCTTGGATAATTCTGTAAAATTTGAAGTAAAGTTAGGAAATGACACTAAAGTCTCTATAATGGGAAAAGGTGTTATAAATGTCTTGACAAAAAATGGAGGAAAAAGATATATTCCTGATGTGTATTTTGTGCCTAGATTAAAACACAATCTCATGAGTGTTGGTCAACTAGTACAAAAGGGTTACAAAGTTTCTTTTGATAATGATGTTTGCACAACCTTGGATAGAAATCCTGGTGGTAGGTTAATTGCAAGGGTCAACATGACACAAAATCGAATGTTCCCCCTCCATATTCATTGCATTCAAGGAGGAAAAGAAGTTAGTTTCAAGACAATATACTGAGATCAATCGTGGCTATGGCATTTGAGGTATGGTCATCTTCATTTTGATGCTTTGAGCTTGTTATAAAAGAAGAATATGGTGAAAGGATTGCCTCAGATATTGTAACCACCAATTTCATGTGAATGTTGTATTTTAGCAAAACAACATAGAGAAAGCTTTCCAGTAGGAGGTTTATATAGAGCAAGAGCACCATTAGAATTAGTTCACACTGATATATGTAAACCTATGCAAACTCCATCTTTAGGAGGAAGTGTATATTTCCTAACATTTATTGATGATTTTAGTAATAAGACTTGGATATACTTTCTCAAACAAAAGAGTGAAGCTTTTGAAAAATTCAAGGAGTTTAAAACTTTGGCTAAAAAATAAAGTGGACTCTACATCAAAGTATTGCGATCTGATAGAGGTGGTGAATTCAGTTCTAAAGATTTTCTAAAATTTTGTAGATTTCATGGAATTAAAAAGTAGTTTACCACAAGGTACACACCACAAAAAAATGGTGTAGCAAAGAGGAAGAATAGAACCATAATGGAAATGGAAAGGAGTATGATGAAGGCCAAAAATCTATCCAATGAGTTTTGGGCAGAAGTAGTAGCATATGCTATATACATCTTGAACAAGAGTCTTAGAAAGAGTATTAAGAACACAATTCCACAAGAAGAAGAAGCATGGAATGGTAAGAAACATAATGTATCTCATTTTAGAGTGTTTGGATGTGTTGCTTATTCATTAGTGCCATCTGAATTGAGGAAGAAATTGGATGATAAAAGTGAAAAATGCATCTTGATTGGTTATAGTGAAGAATCAAAGGCTTATAGATTGTATAACCATGTTTCAAATAAATTGATCATTAGTAGGAATGTTAAATTTGAAGAAGAAGATTCATGGCATGAAAATGATAACACACAAGTCACAAGAGGAGCACCAATATTACAAGGTGATGATGAATTAAAGGAACAAGGAACTCAATCAGCACCTATTACTCCACCAAGGAACTTTGTGCAATGAGCCTCACCTCCAGGTTCAAATGTAAGTGATAAATTAGATTCTACATTCTCTACACCAAGTTACAAAGGTAAGAAGACAAGAAACTTAAAAGAGATATATGATCAAGAAGAAGAGAATGTAGACATTTACTCAAATTTTGCTTTATTTTCTTGTGATCCATTGTATTTTGATGAAGCAATTAAAGAAGATAAATGGATCAATGCAATGGATGAAGAAATTGACTCTATTGAAAGAAATAACACATGGGAATTAATGGATTTACCTAAAAGAAAAGAATGTATAGGAGTCAAATGGGTTTACAAAACTAAATTCGATGCAAAAGGTGAAATTGTTAAGCATAAGGCAAGGCTAGTTGCTAAAGGTTTTTCACAATAATATGGAGTTGATTATAATGAAACATTTGATCCAGTTGCTAGACTTGACATAGTTCGAACTATTTTAGCAATAGCTGCACAAAATGACTGGAAAGTGTATCAAATGGATGTAAAATCAATTTTTTTGAATGGTTTTCTTGATGAAGAGGTATATGTTAAACAACCACCTGGTTATGAGGTTTGTGAGCATGAAAACAAGATATATAAATTAAACAAAACACTTTATGGTTTGAAACAAGCTCCTAGGGCTTGGTTTAAGAGGATTGATTCATACATGATAAGTAATCAATTCAATAGAAGTAACAATGAGCCCATGTTGTATGTTAAGACTAATAAGGAAGGTCAAATTTAGATTGTATGTTTGTATGTTGATGACTTGATATTTATTGGAAATCTATCAATAGACATGTTCAAGTCAAAAATGATGAAAGAATTTGAAATGAAAAATTTTGGGTTGATGAGATATTTCTTAGGTATTGAAGTTATTCAATGTGACAAAGGTATCTTCATTTGTCAATCCACATATATAAAGGATGTTTTGAAGAGATTTAAAATGATAAATTGCAATCCAGCGTCAACTCCAATTGCAACAGGAACAAAACTTAGCAAGGAAGAGAAGGGCTCAAATGTTGATCCAACTATGTTTAAAAGACTTGTTGGAAGTTTAATGTATATGATAGCTACAAGGCTAGACATCATGTATAGTGTTAGTTTGATCTCAAGGTTCATGGAGTTACCAAAAAATTCTCACTGGCAAGTTGGAAAAAGGATATTGAGATATATTGCAGGAACAATAGGAAATGGAATACTATATTCCAAAGCTAACAATTTTTGTTTGATTGGTTATACTGACAGTGATTTTGCAAGTAGCATTGATGATAGGAAGAGCACTTCTGGATATATCTTTCACCTTGGTTCAAGAGCTGTGTCTTGGGCATCAAAGAAGAAGCCTATAGTGACTATTTCATCAGCTGAAGCAAAATATGTAGCTGCCACTTCCACAGCATGTCAAGCAGTATGGATGCGTCGAGTTTTGTTCAATCTTCACCATCATCAGAAGGAACCAACACCAATTCTTTGTGATAAAAAATCAGCAATAGCATTATCTAAGAATCATGTATTTTATAAGCGAAGCAAGCATATTGATACAAGGTATCACTTCATCAGAGAATTGGTCAACAATGGAGAAATCTACCTTGAGTTCTACAAATTTGATGATCAATTGGTAGATATTTTCACTAAGGCATTACCAAAGAGTAACTTTGAATATCTACGAGGGAAATTGGGTATTACTGATGCAAAATTTGTTAACGACAAAAATTAAGGGGGAGTGTTGGCGATATTAATTTTTGGAGTTGGCTTTATTAATTTTTGTGTTGACCGTCCACCGTCCAGCCCACATTCTAGCCATCCAAAGCAATTGCACAACAAACAGTCTACCGTCCTAGCCATAATATAGTTGCCCATATTTAATTATATGAATATTATAATATATTATGGCATGTAAAATGTTTGGTCTATATTCTAGAGAGTTCTCATACCTCTATAAAAAGAAGCTTAATGTAATGTATTTCTGCAAGGCAGTAAGAAAATAAAATCAGTTTTATTTCTGTGTATTTGTCTCTCTTTGCCTTCAGAAAGTTCGGAGTAAGCTTTCTGCCCATTTTCAATCTGCTTGGCAAATCCTGCCTTCTCTGCAAAGCCTGCTTCTCAAAGATCTCTTCTACAAAGATGTGAGTTTTACAAGTATAGAGGGTGGAACATGCTGTATCTAGGAAAGTCCACGAAGAAACCCCCATTTAAGCTTCCTGATCATTGTAGATCACATCAACAATGTGGAGCAATTAAATGCTTTGCGGATCAAGGACTTCTTAAAGAAATCCAATGACAGTCTGGTTATTGTTACAACCTGTGACAAGGGTGTGCTTATAGCCGCAGACATTGCTGTTGATTATAATGTAAAAGGAATGGATATAAATGACGCAAGAGAACTCTTCTGTTGGCACGCCTTCTGCCAAGCCTGTCCATGTAGCGGGTATGAGATGCTGGTCGAGGATTTCGTAGGCGTGTGTGGAGGCTTACCTTTGTCTCTCGAGGGTATGGGCAGGCAACTCCATGGAATACCTCACGACTCTTGGAGATCAAAATTGATGGAAGTTAGAAAGGCGTTGCCCGAAGTGTGTAGCCGAAAGAGTATGGGAGGGATCAGGATGGGACTCTCAGAGTAGATTGCAACCACTCAAAGAAAAGAGTGTTAAAAATAATGTTTATTATAGTAGCTGGGCATTTAATGCACAGTCCAGAACTTTCTACTTGCTTCTTGGAGCCTCTCTCTTTGTGCAAAATGTGAATTTAAAATTATGTAGAAATCTCTAGAGTGCTTCCTTTCTTGAAGCTTCTCAAGAACCCTCTAGAAATATGTATGAGCTCTATAAATAGAGCATTCCTCTCAGCTGTAATAACAAGAAGAAACTTTATAGCTCTTTGATATATTTGAGTTTTGCTGCTCTGTTTCTAAGCTCTATTTTTATGCTCTGTTTTTCATTCTTTGTGCTGATGTTTTAATTCATCATGGTATCAGAGCATTTTCAGTTCTTTGGGCTATGAATATATGATGCTTTTGGAATGAATATATGTGTTTTTCTTGTGTGAATCTTTACATTTGCAGACTGTAACTAAGGAGTGAACAGAAGTTTGGTTTGGGACAAAAAAACTACATCAAAGGAAGGATATTGCAGCAAAAGAAAAGGTTTTTTCTTCAACAAATTGGTGAGATTTTTTCAGTTTCAAGCTTGGGTGTTCAAGTTTTTAAATATCTTTCATTCTTATCCAAAAAAAGGGAGAGAATTTAACAATGGAATCACTTGGTGTGACTTTGCCTACAGTTAAATTAAATGGAAAAAATTATTATGATTGGGTATCTCATGTTGAAATCACTCTAACCCTTCAAAATTGTTATGATATTGTGACTGGTAGTGAACAAAGGCCTACGAATCCAGGAAATGATCAAGATAATTGGGATAAAAGGGACAAGAGGGCAGCAACACTGATCAAGCTTACACTTTCAGAAGAAGTTTTTCCAAAAGTTCGTAATGAGAGAAGTGGAGTCAAAGTTTGGGAGATTTTGAAAAATTTATATCAAAATTCAGGTGATGTATGGATCTTATCTCTCACAACTGAATTATACAATTTGAAATTATCAAGCTCACAAGAGATAGTCCCACATTTAAGTAAGTTAAAGGAAAAGAAAAATGAGCTTGCTTCTCTTGGAAAAGATATAGATGATAAAGATTTTGTGCAAATTATATTACAAAGTCTTCCAGGATCTTATCAATCATTTATAAGGGGTTTAGATACTGCAGATAAATTAAAAAGTATTAAATTAGAAGAATTGTGTGCTAAGTTGGTTCAAGAAGAGAAAAGACAAGTTATAGAAAAAGAATCATTTGATGGTGAATCTCAAGCATTTGTAATGAAAGGAAAACAATATTATAAGAAGTCACAAGAAAATGAATCTAAAGAAAGAAATTGGAAGAATGAAAATAAGAGTATTTCATAAATAGATCATAATAGAAGTAAATGGAAATGTCATTATTGTGGTAAAACGGGTCATAAGGAAAATGAATGTTTCAAGAAGAAAAGAGATGTAGAAAAGAAAGTAAATAATTATCCAAAATTAGGAGATTCTAAAAGAAATGCATTTTGTGTTGCACTTAAAGAAAATAATACTTTCAAAGAAGATTGGGTTATTGATTCTGGTGCTACACAACACATGTCTCATAATGAGAATCAATTTGAATCAATAAGTGAAAATAATATAGAAAAAATATATTTGGGGGATAATAGTGCTTTAGAAGTTAAAGGGATTGGTAATGTCAAAATTGATAATGGTTTGTTCAAAAATTTGAAATTAGTCCCTGAATTAAAAACAAATCTGCTTTCAGTATCTCAAATTGCAAGTCAAGGACATAAAATAGAATTCTACAATGATAAGTGCTTAATCAAGGATGTCAATGATAATTATAGAGTCATTGCAATTGGTAAAATGGAGAATGGATTATATAAATTTCAAGAATTTACTTCTAAATGTGGAGATAAACATATGTGTGCTATTGCCCAATATGATGATATGAGCAGGATATGGCATGAGCATTTGGGGCACATCAATTTTCAAAGTCTCAAGCTTATGGAGAAATTACAAATGGTGCATGGGCTGCCAAAGATATTATTAAGCCCTAAGGTGTGTGAAGGATGTGCAATGGGAAAACAACATGTGGAAAGTTTCCCTCAAGGTAAATCATGGAGAGCAAAAACTCCTCTACATTTAGTCCATAGTGATGTAATGGGTCCTTTCAAAACATCATCAATTGGAGGATCAAGGTACGCCCTCACTTTTATAGATGATTATAGTAGAAGAATTTGGGTGTATTTTCTACAAAAGAAAGATGAAGTGTTTCAAAAGTTTAAAGAGTTTAAAGCTTTGACTGAAAAACAAAGTGGAAAGTACTTAAAGATACTAAGAACTGATAGAGGGACTGAATACATGAATAAAGCTCTTTTAGATTTTTGTAAAGAACATGGCATTAAAAAGGAATCAACTGTCTCTTATTCACCCCAACAAAATGGTGTTGCTGAAAGGAAAAATAGAACTATAATAGAAATGGCTAGGTGCATGCTTCATTCTAGAAATCTAGAAGCTAAATTTTGGGCTGAAGCAGTTCATACTGCCGTATATATCTTGAATAGAACACCTACTAAGGCAGTTTTGAACATAACACCAAAAGAGGCATGGAGTGGAAGAAAGCCTACAATATCTCATTTTAGAATTTTTGGTTGTAAAGCATATGCTCACATTCCTGATGAAAGGAGGAGCAAACTTGAAAGGAAAAGCGAGAAGTGCATAATGGTTGGATATAGTGAGGAATCGAAAGGATATAGGTTATACAATCCTAGAACTAATGAAATCTATATTAAAAAAAATGTATGGTTTGATGAAGATGTTAAGAATGATAATTCTCCAACATTATCTTTCTTTCCAATTTTGATTGATGAAGAAAATTCTACTTCTACCAATAGTCAAAGTCAAGGTGTGCAAACCACTACATGGGATGAGGCTCAAGAAAGTGATAATGAAAATCCAAAGAAATTTAGAAGCATCAAAGAAATTTATCAAGAAGGTCCTAGATATATATTTGCTAACTATGCTCTTATGACTAAGGTGATGCAGGTTGACACTCCAAACACATATGAAGAAGCAAAAGGAAAAGAAGAATGGGAAGCAGCTATGCAAGAAGAATACAATTATTTGATGAAGAATGGAACATGGGAACTAACAACACTTCCAGAAGGCAAAAATGTGGTTGGTTGCAAGTGGACCTATAGAACCAAATTCACATCAGATAGAGCTATTGAAAAATACAAAGCAAGGTTAGTGGCTAAAGGTTTCTCACGAGAAGAAGGTATAGACTATATTGAAACCTTTGCTCCAGTAGCTAAGATGACTTCCATTCGTACAATAGTTGCTTTAGCTGCAAAGTTTGGTTGAAAAATTTTTCAAATGGATGTAAAAAGTGCATTTTTGCATGGTGACTTAAAAGAAGAAATTTATATGCAACAACCACCAAGATTTATTAAGTATGGAGAAGAGAATTTGGTGTGTAGATTAAAAAAATCACTCTATGGTCTCAAACAAGCACCAAGGGAATGGTACTCAAAAATTAATAATTACTTCCTAGAAGTTGGATTTAAAAGAAGTAATGTTGATCCAGATGTGTATGTAAAATATTGTGATAATAAGGTTGTTATCATTGTATTGTATGTGGATGACTTGATTATTACAGGAGATCACACACATGATATTGAGATAACTAAAAATCAACTCAAACAAGCTTTTGAAATAACTGATTTAGGACTAATGCACTATTTTTTGGGTATGCAAGTATGGCAAGAAGAAGGAAGAATCATGCTCTCTCAAACTAAATATGCTCTTGATGTACTTAAAAAATTCAATATGAGTGATTGTAAACCATGTAATACACCATGTGAAATAGGAGTAAAGTTAGGTGCTAACTCTACTCAAAAGAAAGTGGATGGAAAATTATATAGGCAGCTTGTTGAAAATCTTTTGTATCTTACTATAACTAGACCAGATATTGCATATGCAGTTGGTATTGTATCGAGATACATGGCAGATCCACACATTGAACATTGGAGAGCGGCTAAAAGAATATTAAGATATATTAAGGGTACTTACCAACTTGGCATTGAATACAAATATGGAGGAGAACCTACTTTAGTTGGATATACGGATTCTGATTATGCAGGTGACGTTGATGATAGAAAGTCAACTTCAGGATATATCTTCCATCTTGGATCAGGACCGATTTCGTGGAGTAGCAAGAAGCAATCAATAGTGTCACTCTCATCTACAGAAGCTGAATATATTGGTTTATCAAAGGCATCTCAAGAAGCATTATGGCTTAGGAGGTTACTTGAAGAATTGCATCATCCACAAGACTCTCCAACAACAATATTTTGTGATAATCAAAGTACTATCAAGCTAACAAAAAATCTGGTATATCATGCAAGGTCCAAGCATATAGAAGTCCATCATCATTTTGTTCGAGATCTAATTGAAAGACAAGAGGTGGAGCTTCAATTTTGTGGAACAGAAGATCAACTTGCTGATATATTTACAAAAGCATTGTCTATTGTAAAATCTACGAAATTTAGAGATCTATTGCAGCTCAAAGATGTTCCTACTCTCTCCAAATAAACATTATGGGAGGGTGTTAAAAATAATGTTTATTATAGTAGCTGGGCATTTAATGCACAGTCCAGAACTTTCTACTTGCTTCTTGGAGCCTCTCTCTTTGTGCAAAATGTGAATTTAAAATTATGTAGAAATCTCTAGAGTGCTTCCTTTCTTGAAGCTTCTCAAGAACCCTTTAGAAATATGTATGAGCTCTATAAATAGAGCATTCCTCTCAGCTGTAATAACAAGAAGAAACTTTACAGCTCTTTGATATATTTGAGTTTTGCTGCTCTGTTTTTAAGCTCTGTTGTTATGCTCTGTTTTTCATTCTTTGTGCTGCTGTTTTAATTCATCAAAGAGCCTCGTCGAAGAAATGTTGCCAAAAAACTTGAGTTCGATTACAAATGAGGGAGTTGTATTGAGAATGCATTGCCAGCTGAGGGACTTGGGAAGAGAAATGGCAGATGAGCTCAGCCTACCTCATCGTTTGTGGCTTTCTGAAGATCTGAAATCTTTGGTATTCATGTCATGCTTTTAGATTTTCTTCTTAGTATTGTAACAGTTCAAATCTTACCTTTTTATTAAATAGAAATCTGAAATCCGGCTGTGCATGCAGGATATGATGGGTTTCAAAAATATACTCGCCAAACCGGATACCAGGTGTTTCCAATCCATTTTCGACAAGTCCATGGATTGCCAAGTTACACTCTTTTTAGCTCAATCAGATAGTTGTGTTGAGGAGTCGCCTTCCTTACTATGACTACAGCTTGAGGGCAATTCCACAGAACTAGCAAGCATTCCGTCATGGATTCCTCTTCAAAAATTGTAGTGTTTAAGAGTAAAATGTGGACAAATCAAAACGCTGTGGGAGGGTCGAATGCAGTTATTTTAATCTTCTAGTTAAGAACGAAATATCGTTAATCTGTGAATAAAATAATGTTATGCTTGTTTCTAGGCTATTTTTTTTTTTTAATTAATGAGAGATTTACGCAAAATTACCTTGAATTTCAGGCTCCCTGCGAGTGCGAGTTGAAAGAGCTGCAAATTTCTGAAACTTGTTTGAAAGAGATCCCAGATCTAGAAATATTAGATACTCTGGAGAATGTCCTGTTAGATTCCCTGGGATTGCCGATCACAGGTTTGCCTTTATTAAAATCTCTCAATATGAGTCTTTGTAGTTTATGTCTCAAATCGTCCACATTAAAAGGGGAGAAGCGTTTAACTAGAAGAGACGAGGACATTGTGCGTGAATCCTTGGTTATCTTGAATTTCAAATTTAATGAGGAGGATTGGAACAATGAGGAACTCTCCGGTAGTGTTGAGGGCCCATTTATTGGCCTTGAAAAGCTTGAGATCAGCGAGGAAGAATGTATATCCAAGATCTTCATTAATGAAATGCAGTACCCAAGCCTTGAGTCTGTAAAACTCCATGATATGAAGAAACTTGTGGAAGCGGATTTAAGAATGGTGGAGACATTAAGTTATCTTGTGATTAAAAATTGTAAAAATTTGGGGAGTGTGTCAGGAATACCCAATCTTATAAATCTTGTAGAATTGGAAATTTCTGGTTGTGGGAAGCTCGAGTTTGAGTACTTGTGCCTCAACAGTATGAGGCATCTGGAGACGGTAAACTTTGGCAGAAATGTGATTCTGAAATGTTTTGTGTTGAATGAGTATCAGATCTTAAAAGGAACAAAGTTTTGTTGTCAAAACTTTGTAGAGTTGAGCATTCGTGACTGTCCAGAGCTCGTGGAGATCCCAGCTTTTATGGGTACAAGTTGCCTCGAAAAAAATTTAATTGATAGATGTGGGAAGTTAGAATCTCTTCATTTGAATGGTTGTCACAGTTTGAAAAGTGTGTCAGGTAGCTTTGAGATTAAATGGTTGTTTATTTGTGATTGTCCTGAGCTGGAGGAGTTGCCAGATATTGCCACACTGTGCTGTTTGGAGAAAATTGAGATTAAGCGTTGTCAGAAGATTCAGAACCTCGTGTTGCCGGTAACATTCATCAGTCTCTCTGTACAAAGTTGTAGAGATTTGCAAGAATAGCAGGAACCGGTGATCATATGGCGCTTAAAGAGCTAATTATTGGTGACTGTTCTGAGCTTAAGGAATTGCCAAACCTTTCCAGTATGAGCTGCCTGGAGCGAATTATCATCGACTCCTGTGAGAATCTACAAGACATATCAGGCATTGCAGACCTGCATATACATCAAAATACAAGTATTTGATACTCAGTTATTGCAGCAAAGCAGTAATACGAAATTGCATTCATAAGTTTAAGGTAATGATTTCAATATTCCTCTTTAACATGCAATCATAAATATGTTATTTTACGGAAGTGTTTTATTTATTTGATTATAAGCTTTCAAATTAGTTTCGTAATTTGTTCTTACAGAATTCTATATTTTCGTCGGTCAGGTTTCCAGTTTTTGCCTTATATTTCAGGGTGTGCCATCAGAGGTAATGTATATGATTGGAAGAGCAGTGTATGCAGTGGAGTCTACATTTAACGAAAATCTGTTTCCTGACGCTAAAATTGGCGTCGATGGAGTGATTGAAAGTGGCACTTATCCGGAGTGATCAGAATTGAGATTCATAACTAGATGCTTTGTGGTTGTTGCTGACAGCCATACTTCAGTTGAGAATATAAATGCATCCCTTGATCCCAACTGTGGGCTTAAGGTGCATGAAGAAGAATCGATAATTACAGTTATAGCATGTGCTAATTTGACTAGTTATTATTATTGTCATTACCATTATATGGAGATTTGAGATGTGCTGATGTGCAATGTAATAATGAAGAAGGGGTTTCAAATGGAGGTGAAGAAAGGGAAAGAGAGAAGTTTGAGTGTATATTTATGAATGGAGGATTATAATTTTTGCATTTATTTTTAGAGATATGATATAGGATTATTCTTTAGCATAGAGAGACTGGCTAATGTCTTGAGTCACAATCTATCATTAGCCTCAATTAGAGAGTATTTCATTTCAGTATTTAATTTAAAAAGTGTATTGCGGTCTTTGGATAGACAATAGTAAAATATTGTATCAAAATTTAATTTATGAAAATATTGGAATTTGTGGTTGAGCTATGCTACTTCCTAAAGTCATATTAATACTCACAGTTACAACTGCACCTTACAATTTTAAACTTTGCTTTAGAAAGAAAATCTACCAGACAAGTCTAAGACAATGACATATAGCTTTATAATTTGAATTTAAAGTTTGGTTTGGTTTTAGTCAAGCACTTGGAATTAAAAGTGATTCATATTGAAGGTGATTCTGCTATCATCATTAATGCTTGCATTAAGAGACAAATTTTTAACTAGAGAATCATATTAATCATGTCTAAAATCTAGAACTTGATTCATTCATTTGAAATTTGTCACATTTCGCATATCTATAAAGAAGGGAACTCTGCTACTGATTTATCAGCAAAATGGAGGTGTCACGGTATCAATCTTGATTCCTCAAGACTAAGTATTTATGTGAATGACTTTCCACACTTAGTGCACATAATTGCTATAGATAAAGAATATAGTGTCGCTCCCTAGAAAGACTTTTAGCTTCTATAAATGTAAATGATTTTGAATTGTTGGTTAAGTGTTGGTTATGAATTGGGATTTTCTTTCTGAATTCTTTTTCTATATATATATATATATATATATATATATATATATATATATATATATATATATATATTTGGTGACTCGTCCACCTTTGCCCAAACACATAAAAAATAAATAAATTAAAATTTATGTATTTGAGAAAGTCGGCCTACTTTTGGGGATCTACAATTGAGAAATATCCTCACATCTTACGGACGATTGAAATCATCTGGTCCCTGTACTTTTTTTCCCTGTCATGAACTATTTACATCATTTTCCTAGTCCCCATCAATTGCTTTTGTTCTAGAGCCATGCAAGAGCATTGAACTTCTGTGCACCGTTAGATTTTGGGAGATAATTTTGGAGGGCTTTAATTGCTATGTAATAGTCTCAGGATTGTTCCATTTTCTTTGTCCATGTCATTGGATTCAGGGCATCCTTAAACATCACACACTAGAGAGAAAATTAAACTTAAGATAAGTCAACTTTGACTAATAAACACTTTTAATATTAGAATGAAGCTTACTCTATGATGTTTAAGCCGTCCTATCAATACATAGTGACATTAAGCTCTGGTCTTTTAAGGTCGTTGCAGGCCCCACTGAGAAACCGATAATTTAAGTTTTATTCAATGGCGAGTGGTAGTAGTTTGTTGTAGACGAGATTTCTTCCATGGCGCTTATCAAGATGAAGAAGATTGTCGATGCATATTTCAATTGTCTCATCTGAAATATCGTACTCTGAAATTGTCTCTTGTCTGAAATGCATAGCTGACTTTGAAGATCAGCGATCAGAACTCCGCCCGTACTCTAAAATTATCTCTTGTCTAAGATATGTTGTCGACTCTAAAATTTTCTCAGAGCTAAGAGAAGTAGATGTTGGACGACGAAAAAAGAGTATATCCATCATTCTGCATAGTTATGAAGTGTCGAGCTAGTACAAAAGGGAAATCGATGAAATAGAGAGGGTCTTGAGAATTGTATTTATGATTTAACAGGGCAAAATATGTTGAAGGAATGGTGATGGTTGCAGGGGCTGGAGGATGGTTTTGTTGTCCAAATTGAAAGTCCGAGGAAAGAAATAGGGAAATTGAAGAGGGCTCTGAAATGTTTGGAGTTTAATTTGAATAGGTTGAAGAGGGCTTTTGTGAGGGTAATGTTAGTTTTCATCACTAGATGGAGGAGATACATATTTCTCTTGTTAGGAAATGGTTGGATTCGGGAGCAGCTGTCTAATATTGTTTTCAGGGAGTGCAACCTCCTCGAGTCGGCCTTGCCTAAGCATTAAGGCTGAAGGGAACAAGTGAAGGAGGTAGATAGAGTGGATCAAAGACAAACACCAATTAAAAGATAAGCATTCAATTCAATATGTAAAATACAAAGACTTATTACAATGTGCTACAGCACTTCATGCATACAACTCTTTAGAATGCTATAACATTCTATTCACTCATGATCCACAATGAGAAACCCAAAATGGGCTCTTGCATATTAATGTTATATTAATCCATATTTATAAGAAAATGCATACTAAATGTTATCTTGACTATGCATAGAGTTGGCTATTACAATTAATGTTGGACGGTGCTTGGACAGCTAAGGATGGCTTTGGATGGCTACTTATCTATTGCTAATGGTTGTTTGTCTGTGGCTATGGACAGTGGAGAAATGATGGGTTGGTGGAGAAATTAATATCTGGCAACACTCCCCCTTAATTTCTTCCACTAATGCTATTGCATTTATATTGTTTTCCCTCATCATAAACACTTTGGGTTTTACGGCTTACCCCTAACCAATGTAATACAAATGGTTTCTAGCTGACCAAAAACTTTTCATTTGAATGGTTTCGGCTAACTACGAACCTCACATAATAGTGGTTTCAATAGACCACCAAACATTACAAATGGTTTCAGATTACCACTAACTCATATGATGGGAAAACTATCATCACTTTGGGTTTTCTCCTTCTTGACCTACATCAAATTGATTATTGAGTCCATATAAAAAGAAATCCATCTACCAAGATACATGGGTGCTGAGTCATTGTACTTGCTAGTTCTATAGGAATCCTTTTCACATACATGGTTCATCAATATGTCAAACCAAAAACCTTTAGGGTGTCGGGCACAACCGATAATGCACCCCTTACAATAGCTCATTAACAAACAATTCTCATTAAATCTCCATCACTTGATTGGGGGATCTCAATGCAACAAACTTATATTACATTGACTACTATCAACAACATTATAGCCTTCACAATTGATTAAACATTTTCTCACATTTGATCCTAGCACTTTTATCCAATTAGCATATGCACAGATCATTGCATCATCATAGACCTTAGAATTCTTTTGAATCATGACAACCAACTCACCACCAATCCAACCTACTTGCATTTACTGCAACCACAACTAACTTCAATAACTATTCTATAACATCAAAAACATACTTAAAACACAAAGACATAATAAACATTTCCATGATCAATATCTTCCATGCCATGTGTATGCATTCTCTGGCACTCCCGCTTGCTTATAGATGCTCCACATGCTTCTATTCTATGAATGACAGCATCATACAACACTAACTCAAACACACTTCAACTTTGGCTTCCTTCTTTTCATGGCTTCTCTATTTCTCATAGTAGTCTCTTTATTTGTTCTTCTCTTTATTCTTGCAAAAGATAACTTCAAATGCCATTGCTTGTTGGGATATGATGCCAAAAGTCTCTTCACCAATTCTAAACTCGTCAAGCTCTCCATGATCTCTAGGATCATCTCTAATTAGCTCTGATACCACTTGAAGGAGGTGGATAGAGTGGATCAAAGACAAACACCAACTAAAAGATAAGCATTCAATTCGATATGTAAAATACAAAGACTTATTACAATGCGCTACAACACTTCATGCATACAAGTCCTTAGAATGCTACAACATTCTATCCACTCATGATCCACAATGAGAAACCCAAAATGGGCTCTTCTGACCACAAGCCCAACTTATTCTATTTATAAGAAAATGCATATTAAATGTTATCTTGACTATGCATAGAGTTGGCTATTACAATTAATGTTGGACGCTGCTTGGATGGCTAAGGACAGCTTTGGATGGTTACTTGTCTATTGCTGACATTTGTTTGTCTATGGCTATGGATGGTGGAGGAATGACGGGTTGGTGGAGAAATTAATATCTGCCAACAACAAGGAATATAAATAAGATTTAGAAAATTATGGAGGGCAGATTTATTGATATTCTTTGCCTTGATATAGAGGATATAGATGGTATGCTAGATGTTATATTTTCTTGCCTCTTACTTCATAGAAATTACTGCAGATTGGTAAAAGTGCCAGCATATTCAGCCACTAAATCTTTCAATTATTCATACTTTCTTGAGACCACTGATTTTCTAGTAAACTTAATATTCCAAAGTTTTAGAGGCTCTATAATGTAGGTTATTTCTTGTGGGTTTTGTTCCAAAGTCAATTTTCTTTAATTGAAATTTTACATTTATTTGGACTAAGGTGTACCTATTGTATGCTAAGGTGGAATTGTTAAGGTGGAATTACTAGTCTTTATCCATTTCTTTTATACATTATATCTAAGATTCCTTCGCTCATAAGTAGCCCAATGTGATGGGTTGTAACAACCAAACTATTATTACAATTTGCTACGATATCCTTGACCACTAGAACATTTAACCACTTAGCATGATCGATATCATCTACAACAATTAAAGAGGTCAAATGGGGGGCTCTTCTTAGATAATCTTTTAGAGAGCTAATTCCATCCTATAAGGAAGCAAAGGTGTGTGGAATCGCTTCCTACACTAAACTTTGAGAGGACGATTATGAAAATTCAACTAACTATTGTAGAGATCTCAAGAAATGCATAATAACATAATCAAAATAACAATGAACTCATAACACAATGATTACCCTGGAGAAACCATTCCAGGAGAAAAACCCCACCCTCCAAAACTCGTACAATGTATTCTCAAATCTAGAAGATTATAATACACTTGCAATGCAAGTTCTTATAGGAGTGCATCACCACAACTCAAACTCGAACTCGAACTTAGAGAGACTCCTACCACCAGTCTTGCAAATTGAACTCGATGATTCAAACACCTCCCCAAACCCTCCTTTTATAGTGATTTTTCACTTGGAAACCATTTGTGGTTTTACAAAACCATTGGCAAAACAACCACGCTAAATGTTACCCACTTGTAATTTGTACCTCCAAGAATATCATTTTCGTCCATAATTTTGTTCTCTACTTTAGAACCCCATAAAATTCATATAATGAGTTGTTTACACTCTAAAAACAGCCCTTCTACATTGTTCTAGAGACTATACGCATTTTTAACAACTCATGTACACCTTTTTCCAACTCATAAACATGTGGAAAACTACCACAAACAAATTATAGAATTTTTCTAAAAAATTTCTAGATTTTTTCGGAAAGAGAGCTTGCAAGGTTGAGATGCAATTCTCAACATTCTCTCGCTTTTTGAACACCTTGCAAGAGTCAGGGGATCCATAGTTTCATGGACTTAATTGCTAAGGTCCGAGAGGCCCATAGACTCTGAACACCATTTGAACTTCTCTGCGCTCATGGGTTTAGTTAATGCACCATCATCATTCACCAAAGTCTCCACCTTTTCCAACTTCACCTTGCCATCCTTGACCATATATCTCACAAAATGATCTTATACATCAATGTGCTTGGTCCTAGAATGAAATGTCAGGTTCTTTGCTAGGCAGATTGCACTCTGACTGTCACTATAGATTGTCACTGTACCCTGTTTGAATTCTATATCTAAACACAGTCTGTTTAGCTAGATAGCTTTCTTGCAGGCATGAGTATCTACCATATACTTTGCCTCTGTAGTGGACAAAGCGACCACAACTTGTTGCTTGCTCATCCAACTGATTTCACCACCGAATAATGCAAACACATATGCACTAGTGGATCTTCTACTATCAACATAACCGGCCTAGTCTAAATTCACATAGCCTTGAATATCTAGGGAATGCTCATATCTCATTCCATGAAAACATATAGAGTACTCTAAGGTACCCCGCAAGTATTTGAAAACTCTTTTTACTGCTTCTCAATGCACTCTTCCTAAATTAAACATATAATAGGAAAGTACTCCCACTGCTTGGGCAATGTCTAGTCTTGTACAGATCATAGAATACATCAAACCTCCAACAACTCTCTGTAATGGTACTCAACTCATCTATTCCATCTCCAATGGGGAGGAAGGACATTGTGAGCTAGAAAGCTTTGTTCCTATAGTAACAAGAACACTCAATGGTCTAGAATCCTTCATATTGAATCTTCTTATAATATTACCAACATAGTTACTGTGGCCTAGCCAAAGCTTTCTATTTTGTCTATCTCTTACAATCTCCATTCCTAGAATGTACCTTGCTATAACAAGATCTTTCATTTCAAACTTTGCTAAGAGCTGAGATTTTAATTTTGCAATCAAACCTTTTCCTTTGACAATAAATAACATGTCATCAACATATAAGACAATAACCAGGAAATAATCACCATTAGACTTGTAGTATATACAGTGATCAGATTTGGATTACACAAATCCCAAACTCAATACATATGTATCAAACTTTTGGTACCACATCCTAAGACTTTGTTTTAAATCATACAAGGATTTTTTTCAATTTATAGACCAAATGAATTTTACCTTTCACCACAAAGTGCTCTAGCTGTGTCATATAAATTTCTTCCTCCAAATCTCCATGAAGAAAAATCGTCTTCACATCCATCTGCTTAATTTCTAGATCATAAGCTACTGTAATAGAAAGTAAAAATTGAATGGATGTCATTTTTGCTACATGAGAAAAAATTTCACCATAATCAATTCCTGCAGCCTGGGAGTAACCTTTTGCAACCAAATGTGTTTTATACTTCTCAATGCTTCCATCCAATCTCATCTTCTTTTTGAACACCATTTACAACCAACAAGCTTTTGTCCTTCAAGAAATGGTACAAGGTCCCATGTGCTATTCCTCTTAAGAGTTGTTATCTCTTCTTCCATGGCTATCTTCCAGGACTCTAAATCATTCATACCAAGAGCCTCTTCTACAGATTTCAGTTCATCAATATTAGCATTCAAAGCAAATATACACCTCCAATCATTAGGAGAATATCCATACCTTTTTAGTGCTTTCGTCTATCTATTAGACCTTCAAACAAGATCTGGTTGAGGTTTAGGTACATGATCAGGTTCTCCCTCTTTCTCTGATGATTCAGAACTCATAGACCTCTCTTAAACAACTTGTCTTTCTAAGGGCCTTGATTCAACTTTCTTAGGTGTGGTAGGAAGTTGAATCACATCTTTCTTTTCTTTTATCTATTATGGATGCATTGTAATAGAAGAATGCTTAGTTTCTCTAAAAATAACAATTTTGGAGTAAAATACCTTTCGTGCAACAAGATCCCAAAGATTGTATCCTTTCACACCATAACCATATTTGATGAAGATACATTTGATAGCTTTGTTGTCTAATTTTGTCAGCTTCTCCTTTGGCACATGAGCATATGCCTCACAACCAAAAACTCCCAGATGTCTAAGTGAAGGCTTATGGCCCGACCACTCTTCCATTGGCATCTTATCAACAAGAGTTGATGTAGGAGATATGTTTATCAGGTAACAAGTAGTGGTTACATCTTTGGCCCAAAACTTTTGTTCCAGTTCAGCTCCACTCAACATACTCCTAGCTTTCTCCGTCAAGGTCCTGTTTATTCTTTCTACAACTCTATTCTGCTATGGAGAATGTGGAGTTGTCTTCTCTCTTTTCATACCACAATCTTTACAAAATGTATCAAAATCATTGGACCAATATTCACCTCCATTATCAGTTTTCAAATGCTTTATCTTCTTTCTAGTCTGCAACTCAACCATTTCTTTAAATTCTTTGAAATGATTAAAAACTTTGACTTTACTTCTAAGAAAATAAACCCATGTTCTTCTACTAAAATCATCAATGAAAGAAACATAATAAATTGATCTACCAATAGAAGGAACATCAACTAGTCCAAATACATGAATGGATTAGATCCAAAATACATGAGGACTTATGAAAACTTGAGTAAGGGTAAAAGTACAAAGTTGTATCACCTTTCAGGATGACTTATCAAAACGACTGAATTTGAGTATTTCTATCTAAAAATTAATTTTATTCAAACATATGATCTAGAAAAATTCACTTTAGCTAAGTTATATATAGTCTCACACTTTTCCAATTAGAAATGTCTATTAAATACATGTTTTATACTAGTTTGTATCCAATTACTAAATAAATATTATTATTTCATAAAACTGATGTTTCAATAACTCTTACTATTTTTTATAATTTTTTAAATGTGTAAAAACCATTTTATAGATTTCAAAGTCAAGAATATTCTCATATAGAGTTTACAGTGTTTTAATTAGATATAGTATATTATAATTAAAAAATTCTACAAGTACATATTTTAACACTTGAGAAGATGTCAATTTTGAGAAAATAAAAAATATTATATCATATCAAAAAATTAAAAAATCACATGATGTTCTAGAGGAGAGAGTCCTCTTCAAGAATGTATAATTTTTCTTTTGGTTAGAAAAGATTTGTTTTGAAAAATGTGGTGGGAGATGAAAACTATCGATTTCATACGAGTTAATTTTGAGTCATTATAAAAGATAAAATATAGGTCTAAAGCCAATTTTTATTTTTTTATTATTCTAGCTATATATGTTATCTATATCATAATCTAAGATCAAAGGGAAATAATTTTATTTCAACATTATTTTGTGGTGGGAACTAGACCCCTAATTTTTCAGTTTTTTTTAGCAAGTGAAAAATTGTCTTTAAAAAATAGAAAAATATATCAATTCTTATTCCAAATAATTATTAAAAATTATAATCTTAAAATTCATCCATTTCTACACATTTCATTAGTTTACTTCATTATCAAATTTCAAATAATACTACAATTTTTATGTCATTGAAGATGAACTGTTATACTTTAGTTAGCCTTTTCCTTTATAAAGGGTGACACAGGTTTGTTCTTTTACCTATAAAACTAAATGTGGTTTTGTTTACCATAGATACAATGCTCACAAAAATCAAAATCGTGATTGTAGTCATTCAACCCATCAACAAGGTTTTTGTTCTTTATGGTTCGTAGACCTTTCTCACTTATGTGGCTAAGTCTTCGATGCCATAACATAGTCTTCTCTGCAGGTAATTTTGATTCAGTAGATAGAGCACCCTTGGGTACCAAGAAACCATGACCATTTATTGAAATAGAAACCCTCTCATTTTCCAACAAAGTAGTCCTCTTCATAGTCTTATCAGAAGTTTTATTGCACTCAACCGTGCATGCATCAAGCTAATACAATGTACCCAATCTGCTTCCTCTTGCTATTACCATAGCACCTCTCACCATTTTCACACTTGCTTCAAAAACCTATACATGCACACTCGCATCTATTAGTTTACTAATAGATAACAAATTTCTCACTAGTTTTGGGATATGCAAGATGACATCAAATCTTCTAATTCTACCATCAAAAAATTTCACACAAATACTTCCATGGTCAATAATATCAAGAACTAAGTTATCATTCAAACACACCTTACCACCATCAAACTTTTCATATTTACTAAACCAATTTATATTAGGAGTCATGTGAAAAGATGCACTTGAGTCTATCAACCATGCATTGTCACCTGTATGAGTGGCCAAGACTACGATGAAAGCATCTCCATCTTCCGTCTCAGACTCAAAATCAAAATCTTGCTTCTTCTTTTTCTTTTTCTCTTTGCAGTCCTTTCGGAAGTGTCTAGGTT
Source organism: Cupressus sempervirens (assembly GCA_028749045.1). Classification (NCBI taxonomy): domain Eukaryota; kingdom Viridiplantae; phylum Streptophyta; class Pinopsida; order Cupressales; family Cupressaceae; genus Cupressus; species Cupressus sempervirens. Next base: position 31,555,791 of record CM053789.1, on the reverse strand, counting down.
TGCCACAATTCCAACAGATCGCCTTGGACTTGCTAGGAGATTTTGATCTCCCCTTATTCTTGGACTTAGAGTGGCCATGTTGCTTCTCGTTCTTGCCTCTTTCCTTTGATCTTCCTCAAACACTCAAAGCCTCTTTGGCATTTAGAGAGACCTCCCTTCTCATCTCTTCAAAAAGTAGAGAACCAACAATATACTCCATCTTCAAAACAACTAAAGTGCTCCCTATGGCCATGACAAGGCTGTCCCATGAGTCTGGCAAAAAACCTAGCAAAATTTTGCACCTTTCTTCTTCATCCATCGACACCCCAACTGAGGTCAACTGAGTCACCAACATAATAAAACTTTCAAAATGCTCAAAAATCTATCTACCTTCTTCCATTCTCAAGGAATACAACTTCTTACTCAAGAAAATCTTGTTCATAAATGATTTTGCTTGATAGATCTCACATAGCTTCTTCTAAAGCTTCTTCGTGGTAGGTTCTTCATGGATATTAATCAGTATAGAGTCTGCAAAACATAATATGATGAGACTTTTAATTTTTCTATCTCTCACATCATACTCTGTAGCTAAAGTTGGATTTGCGGGCCTCAGCTTCTTTTCATCGACTGCATCCCATAGATCCTGATCAATCAATAGATCTTCCATCTTCAACTTCCACATTTCAAAGTTTGTGCCAGAAAACTTCTCTACATCAATCCTCCCTGATGTGCTTGCCATCTTTGCAATCCTACAACATAGGAAAAAAAACCTCTACACAAGCTACCACCCAAACCTTGATTAGCTCAAAAAACCCTGTACCCAACAAATAGAACCAAAACATGCTAGACTCTGATACTACTTGTAAGGAAGAAAAGGTGCATGAAATCACTTCCTACACTAATCTTTGAGAGGACAATTATGAAAATTCAACTAACTATTGCAGAGATCTCAAAAAATGCATAATAACATAATCAAAATAACAATGAACTCATAACACAATGATTGCCATGGGTAAACCCTTCTAGGAGAAAAACCCCACCCTCCAAAACTTGCACAATCTATTCTCAAATCTGGAAGATTACAATACACTTGCAATACAAGTTCTTATGGGAGTGCATCACCACAACTTGAACTCGGACTCAAACTCAGAGAGACTCCTTGTAGCACTAGTTTTGCAAATTGAACTCGATGATTTAAACACCTCCCCAAGCCCTCCTTTTACAATGATTTTCCACTTGGAAACCATTTGTGGTTTTACAATACCATGGGCAAAACAAACATGCCACATCTTAGCCACTTGTAATTTGTAGCTCCAAGAATACCATTTCCGTCTATAATTTTGTCCTCTAGTTTATACCCCCATAAAAGTCATATAATGAGTTGTTTACATTTTAAAAATAACCCTTCTACATTGTTCTAGAGACTAGAAATATTTTTAACAACTCATACACCTTTTTCCAACTCATAAACATGTGGAAAACTACCGCAAACAAATACTAGAATTTCTAGAGTTTTCTGAATAAAGAGCTTGCAAGGTTGAGACGGAATTCTCAACACTTTCTCACTTCTAAAACTAATCTCTCTAACAAAGAGATCCTTGAAAAGAAAGCTTTGCAATGACAATAATTCACTTTTTCACATGCACTTCTTGTGCATCAAATAAGAAACTCATTGTCACTGTTTTATTAAGATGATAGGCTTATTTGGGAATGATACTAGCTGGAATGTTTTGATAACCTAATCAAAAACTAAGCCTGAGATCATTGCTGATAGTACACATTGTGATAAGCTATTTAACACAGGCTTGGACATTTTGGTGTATGAAACATATTCTCAAGTACATCTCCAAACAAGGAAAAAAAGCCAAAGAGGTTTTGGGAGATGATGATATCCTTATCACCAAGGACATGAAGTAGATGTAGGTCAAGATAAAATCCCATAACTACATAATTGAGAAAGTGTCATTTGACCATCTGTTACCACCATTGATAAATTTTCTCAAAATTAATCAAAAAAAAATTTTAGTGTCAAAGGGCCCTTGGTCTACTGGTGAAGTTGAAAGGCTCACAAAGAGCCCACCAGGGATCAAGTATTGTTGAGTGCAATGCCCTCAACATCTAAAAGGGATGAGACCAAGTTCGTGCCCTAGACAAATTTGGGAGAATGGATACCCCTTAGTCCTTGGTTCTTAACCAAAGAGACTAGGCAAAAAATGTTGACCTCCATCAAAAATAAAATAAAATGGTTTTAGTTAGTTTTCCTATTAAATTGGTGATAATTTGAGCTCCCGTGTTGTTATCAATAAGCAACTCACTTGCACATGATGAGTTCTCAATTCCTTCTTCCCAAATTGAAGCTTAAAACTGCTTAATTTTTTCAATCCTAGCATTTTATAGTCAAAGATTAGCAACTGCAGGCAATGCAAATGGTGGAATAAAAGAAGCACTTGTGGTAATGGATTTAAAATACCATTGCTACATAGTGTAAAAATGGTAGATAAATCGTCAAATTCAAAAAAATCTTATAAGCTAAACCTATAAAAAAGCTAATTCAATTATACAACTTAATTTTATTTTATATTTTTCACAAAGTTCATATACAAGCAAGGAAGCCCTCGAAATGAAAGCCCTAATCTTGGCTTGTAAAAATTTGAGAAAATACTTCACAACCTATAATGTAATATAATTGAAAAGTGAATCTCAATAAGTGTGCATTATAGTGGAGCTATTTTTTCTCTATTTATTGATTTTATTTCTTAAAATTCCCTTCATCTACATGTTTATATTCACAATTTTTGTTCACAATTATGTATAAAATTCGGAATGCCCACCATTATGTATTATATTAGAATCTATAATAATTTGATAACAATATTTCTATATTCTATAGTATTATTATTAGTTTTGTTTGTTAATTTTAATATCAAGATTTAAATATTTTATATGATACCACATTATCCTTCAATGCATATAGTGTGGTCAAAATTTTAGTTAAAAAAAACTTAGTGAATTTATTCAAGTTTATCTTACAATAGTGAATAGTATAATATTATTAATTAAATTTTTGAATTAATCAATCTCATAGGGTTTTTGAATGTCTATTTTAGACAAAATAAAATTATTTCTCTACTTTAAGTAATGAAACTAATTTTGACCCATTCTATTATATAATAAATTTAATTTTAAATGATTGTTGAACTCAAAAAGAAGAAGTTTTGGAGCTCGGGCATGCCCTAAAACTTTAGAATGAAGAGGAATTTAACTTTTATTTTCTTTTTGATACCCAAATCAATTTGTCTTCACAAAATTAGTGCATGTAACTAAATGAAACAAATTCCCCTTCCATTGATAAACCAAGAACAACCTTGAGAAATCCAAATACAAAAGACTCAACCTCTAAAATCTTAGTATTTTGAAGAAAAATAAAATGTTGTCAGAAAATGATCAAAAACTTGGCTTGGGATTGTTTCTGGTAGCACACATGATGATGAGCTTTTGAACATAGGCTTGGACGTTTTGGTGTATGAAACATATTCTCAAGTACATGTCCAAATAATGAAAAAGAAGGGCCAAAGAGGTTTTGGGAGTTGATGATATCCTTATCAACTAGGATGTGAAGCAAATGAAGGTAGCGATTAAATATCTTGATTACATAATTGAGGCAGTATCATTTGACCATTTGTTACCACCATTGATAAATTTTGTCACAGTTAATCAAAAGTTGGTTGTAGTCAATTTGCCAACTAAAATGATGGTAGTTTGAGCTCCCACTATTGTTAGTCCCACCCTTATCTATAAGGAAAGGAACTTATATTCCCAGATTCCTAGATGCATTCATTTCAAAAACCAAGAAAATCTAAGACTTAAAATTTGAAATTCTTTAATTCAAAAAATAATTTATTAACACGAATTTCAATTTTCTCATTGGTTCTTTGTAATATTACTAGGGTTAAGGATTTTTTTTTTGAAAAATATATTTCTAATTTATTTTATTTCATGTCGGTGAGGTTTATCATATGTCAGGTTCAAAGGTACCTTCCCAATATCCACACTAGTGAAATTGGAGCATTTTAATTAAAAAATAAGTTTTTGTGTGACCAAACCATAAGATGCATTTTCACCATGTTGCAATAATTCACCTGATTCATTAATGGGGTTTTACATTATTCAACTCATATTCAATGAAATTGACTAATATTACATGAATACTTATTATTAATATTCTTAAGTTGTTAATATGAAGATATAGTTATTTATAATTTAATGTAATATATTTCTAAAATATAAAATACTTTAACACTGTATTCTTAATATAATTATAATATTTAACATTGTTAATTTGAATGATTTGAAATTTGTGATTTTTGTAATTAATTTAAATTTACATTTAATATCACTTCATAAAAATAGAATTATCTATCAATTATTCAAATCAAAATATAATTTGAGTATTAAAATTTATATATTTTTTAATAAAATTGTAAATATAATTGAATTTATATTTTTAAAAGTTATTTAATAGTATTAAAATATTTGTTATTTAACAAAAATAATAATAACTATGATGAAAATTTGGTTTTATCTTAATATTTCTTGTGATTTTGAATAAATGATATAATTATGATTTAAATAGCATTTTTAAATCATAATTTATAATTGGAGAAGAAGATTGTTTTATTTGAAATATAATAGTTTGAGTTTAGTTGTTATAATTATGTTAAAAATACTTCTAACCTTAAATCTTAATTAGAATTTTTCTATGACATGTCTACTTCTACCCGCCACCCTAACCATACTCTTTAACTAGACTTTTGTGTCTGACATTTTTTTACTACAAGCATTTTAGATTTTACCCTAATTTTAATCATAATCATGAATCATAAATTATACTATCCTAATGTTAATCCTAGTATAGATTATCACTAATAAAGTACTAATAGTAAAAGGTAGAGACTCAAGATCTCCTAGAGCTCTTGTTATCTTTAAGCAATTCACTGGCATATAATGAGTCTTCAATTCCTTCTTCCCAAATTAATGCTTAAAATTGCATAATTTTGTCAATCTTGGCATTTTCAAGTTGGCGATTGGCTGCAGGGAGGTGCAATTGGTGGAATAAAAGAAGCACATGATAAAATGGATTTAAAATTTTGTTCTTACATAGTGTATAAAAAATAAAGTTTGCATCCAACTATTTGTTTTAATAAGATTCTTCTTGTCCCCATCTTCATTCATCACACTACTGCATAAAAACATTTATGCTCTTGACCATCATATCTAAGCAGTTTTTAAATTTCTATCTTTCCTCTATCTATGCTTTCATAACAATCATAATTTCTAGAATCCTTAATTATTCACATTTTTCATCTTACCAATAATATCTATTTTAGAAAATTAATAGAACCAAAAAATTTATGGTTACTGTTAAATTTATTTGTATACAATTCAGTACAAAATCTAAATATCTTCTATGTTGTCTTTTGAACAAAGCATGTTTCCATTTTATGTTTCAATATTCTCCTCTAATTTTCTAATTAAAAGGCAAGGACTCTAGCTCTAACAGAGCCCTTGTTTAATATAAAAATCTAAATATTTTTACAATATTTTTAAAAATATGGTTTATAATTGTTTCTTAATAAATAATATTTAAAATTAGTTTTTAAAGATTAGTTTCAAACATGAACAAGTTATTTTTAAAAAAATATGTGTTTGGAAACTAATCACAATAAGTAAAAGCAAATAATTTTATATTTACAATACTCACAAAGCATTGACATTAAATATTAAAAAAAAAAAATCAATTAAATTATAATAACAATAAAACAAGTTTAATCATTTATAAATTTATTACAATACTAAGCATGAAATAGTCTAAAAAGAATAGAAAAAATCAAATAATATTTGAAAAAAAAGGCAATAGGCCTTGAAATGGTACCCAAATTTATGGTAATGCAAAAACTCTTAGACTTGAATTATTGCAAGTAAGTTATTTTAAAGTAAATGTGAGCTTCTTTCTCTTCTTGTTCATCTTTTGCATCTTCTTTGCTTCCTCTTCTCCCTTGTCTTTTCTTTCCTCTTCTTGATCTTCTTCATCATCAAATTTAAGTTTATTCATTATGAATAATATCTATATATCAATTTTATTTAATATTATATAGTGAATAACAAAAAGAGTATGTATTTTTAGAATCATAAAATTACTTTTCAAAAATCTTGAATAAAGATTGAAAATGTAGCTAACTGTCTACTCATTGGTTGGTGGCTTATGCATATTAACAACAAAGAAACTTGTGGCCTATCATTAACTCTAAAGACTAATGATTCAGATGACTTATGCAGTTTGAAGGAAAAAACACTTCCAAAACCAATGACCACATGAATCAAAACATTGAAAAAAGACTAACTCAACAGTTTTTAGATTTGCGATCTTGTGACCATAGCCAGAAACTTTAAATGTTACCCTAAGAAGTTATGATTATACTTAAACGTAGCTTTGGTACCTTTTATTACTTTAAGTCATAAACCATTGAGGTTTCCCATGACATTTTTTTTGTTATCTTTGTAACCTTGGACTAACTCAAGCAGTTAAGCACTTAACTTTGGTGAAGTTGTGCACAAGAACTTTATCAACTTCGTGGCCTTTTCTTCTTTATGACACATGACCACTATGTGTTCCCAACAACTATTATATATTTCTAGCATACCTTTGTAACTGCAAAGTTAAGACTAACAACTTGAATGACTTCCACAGTTAAAAGGACAAAACACTTTTGCAAAATCACTGAGGAGATCACTAGACAAATTACTCCACATTTTTTAGACCTATGATCTTGTGTTGGGACATAACATAATGCTTACTAACTCGCAAGCTTGAGAAACAAACATTAAATATACAACTTGGATTTAATCATGAAATCATTCTAGATATGGAAAATAATAAAAATAATTTTTAATCTATTATCACCAGTCATGGTCACCTACCATAAAGTTTTCACAGTGACAAGGTCTGTCAATGACTCAGCATCTAAAGATTTTTTCAATTTCTTCTATCTAGAGACTCTGAAAGTAAACGTAATAGGGACTAAACTTGTAAAATATTTAACAAATAAAACTAGAAAGAAATGACTATATATGAATATCCTTTGTCACTTATAGGTTTTGCACAGTGATAGATCCATGAGTTAGGATGATATTTAGAAAAACTTCACCAATTTGCAACCATACCATGTGTAAGCGAAGGAAATACTAGAAAATTTAAAAAAAAATCAAATTCCAAAACACACACTAACATCAATCTTATATTATTTCCCCATCTCACCTTCTTTTAAGTTTTAATAGTAACAAAGCCCCTCAATTACAAGGTGTAACTGCAAAATTGGTGAACTGTAATACATCACCTTCTCATGCATTTATAATATCAATTTTTTTGGGAAAATTGGGCACCATTCCACAAGTGGGAGATTAAAATTTTGTGAATAAGGAGAGACTAGGATGGTGTTGCGTCTATTTTGAAGCCGATTTTGAAATAGCAATAACATTCCATAGTGGTGGAAGGTGATTCTTGTCCGATGGCAATGACCTACGAAACAAAGAAATTTAATATTCTTGGTGGATGTACCAAAAAAATAGTGTGTTGATATTGACGAATGTAATTCATGTTAGGAAGTGATTTTTTGCATTCATCCACAAAATATAGGAAAGATTATTCCTTGTAAAAATAAAAAGCACTGCTAAACTAGTGGCAAAAAATATAAGGCTAGATGACTATTTCCAATAAAAAGGTGGTGAATAAACAATGAAAGAGGTCAAAATTTTGAATTTACATAGAAAACCAATGATACCACATGATTTAACTATTCACCAATTTTCCATCACAACAAGCATATGTAATTCATAAACTGGCAAAAATTTTCCACTAAAAATATCACTAACCTAGAATTCTTTCAACTAATTCCTAATTTATATTGTGCTATCTTAAATTAGGAACAAGAGCTTCTATCTCAAGGGTAGAGCATCCTAATAAACTAATGGGAAATGCTAAAATCTAGTTTGATAGTTCTATTTGGCCACAAAATCTATGTCAATAATTGTGGATTATTTTAAACTTTTCTGCCAATTTCTATGGTGGGAACCATGGATAGAGAATATGGTAAGCTTGACATTCTAGATAACTCTCATTTCTAAGTATAATATAGGAAACCCTTGTATCTTACCAATCCTTAACTAGTCTTCATGGGTTAGTCATCTCTCTTAATTATTGAAGTGTATATTGTTGGAAATAATGTCATTATTGTCAAGGACATCGAGTTATATTTGTTAGAATCAGTCATTGATATCAATTTTAAGACTATTTTACAATGATTGTCTAAAAGATATTCCTCATTATCATTAATGAGAAATGAAAGAAGATAAATGGAGTGTCTGAAATCTATATCAAATATAGACAAAAAAATATAAATATGTATAGTAAGATTGTTGTAGATCTAAAAGTGAGGGCATAAGAAGAGGTTTTAGAAGACTCTAAGAGAAACTTTGACCATATAATTACAAAATTGTGATCATATTTGTAGCAAATTTTAAAGGTGATATAAAAATATTCATTGAAACAATTTAGTGAAAGAAATCATGTGGCACATTGATTATTAGTTCACAACTTAATTGAAGAAGGATTTATCATAGATTTTGAAAGAGAGGTGATTATCATCAAATTGTGATAGATTTATAATCAAATTATATAATAATTGTCAAAAAGTAGGGCAATCTAGAAGTCCATGTTTCTCTACACATCACAGGACATTATTTTGCATGTAACAAGTCATATTTTGCAAGGACAAAAAACTAGGTACAAATATTGAAGAAGCATATTTACTATTTTAATCCCTTTTAATCATTCATGTAATATGGCTAAACAAGTGATATTCAAATACCTTGACATAACCTTCACACATTTCTTGTATGCTACCTTCACATAACCTTGAACAAGTGATATTCAACTCCCTTGACACAAGTAATTTATTCATATACTAGATCATTATTTATTCAGAAAACATAAACATACACCAAATTCTTAAATTTAAATAATTCATTCAAATCATTCATTCATTTGGAAACTTCCCAAATATTTCAAGCTATTTAAATACACTCCAACTATCAAGCTAGTCATCAATATGTCTCAATTTATAGTATACAACAAAATGTATAATATGCCTCACGTACAACTAATCTTGTGATCTGTATTCTTCCCACATCCTTCATGTTATTTCATCTTGAAACTTCCCCCAATCATCTCTATCCCACTAAATCATCCCATATGTCTCAAGTATTGGTACATTTATCCCCTCACACTCATCATCCTCTTCAATTTCAACTTCCAATGGAATGTTCTCTTCTAGATCGTAATTAAGTTGTGCAATATGCAACATGCTAATACAATCTTTTTTGTGTCATGATTTCATAAGATGTTGCATGCCTCAAGATAGGAAAACAATACTTCAAAATTCCAAATATATGCTCTATTGTATTTTGAAGTGAGGAGTGTTGGTGGTTAAATAACTCTTGTGGAGTGTTTATCAGATTTTCTCTAGAAATATCCTTTAGGTGGTAGTGCGTACAATGATAAGGGGCAAGAAATCTTGGTACATTTGGATATCCAACATCAACCAAAAATTATTTTCCTACAAAAATGCTCATAAAGTGTGAAGACATAACCTTCACACATTTCTGATAAACTTCACTATATACAAGATGATTCCACATACTAGGGGGAACTGATAGTGGATTTGATCTAGAGAGAGTTGAAGCAAGATAATAGCTATGTGTAGTTGAGCCTTCCCAACCAACAAGAATGTATTTGAACTTATAATCAAAGGAACACACACCCATAACATTTTGCGACAAGTTGCCTTTCTTGTTGCAATATTTAGCTTGTATGCCCACATCAATTGTAATAGGTATATGAGACCCATCAATTACTTCAATACAATCCTACAAAAAACATAATTTATACTTATATTTGCACTAGTAGAATCTAAAGTCAAAAAATCAAATATGTGCCAATAAGAGAGTTTCCTTAAAGTAGGGATCAAAACGATCCTTCCCAAGAATTTTAGGAGGAGTGTTTGGAGCAACATGTATCAAGTAATAAAAATGTAGCACTAATATAGCTCTCAACACCTTGTGGAAGTGTTGACTTATTATCTCTCCTGAGTGACCAAAATTATGGGTAATCTTATGATTCCTCAAATTGTGCCCAAGAGTTTAGAGGAACATTACCAAATGTTCTTCTAACGATATATTTATCGTATCTTTAATTCTTCCATTTCTCCTAATAATGTTCACTAGATGAAAGAAGGCATTCCTTCTCATGCGAATTTGGTCATCACAATTAGTCTCATTTGAATGGGTAATATGCTTATAAAATAGAATTTCATCCCTTCTATGCCTACATATCTTTCCTCTAGCTTCCTGTGTAGATGCTATAATGGATATTGCAAGGGTAACAAAAGAAGATACAACAACAAGAGTGATTCTATTCTTCCTAGATACAAGTCCATGAATCCTTGGATAATTGTGAAGATCCATCTAAATAACCTAAAAAAACATCACAAACAAATATTTCAGACAGCTTCAAGTGGCTCAATCAATATAGCTAATATGTTTGTGCCTCATGCAAGGCCCTTGACGCTCATAGAGATCTTTCTACACAAATAAACAATGGAGAAAATTTCCTATATTGCATATGTAGTTCAGTAACAAATATTTTTGTTATATTTTTAGTGTGCCTCCTAATAGTAATATGTGTTGTCACTAACAAAACTTTCTTTCTTTTCCTTATTATTATTTATGTTATTCTAAGTTCCTTTATACTTCATACAAAAAATAAATGTCATGCATTTCTATATCTGATTTTAGATGTTTAAAATTACCACAAAACCTAAAATCTAACACACAACCACACATACAAATGTGATTAGAGATTAAAACTCATGAACAACATAGGCCCAATGTAATGCCTCACCAAGGGATCCAAAAGAACTAACCTAAAGTTTTACTAAGTTTGCCAAAAATTAAAAATTAAAAAAGAATAACATATACAACAATCATAAATTAGCGGAAGCAATAACATACAATCATACATAAGCAAACATAATAGATTACATTCCTTAAGGATCCCAAGACGTTAAGTCACATTTAATTTTAATTAATAGTAAGTCAAATAATAAAACACATCCACATAAAGAATAACTACGAGCTCATCCATTTAAATAATATACATTTGTTCTGAATGCCACTTGGCAATAAAATTCAAAATGAACAAGCATCCACTGTACATGTCACAAGGTATGAAAGGTTGAAAGAATATACATTTATAAACTAGATTACATCATCCCTTTCAGATTCATGAAACAAGTACAATACAATAAGTGAAATCATCCATCATAAAGATATAACCATCCATCATAATGCATGGATAGAATGAAAGGAAATGCAGAACAAGGAACTCTAGCCATGACATCTATGGATGGATCTCAATGGTAAAAGTAAAAAAGCACTACCACCTGACCCCGTAGTAACCCAAAAAGGTCCACTCCCACCACACTGAGGAGATAGCCTCAAGTCCCAAATAGGACATCAATCCCAAAAAGTAAATAATATCTAAGTGAAGGAAAACCCTAAAAGTATCTCTCTCAAAGATTCCAAGATAAATCGACATCTAGACCCAAAGGCAAACAAAGACATGTAGGAAATCTATACTACTAATGGGCAAGTGTCATCGCATGAACCAGCTCTAGGGTTACCCAACTAGTCTTTTAATCCTCTAACCCCCTAGTGACTCTATGGGGCACTAGTATCCTTTCTTACTGGCAAGGCATATTAATGATGCATGGTGGCAACTGAGCATCCTCTCTAGTCCCATCCTAGTCTATACTAGCACTTGAGACATGGGCGAGGAAAGACAAAGACTCTTATTAGATTCATTTTAGGGTGAACCCACAATAATGGGTTCCACTTTAGTGGGACAAAGGAAAAATTAAAAAAATTGCAAAAAATGGAAATCGTAACTTTCATATCTTCATAGTGAACATTCAAAACAAATTTAATAAATGTTCACTGCAAACATACTTAATTAAGAATGTTCATAGGGAACAAATTGAAAATAGAAATCTAGCATAAAAATGCCATTTTTTACCCATTACTATTCATTTTAATGGCGTTGACACAAGGGTTGGAGTGAACATACTATATTAGTGAGCATCCGCGCATCATTTTCCTTCAAATTCTCATCCTTGCACTATTCAAGTATGTGTATATATTATTATTTTAATTTTTTTTTACATTTTTAGTGTTTTCAAAGCATATTTTAATTTTTTTTTACATTTTTAATATTTTCAAAACATATTTTAATGTTAATTTAATATTTTTATTGTTTATTTATGTTAAACATAATTATATTAATTTAGAAAACATTAGACAAAACATTAGAAAAATATTATAAAAAATATTAGAAAACAAATTTTAAAAAATATTATAAAAAACATTAGAAAAAAAATTGCGTTTTTAAATATTAGAAAATATTAGAAACATATTTTCAATATTCATATAAATTTATTAATGATAATGTACATGTTATTGCTTTTTTAATACATCTTAATATTTTATGTTTACGTATATGTTTTATTCATGTTTCTATATATGTTATTCATCTTAATACCTTATTCATGTTTTCAATATTCATGTTTATGTATATGTTATTCATCTTTATGCCTTAATCTAAACTGTGTAATTAACTATATTTAATGACATACATCTTAAGGGGAGATCCTAAATTATACATAAGAATGCAGATTAAAATATGCATATTTTATTTCATAAATATATGTATATATGTTCATGTTAAATGTAGACATGTATGTTTTCAATATTCATGTTTATGTATATGTTAATTTCATCTTAATGTTTTAATCTAAGTGTAATTAAATGACATGTCTTAAGGGTCCATATCCTAAATTATACATAATAATGTAGATTAAAATGTATTTTGTATTTTGAACATAGATGTATGTATATTTGTTCATGTTAAAAGTAGACATGTACATGTTTTCAATATTCACATTTTTATATGTAGATATGTTATTGATCTTAATGTCTTATAAGTAAGTGAAATTAACTACATTTAATGACATGTCTTAAGGGGAGATCCTAAATTATACATAAGAATGTAGATTAATGTATATTTTATTTCATAAATGTACATATAAATATGTTCTTGTTAATTGTAGACACATGTATGTTTTCAATATTCATGTTTATGTATATGTTATTATTTTTAATGCCTTAATATAAGTATATAATTAACTATATTCAATGGTATGTCTTAAGGGGAGATCCTAAATTATACATATATAAGAATGTAAATTAATGCATACGTAAGACTGTAACATACATACATAAGAACATATAAAGAGTATGACCTAAAGAATACATGTTACAATATTTAATTAATAAAAGTTAATTATAAGAACTTAACTTGATTATATACAAACATAAAGAATGTACATCATATAAGAACATAAAGATTATATATGTATAAATACATAACAATATTAACTTGATCATAAGAAAACATAAACAATGTCTAGACATAACCCTAAAACTAACTATAACCAGGCTAGAAGATAACTCTAACCATGTAACCCTTTAACCCTAACTCAAGCTCTAACCCTAATTTCTAACCCTAACTTGAAAACTCTAACCCTAATTTCAAACTCCTACATATTTACACTTTCTTAAGACCAATTATATATACATGTCCACACTAGTAGCTCAAAAACAAAGAGAGGTACCTAGATCTACTTATATTAAATAGGTTAACAAAGAGAAGGAAGATATTATACAAGAAGTTCATGCAAGGTTCACAACATTGTCTATCCATTTTAATTCTTTTGTATTTACCTAACTTAGTCATCACCATCATACCAATGGCTTTGAATGATCTAATTGTAAAGTTACAGTGTTATGTTGCCCCTAGAAAAATAATAGTCAAAATGGAGTATGCACATGAGTTGTATTTGATATACCTGATCATTCACCAGAGACCATAATTCATAATTCCTTACTGTAAGTTTCTTCAATCCTCAACTAGATTCAATAAACTTGCTTTGATACCAAATGGGAGAGTCGATCACTAGTTGCTTAGATTTGAAGCACATAATGGATCCCATCACATCTCTAACTAATTCTTGGCATCTCTAGTTGCTTACATTTTTTTGCTACTAATAATGAAACCCATTGCTTCTTATGAATGTATTACAAATAATTTAGTAAGAAATAAATATTACAGTTAATTCTTTTAATAAATCCTTAAGTGTCTTATGATGCTTTCCAATGATGTTGGAGCCATGTTAATGACACCTTAATCCTACCAATTTATAGTATTTGACATAAAATATAATTGACATTTTGGGAAGACTGTATTTCATAAAAGAGGGTTTTTATATGAAGTTTCAATGTAGAATAATAAGTAAATACAAAGCTAATTTAACACATTTTCATGTTTGAAAGTTTATTTTGAATAAATTATTGTTAGAAGAGATTTATTTGACAAGAAGCAATCGTGAAGGTTAGGTTCTAATCTTGTGGCTTATTATTCAATTTTATAAGGTTCAACTACATCATCCTCTCCCACATAGTAATGGATATTTCAAAGTCTCTTTATCTTGGGGCATTTACAAATTGGTCTATTGTCAAATGGTCTCTTATAGAGGGTTAGAGTGAATCCATTTATCTCTCTAAATCAATGAAGAACAAGGGAAAATATGTGATTTTTTAAAGTTTTGAGGATATTTATTTGAGATTTACAGTTTGCATATGTATGCATTTTAGTTGTAGAGATATATTAGATGTAGAAGTTTATTCTTGAGACGTGTATATGTGTATGTATTTTTTTTTGGTATTATAGCTATAGAATGTTCATGTTCTTGAGACGTGCACATGTGTATATACATGTATTATTTTTTTTTGTATTATAGTAGATGATGTATAATTTTTAGATTATAGCTTTTAAACTTTAGATTTTATTGTCATCATTATAAAATAATCAAATTAACTTCTCTAAATACCTACTTCAATAGTTAAATAGTCAAAGAAGTTCCAAATTGATCTCTATGAACCTAATTTAAAATTTTGAAAAATAATAATAATTTATAGGGTGATTGAATTGAATTAATATAGGTGCTTAAAACTACTACATTAACCCAAATGATTTAGATTAAATAAATTTAAAACATTATATTTATTTGTAATCATTATATGAAATAAATAATTAGTAGGACTAAATATACGTAAATTTGGTAAATCAATTAATAGGAATAAAGATATAAATTTGTTAAATATAATAGTAGGAAGTTAGAAAGATACATATTTCTTAAATTATCAATTACTAACCCGCTAAAGATAAATATTAGTTTTATGTGGATAAAAATATGTTAATTAGGTAAGCCAATACATTATTTTAGAAAACTTTTACAAATATAATATTTTAAAATATATTAATTTAAACTAATTTAAACTAAGAGTATGACCATAGATGTAATAAACTAACATTAAAATATATAGTTTTTTAATAAACTAATTATCTAACTATGAACTTATCTTACAATTTTAAAAGCACATTTAATTCACTTATGAAATTCAATAGTTTGACAAAAAAGTTGATAAATGAATTTCAAAAAAAAATTTTAATTATCTTTGATATATACATATCTATCTTTAATTATTGTGTAAGTTCGAACTAACTTGTATTGCCTATTTATATCAAGTTGTTAAATTATTAAATTCATCTATTGTACAATTAATTTATTATTAAATTATATAGTTTTAAAATAAACTAATGATAATTAAAAACTTATGATTGTACAATTAAAAACACATTTAATTCAAGATGAAATTCAATAGTTTGAAAAGAAGTTGATATTTAAGAATTCTAGCATATTAAATTATCTTTGATACATGTATCTATAGATAATGATTGTGTAAGTTCGAACTAACTTAGCCTATTTATATATCAAGTTGTTAAATTATTAAATTCGTCCATGGTATAATTAATATTATTAATTGATATAGTTTTTTAATAAACTAATGATAACTAATCTAGTATAATCGTACAATTAAAAACACATTTAATTCAAGATGAAATTCAATAGTTTGAAAAGATGTTGATATTTAAGAATTCTAACATATTAAATTATCTTTGATACATATCTATCTAATGATTGTGTAAGTTCGAACTAACTTGTATTGCCTATTTATATCAAGTTGTTAAATTATTGAATTCATCCATGGTACAATTAATATTATTAATTTATATAGTTTTTTAATAAACTAATGATAACTAAGAGTATGATTGTACAATTAAAAACACATTTAATTCAAGATGAAATTCAATAGTTTGAAAAGAAGTTGATATCAAATTATTATAAAATAAATCTCGAATGTTAGTTCAACCATGATGTACACTTATAACATGTAATATCTTCTCATGATCTTCACTGTCTAGTCTCCACTTGTGACGTGCACGCTTAACTTTGACTGGATGTAGACAAAGCCCGATAGCAACAACCAGGTGGCTATATTGTAAAACCTTGTTGTTAGGTTGATAATCAACAAAGTGTATTCCATGTTGGACTATTTTGTCTTGGTTCAAATATGTTCCCTCTATTACAATAGACCCTGCACCATAAATTTAAGTATTTTAAAATTTGATAAATATAAAGTTACCTCTGGGGAACAACATTTCATCACTTTCTTTAGGGTAATATAACTTTGTCCTCTCTGTAGTACATCGCAATAAATAATAACTGACACCTTCATGATTTCTAGGCTCAGCAATCACTGCAAAGACATCTCTTGTATAACAAGTATACATGTGTATGTGTACAATACATATATAAGACAGTTCAAATTGATAACTAAATAACACTTGTTGAGATTAATTTTTATGATACTTACCCACTTTTACCAATCCAGAGATATGATTATAATCATTAGAAATTAATGGAATATCATCAAAATTTTCATCATCTTTTTCAAATGTATCAGTAACATCAAGTGGCACCGAAATCCATGCACCCAAAAGACTCTATATGTTACCTGTCGACTCGTTATTGATGATGTCTCGACCTCATCTAATGCAAAATGTGTCTTACACCATTCAACAACATTATGTGCATCATTTACAAGAACTCCCTAATAATTTATTTGATACTTTCGCAGAGCACGTTTGATGCAAGCTCCAACACCATCATGTTTACCTTTTCCATGACCACTCTCAAAGAAATTCTATATGTGTTTTATATTCTCATTGCGATGATATCTACATAATGCATAAAATGGTCTAGATGATTTGAACTATGCAACACATCCATCAAACGAAACATAATGTTTATCAACATATACGTTTCCTTTTTCAAATAAGAAATGAAGATATTGAAGCAATATTCGAGATAGTGAATGTCATGTTCTTTATCGTCACTTATATAGAAATGATATTCCTTTTTAAATACTCATGCTTGAACTATACTCTAAACACCATCCAAATATAATTGTGCATGTCTATAACAAACCTGTACCATAATAGTGACCTACTTAGAAAAGTAATAATTTGATTGAGTTGCTTTCTGATGAACAAAGGAATAGTTCTCTACAAAATCAACAACTGATACAATCATTCCAAGTGGGAAATTATCTCTCAAAGTTTGAAACTATTGTGCTTGCCACTTTGCAAAAAATGTATGATGAATATAAGGTTGAATCAAATTCTTAAATATGTCTATAAATGTTAGAACAAGTAACTCCTCTTCAACATATTCCAACCTTTTTGTCTCTTTCCCCAACTTTGTTTCATTCTTGACATACTTGTAATTTTTGCAATTCAATTTTTTTTTTGCATCAATATTTTCAATTTTCAAAGGAAATAGAGCCAATTCACCACATGTTTCACATAATCCTTTGATGTAATTTATTTGACCAATTGGATCATCTATTTTGTCACATAGAATGGATGATATAAACTCACTTCTCCTACGAGGAGGAGTAGCATGAAAACCATATGTGTCTTCTACAAACTTTCAAAATACTTGATAGTGGAGATCAAACTCAATATGATGATGACAACAACATGTTTCAAACACTTTGTTTGACCTCACAAAGTATGGATTCAATTTTTCAAACAACATTTTCCCAACTTTTACATTAGGATGTTCACTACAAAACAACACATATAACACATGATGTGTTGTGTCCAACCATTGTTTTGTATGATGTTCATATTGACCAAATGCAATTCTATGCCTGATAACATCTCTACTATTTGATGAAGGACAAGTGTTATCAATCCAAAATTATATGACTAAATTTTTTAATGACTCTTCAATCCTATTAGAATGAGTTACTCTACACATGATTTCCCAATTGCCCTCCATAGTACTTTCATCCACAATTATTCTTCTGTTAACATATTTTCTCATTGTTTTCCAACTAAAACCCATTTCAGACAAAATCGAAGACATTTGTCTATTTTGGGTCATATTCTTATTAACAACAAACATCAACATCACTTTTCTTTCCATGGACTTATCTTTAGTTCGAGTGTATTTTCCTATGTTTCTCAAGCCTTGTTTAACATTTCAATCAGATCAGTTTGCATGCTAGAAAATCTTCTCTTCTTTGATGTTGTGTCTACACCTAACAATTTTAATGCCTCTTGCAACTTCTTTTGTGTAAGCAAAAGTGAAATTAATTGAGCTTGTTCAAGTGTTTCAGTGTTATCAAATTGAGTCATAATTTCTCTTATCTTCTTATTCATTGACCTTTTCTTAGACAAACTTAATGGTTGAATAGTAGCTACAAGTCTTCTCAATTTATTAACATCCATTTTAAGTAAATGATCTAAATTTTTTTGGAGAAATAGAATTCTTTACATATTGGGCAATATTTAGGAGTTCATCAATACCAGTTCCTACACCTGATCCTGACCCTTCTTTGACTTTTGTTACTAAAATTTCTATAGGGAGCGATCTTGAGCCTTCTCCAACATTCATTATTTGAGATTCTATAGGGAAATATTTTGACCCTTCTCCAAATTCTGTTATTCAAACCTCTATAGGGAGCAATCTTGAACCTTCTTCAACATTTATTGCTTGAGATTCCGTAGGGAGTGTTCCTAACCTCTCTCCCATATCCACTTCTTCTACTTCTGTTGAGCATTCTTCAACATTTCCTTCACCTTTTTGATTGGCTACAAAAAAATTATAAATAAATCGAATTAGATTAAAAAAAATATTGAAACATAATTAAATTAAACATCATAAAAAAAACCTAATATATATATAATTACATACCTTGTTTAATTTGATGATAACATGCCACAGTCTTCTGAAGATTTCTTTGTTCTACTTCATCAGATCTCTTCCTTGCATATTTTTTTTGCCTTCCTTTCTTATTTCCCATTATAAAATCATTAAAAAAATAAAATGTACTCCTTGCCTCAAGATAAATTTTGTGCAATAACTATATAAAAATGTTGTCGTATGAATTTGCAGTACAGCTTCACTATTTTTAAGCTGACCTGTTTGAAGCCAACATCAACATTTTTTCTTTTTTACATGTTCGCATGAATGCCAAGAAGTAAACATGTTTGCGTGAACATATCTAGTTCAATTTTCGGTGACCAAAAATTTTTGGACCGCATGTTTTTTGCGATGTTCACAATGAACATGTGTTATATGTTCACAACTGCGAACATGCAAAATTAAATTTTTTTGCACCCTTTTTTCTTTTAAATTTTTTTTTCTCTTTCGATACCCATAATTGCAATAAATGATCTCCTACTATAAAATAAAAAATGCCAAAATGTGCTGCTCAGAGAAAGCTTTCCAATGACTATAATTGTAATACATATTTTAATCATTAAGACTTTCAAATACGAGTTTAACTCATCATATGTTCATTACCAATTGAATATCAACTGACTTCGACACTTCAAGAAAATTAGTAAATTAGGTCAAATTTTTTTTGAAAAATATCTAGGAAATATCTTATTAAGATAGCTTTCTATTGCAAAAAAAAATGATAAATTGACTTCAAGTTATCTGTGTCAAAATGAATGCACGTCTAAATTACAATTAGTGTCACTTCAAAACTTCATAGACTATACAATACTCAACCAAATCAAATCAAACCAAATGCATCCTCTGGATATTGATGTTACAAATCCAACACCGAAAGAATTACCTCATTATCTTTTCTAAAAAAAAAGTTATGTTTGTCAAATGGACTATCACTCTTTAAAAATATTGAATTTTATTATGTAGCACTTTTCAGAAGAGAAGAAAAAATTGACATAAAAAAAAAATTAGATTAAAAAATATGGTTACAAAGTAGGAACAGAGTACTAAAAATCACTAGTTTATGTCATCTTGAAATTATTTATAGTTTTAGAGTGTAAGAATTTGCCTAAGGGCAAAATTCACCTAGGAACTAAGAACTCAAACACAAGCACAACTATAGACCAAGAGAGAGAGTATGATCAAAATGATGATATATTCAATATGCCATGTTAAGAGTACACTAAGAGTGCCTGTATATAAAGGCCTTGGAGACACATCTAGAATGCCTTGTAATTAGCTACATGATAAGTCATACAACCAAGCACATGTCTACCAGATATGAGTTATCCTCCATTAAGCACGGAAGTAAGTGTGGTGATGAGAGGATAAGCCTATAAGGGTGTGACATACAAATTAGTGTTGTAGATGCCATGTGCTAAAATAGAGTTGTGTACTCCTGTGTTGTCAACATGACAATTCAAAAAGGTGCGCAAACTCCTAAGTGTCTCACAGAAAAGAAAAAAATAATAATGCATTAACCTAAGTAAACTTAAGTAAGTGTAAATAGTGAATATTTATTTACACCAACAACACCCCCCCCCCCCCTTAGTTGCAACTTAGGGGAATTCCCTTAAGCTTACGAAAACTAGGATGAAGATGCATGATGAGTCCCAACTACTAGGCCATATTAGGTACTCATGTACATAATGAATATGAAAATCTCTCATAAAGCGAGGAAAGAGGGAAAACCTCATGGGAAAAACCCTCCCCCAAAAAGAGAGATAGATAAGGATGCATGGATGGATGGAGTAATCAAGACCCCCACATTACGACATACATCCAGTATATACATAAGAGAATAATGAGAAGAAGGAGAGAGACAGAATAGGCTCCCCCCTCCAAAGAAGAATGTCGACAAGTGAAAGCTGCTTTGATGAAGAAGCTAGTCCAATAGTGTAGAATGGTGTTCCTCCCCTTAGGAAGAAACAAAGGCAAAGGTACAATCCTAAAGATGTATGGTGGCCCTAAAACCTGGTCAAGTATCCCTGTGTCGATGTTGATGTTCACCCCTTCCAACTGTGCTGAAAAGAATGAATGCAGATCTGGCAAGGATTTCTATTGAACCTGTTCCACTAAACCATCTGTCTCCTCTATTGACAAAGAGACCTCTGCCAATTGTTGTTCATAAGGATCCATAATCATAGTAACTTGTGAGGATTGATCATGTAGAGAATGGACATGAGGGTCAGAGTGAGCCCTCGCAACAATTATAGAAGGATCACCTACATCAAAGAAAAGATGTAAGTCCTCAATGTTGTCTCCCAGGGAGCTGGAAGACAAGATGTACCATACTGTGCAGAACCTTTCACTATGGCAAGGTTAGCATGTGGACTAGACTAATTATGTGACCTATCACTTGAACAATCAATAGAACCCCACGTGTTTGAAGCTATTGAAGCACTATCATTGGTGTCACTATCAGTTTCCACTGTGTATGATGTGCAGAGTGGAGTATAGGATAAGCTGGGTGAACTTTCCTCAAAGAGAACATCCTTCTCCACAAAGATCTTGTGAGTCTCTAGATCCATCAGTCTATGAGCCTTCACATTGTCTTCATAACTGATGAAAGTACAAGGTTGAGCTGCTGGTGCCTTGCAATCCCTCGAGGATAGGCTTGCCCATGCTAGACAACCAAAGACTCTGAAGTGACCCACAACTGGTTTTCTACCGCACCATGCCTCAAAAGGAGTCTTCCCATCTAAGGCATTATGAGGAGACCTATTAATTATGTGAGTAGCACTGTTAATGGCTTCAACTTCTAGTGTAGGATCAAGAGACTTGGCTTTTATCATGCACCTTGCCATGGTTTTGAGAGTCCTAATCCTCATTGTTGCAGCATCTATCTTATGCAGATTAAATGCTGGTGGGTTCTGAAGATCAATCCCCTCAATTCTACAAAAGTCTCTAAGTCTTTTGTCTACATATCTGTTCTCATTGTCCAATCTTAGAAATTTGATGGCTTTCTTTGACTTGTGTTCAACATGAGTCTTAAATTCTTGAAGCTTATGAACCAATTCATTCTTATGATGAAGGAAATAGACCCAAGTGAATCTTCAAAAAGTCATCAAAAAATGTGAGGATATAGCGGCCTTGGTTGACTGAAGTCATTGCAAAGGGTCCTACTAATACCATGTGAACTAACTAAAGAACAATTGGAGCTCGTGAAGACTTCCTCTTATCATACTTCTCCTTGAGATGCATATCTACTGAACATGATGAACATTCTCCCTTAGAAAATTTGATATTAGGTAGAATTTTGACCATATGTTTGAAGCAAAGTTGCTGAGGAGAGCGGAAGTCAAGGTGACTATTGTCAGTGAAGTCTGCACCCTTGTCCAAAGTTGTTACCTAAGGATGACCTCCTGAAACATGGAAACAACCTCCAAGCTGTGGGACTTGAACTATGAGGTTGAGTCTCTAAAGAAGGTCGGCTTCCACTTACTATCAGGATGCACCTAACTACTCTTGGAGAGGAAAAGGGAGAAGGAGAGCATGAAAGCAGATCTACCTAATCTAATCTAATTTAAAGAGGTGATGCACCAAAATAGAGTGTTCAGACCAATATCTACCCATATATGCACTTTTGAACCAGAATGAAACTAAGGATATACACATTCAGACTTGCTTTAATATAATAATCACATGCAGATTAGAAGACCAAGATGAATGACACGAGGAAAGAGAGATTCACTTATATTATCATTCATAGGCCAAGGAGATACAGTCATGCAGATCATAGATCTCTACAAAACACTAGTGGGAGGCAAGGAGTTCTTGCACTTTTGCACCAATGGCTGGAGGAGATAAGGTGAAGTATCATTCAATTTAGAGGCAAAGGGGATTTTACACTGAAATTGCAAAGCAACAACAGAGAACACAAAGAATGGCCGACCCTACAAAAATCATAAAATTTTTCCTTTATAGCTCTGGCATAACTGGGATGTCTTCCAACTATAATTACTTCGCAACATCCTGCCATTAAGTCCTGTAGAGAACAATCATGGACAAAATCTTATCTGGATACGCATCCACATGCAATGATATCTGATCTTTTGTGTCAAATAATGCCTTGAGAGGACGGGAACGGTGCCATAATTGTGCTCTGACCAAGTAGATGGATTGGATCGGAGGGGTGGAGTGTTCTTCTTTGTTTCACATTTACACTAGGGTGGTTGAAATTGATCACAGGATCAAATCGCACAAGAAACCCTCGAATTCCATTGTTTATAGCTCGTCAATCAACAGGGCCAAACAATCAACCAAATACTGCAATCCAAATAGGCCACATAGGCCAATAATCCTTTATCCTTCCACCATCTCACAAGGTCCAACTGAGTTGACCATGTCTTTCTTTACTAACTACACTAACTTAACCCTGATCGCAAAAATTGTTCTATCCGCTATCATTAACTGTCAATGTTGCTTGAGCCATCGAGACACGTGTTGTCGAGGCACTATGTTGCTATGTGTATCATCCTCGCAGCTTTCCTGATAGCACCCTCCAGGGATCTATCAAAACTCGATGCCAGAGAGACAGCAAGGAAAAGGAGGACCCACCTTCCATGTGAAAAAAAGGTGCTATGTCACTATGGGCAAGGACTGTGCAACTTCCCATAGTGAGATAGCGCCAACTATTGATCTATCTCAATCTGAGAATGGAGGACTTGCGAGCCCGCAAAATTGTTAAAATTCGTAGGGAAAGAAATATCATAAGGTTAGCCTAAAGTATTTTTTCGATATTCTTGGGATGTTTAAAATAATATTAAACCGGGAAGTGACCGTTGGCAGGCAAGTATTTGAAATTCAAATATTTGGTGGGGGGCGCAATATGTAACATTTTTGGCAACTCATAGGGGATGCTAGCCTGCTATGCATAAGACTAGTGGCCTAAAGCATCCATTGGGCTACAGAGTCAAAAAGGTGTGGATCTTGTGTATACTATGAAACTCTAACCCTACTTCTAAGAGGAAAACTCTGAAACTCCTATCTCTACAATTGGAATCAGAGACCAAAACCTCCTTCTGCAACCTTCAATATTTCAAAACTTGCTATCTCACGGAGACAATCCTGTGCTTGTGCACTTCTTGGAAAAGTAGGGAAAAAACTAGAAATGAAACTAAGCTAACTATGTACATGGAATCCTAAATCCTCAGAAACATGGCTTGAGGTAGATCCCATTGACTGGGATAGGCGGAATCTCACTATCAAGCTTTCTTAATTGGAAAGCATTGGCCTACTTGCAACTGAAAATCAAATAGGGACCACTCCATAATGCATCAAACTTTGAGTGTCTTCCTAGTTTTGCCCTATCTACATCCCATTTCAGAACCAAATCACCTTCTCTGGAGATTCTGACCCTAGCCTTCTTGTCAAAAATCCTCTTCACCTATTGTTGATGTGTCTCTAGGGTCTGCATGGTCTGATTTCTTTTCTCTTCTAGCTCCATCAGCTCTTCCATTCTTACTGTCATGGCATCATCTTCAATCAACTCCAGCTGGTGAGCTAACTCCAGGGCTGGGAACTCCAATGAAATTGGAAGCTTGCTTCTCTGCCATAAACTAACACAAATAGTGAATTCCCTATTGACCTTTTAGGTGTTCTTTTGTCAGCCCATAGTGTAGTTTTCAATTTTTTATGCCAACACCTCTAGTTATCTTTTATTGTCCTTCTCATGATCTTGATCAGGTTCTTGTTGGAGGACTTAGCCAAATCGTTACCCTGGGGGTAATAATTTGAGGATGTGCTCAAATAGATATTATGATCCACTACCCATGCACAAATCTAGGCTCCTACAAATGGCATTGCATTATCTGAAATAATGGTTGAAGGGGCACCAAAATTGGTCACAATTCCATCAAGGAACTCAACAACTGAAGATTCAGTGGCATCCTTCAATGCAACTACCTCTATCCATCTGGTGAAGTAATCTATAGCAGCTAAAATCCACTTGTAATCTGAAGTGGAAGGAGGATTGATACGACCTATGAAATCCAATCCCCACTAAGCAAAAGGTTGATCCACCTGGATAGGATGACGGGGAAGAGCTACAAGCTTCTATTTGCCAAAGAAAAAGGCACATTTTTTACACTTACTTACATACCTATGATAGTCATGGAACAAGGATGGCCAAAAGTAACCAGCCCTCATGATCTTCATTGCAGTTGTTCTAGCTGAGAAGTGACCACCATTAGGGCCATCATGAAGCTCTTTGATTATTCTTTCAGCTTGGTCAATTTCAATACATCTCGATAAGGCTCCACTGTTCAAATCTCTTATGAATAGGATACCATCAACTATGACATAAGGGATTGACCGCAATCTATACTGTCTCCTCTTAGCTTTGTCCAATCCTTGAGGGTATCCATTTCCTAGCAAGAAATTCACCATATCATCCATCCAACTCCTTGGGTTGCTATTTATTACCTCTTGTTGCTTTGTCAGTATCATAATAGCTTCCTCATCAGGTTCTTGAGATGATAGCATCTGTTTACACAATCCCTTCACTCTTACTAGCTTGGTAATCTGAATGTCAACATCATATTCCATTACTTTAGTAATCTGGCCAACTCTTTTCTCACTAATATCTTTGCTCAAAAGGAAATCCTTCACACTAGTATGAGGTACTAACAAATGAATCCTATTATGGGATAGGAGATGTCTAAATTTCTTTAAAGCTCTAATGACTGCAAGGGTTTTCTTCTCAACATAACTTTACTTACCTTCATACCCTTTAAGCCCTTCACTAAAGAAATCTATGGCCTGCTCGTCACCTTTATCATTTCTTTGAGTCAGGATAGCAGAAATGCTTGACTCACCACCTAGGGTATAAAGGATGAAATCTTTCTCAAAATTTGGATTCATGAGAGTAGGGGCTAAGGCTATGGCTATCTTGATCTCTTCAAAACTTTCCTTCCCTTCCTTGGTCGATGCAAAGACCATACCTTTCTTGAGCATAGCTGTAAGAGGTTTCACCATGGTAGCAAGATTTGGAATAAATCTTCTCACAAAATTTATCCTATCTAAGAAACTTTTCAGCCCCTTCTTATGTTTAGGAAGATGGAGGGCAAGTATTGCTTTTGTTCTCTCTAGATCAATGGTTAAGCCATCCTCAGATACGATATGTCCTAATAATTTTCCTTGGTTAGTAGAAAAGATACACTTGCTTGGGTTAAGGGAAACCCCAAACTCTCTACATCTTAGGAATACATGTCTTAGATGATCAAAATGATCTTCTACATCCTTTGAATACATAGTGTTATCTTCAAGGTAAACTAAGACAAACTTGTCAATCAATCTTTTGAAGGCCATCTCCATTGCCTTCTGAAATGTAGCACCTGCATTGGTTAGCCCAAATGGATTTTTATAATAAGAATAGGTACCCCATTTAGTGGTAAATTTAGCCTTGTATCTATCAGACTCTTTAACCAGCACTTGATTGTAACCAGAGAAACCATAAAGAAATGAAAATCTCTTTGAACCACTGACCTTGGACAAAATATACTCCATAGAAGGGAGAGGGTGGTGATCTCTAAGGGAAGATTTTTTAAGGTCCCTAAAGTCCACACACAATCTAATTTCTCCATTCTTCTTCCTAATAGGGACAAGGTTTGCTACCCATGATGAGTGTTTGATGGAAAAAATTATATTGGCCTCAATCAACTTGGATAGCTCCTTTCTCATTAAAGGTTCAATTTTAGGATTCACTGGTCTCTATTTTTGTCTTACTGGTTTTACATCATTAATTAAATCTATGGTATGCTGAAACAACCTTGGGTCAAAGCCCTTTAAGTCATCATATGTCCAAGCAAATACATCATTAAATTCTTGACATAGATGAATAAAATTTTCTTGTTCAATTTTAGAACATATCTTCCCCTGTTACTGGAATATGATCATCCTTATCAGAAGCTAGGTTCATGTCTCTGCCTCTTGTTTGGTCATCAAGATTGAAAACACTTTCTAAGGTAATGAGACCCTTAGGCAGCTTGTTGGAGCTGAGGTTAATGATTTGGTCACAATACTAATCCTGCAGTCTTGACTGATTTCTTTCTGAAAATTCTGCCTCATTCTACAAGAAGCCCACAATTTTCTCATCACACTCAAACACTTGCCAATGGATGTTGTTATCAAGGATAGCAAGCCTTACCACCACTTTGATTTGTTTCTTCTTCTCCTCCTTAAGATTCCTTGGCACATCATAAGATGCACCTATTGCTGCAAGTCTATCAGCATGTCTGTTTTCTTTTCTAGGGATGCTTTGAATATTAAATGCATTAAAACCTTCAAGCAAATCCCATACCCTATTATTATAAGACTTGAGCAAACCATTCTTGGTGGTATTCTGATTTCTCACTTGATTAACCACCAACTCACTATCTCCATACACCCTTAAGCCTTGGATTCCTTTTTTTGAGCAAGTAGGAGACCTTGAATCAAGGATTCATACTCAGCTACATTATTAGTGCAACTGAATTGGAGCCTAAAGGAGAAGTGGTACCTTACTTGGGTAGGAGAAATCAACATCACACTAGCCCCTGACCCAATCCTATTCCTTGATCCATCAAAGTACATACTCCATATCCCACTCATATCTTCTTTAGTACCCACAAGATTGGGAACTAGAGCATCTTTCTCTAATATACAATATGTACCGAGACCTGTCTCAAGATTTTTTGACATAGGATCAAACTGATATGCATTAGCTCACTCATCCAAGAAAAAATCAGGTATCTCTACTAGGGGAGTGGTGGGCTCATTCACTATGTCATTCTCATGCATCTCTAGAATAGGGAAATTCATGTTGATGGGGTTGGGGGTGTAAGATTCAGTATGATGGAAGGCTTGAGGCTCTACTCTAATTAAAGCATTGGCTCCATATCTCATCTTAAAAGACATATATGACCAATCAGAAGATATGAAACCACCTATTTGGGTAGTGAAGTCTCTTGATAGGCAGATGGAAAAATATGGCTTGACATCAACAACAGAGATATCTTGGGTTACAGTACAACCAGGGCATGCATGTAAGGCCATCTCCACATTCCTAAGGATCCCTATGGTCTTGATAGTACTACCATCCAACTGTAATACATCCTTAACAATGGGCTCATATTTCATTCCCAAAGTATCAGCAACACACCTAGGCATCACTGAACTGCTAGCCCCTAAATCAATTATGCAATTATGGACTAGCTTGCCCCCTATAATTAGAGAAACATAGAATGGAGGAGTTCTAACCTTTTTACTTGTTTCTACCTCCCTTGATGGTTGTACTAGGCTTGTGGTACTTTCCATGTTGAGTGTCTAATCCTTTGGTTCAATTCTTTCCAATTCTTGCTCCAGCAACCTCTTTTGCGTGGGTATAGTAGCAACAGCGTCCCACATGGAGATATTCTTATTTGTCTTCTTCATTTGTTCTACCAAACTAAATGGCATAGAATGTGTTTTGGTAGAACCCTTTGGAGCTGCAATTGTATGAGGTTGAGATGGAATTACCTAAGGATCACTTGCATCCTTTCTGCCATGATTTTGCCTTTGCTATTGAGAAACATTTGATTGATCATTTACTGCTTACTCATGAAGTGTTACATTTGAAGTTGAGGCCTGATTGGGAGGAGGAGTGACACTTCAATAGCTCTTCTCTTGCTCCTAGTGTTGTGATCAATGGAATCCTGGTTTACATTACAATGCTCCTCCATCTAATGATTCATAAAAGAGCAATCACCCTGTCTTTACATATCTGGGGCATCTTTAAATTGGTCTTCCTTATATGATTGTTTTGCTATAGGTTCTTGGACAGTCAAAGCCATAAAAGATTCAGCCTTCTGACACATACAATAGGCATAGGAGTAGTTACAGGAGGGACAAAAATCTTGATCTTGAACCATATTGTTTTTAGGGACTATGGCCCTACTTTGGTTTACATTTGAGGTTGAAGCATGGCCTCCATGCCTGTTCTGATCAAATGAATTGTTCCAATGATTAGGATTGGGAGGCCTACCACTATTTAGAGTTTGACCTTGCAATTGATGAGCTTTACTACCTTGAGCTTGTCTTTCTAAGGTCACCACCTTATTGCTCATTTTCTGCATCACAGAGAAGCTATCCTCTAGCTTCTTCTCTTGGTCCTAGAATCTCTTATCTATGTTCAGAATCATAGATTGCATCATCTCCTTAATCTCATCTATTTGATTTGAAGATGTAGAAGCTTGAGCGACTGGAGTAAGGGATTGTGATGTAGAAGTTGTGGGAAGAGGAGCCATTGCTGGTTGATGATTTGGAACATCAAGAAAGAAGGGCATAGGAGGCCTTGGAGCTAGTTTACCTCCTTGTATTAGGATGTTCTTTGATTTTATTGCTATGTCATAAGCATTAGGCAAGGTATCTCCTCCCATAGTTTGGATTGTAGTGGCAACATCATTGTTAAAAGGTCTAAGGTAATGCAAGAAGGCATTACTAGGGGTAGGCTTCACTGAAGTAGGTATTCTATCCCATGTGTTTTGAAATCTATAATTAAAATTAGTCATACATTCATGGGGGGCTCTTTTTATAGTAGTCAACTACTCTATAAGTGAGAAATAGTCACTTTTATCCTCAAAATGTTTGCACAATCTTGCTCCTAATCCATCCCAATCTGTTATAGAACCATGAGCTAAACCTTGATACCATTGTAATGCTTTTCCTTTCAAGGATGAGGCTAGGAGCCTAACTGCAACATCATCCTCTATACTACCATGGATATTGTAGACATTTGCAACTTCTTGAATGTGTTCTGAGGGGGAGATAGAAGTTTCACCAGTAAACTCTGGTATACTTTTGAGGGCAGTTAGTGGTATGTCATGTCTTTAGGCTAATAGGGGAGGGCTCCCACCATTAAAGGTGGCAAAAGTATGAGCTCTAGGCAATGCCATATAGACAAGTGATCTATTTATATGTGTTGATGGCAATCTAGGCTGAGATCTAACAGCAAGAGGAGTAGAGATAGATCTTGCAAGCGTATTTGTTACTATTGCACTCCTAACTGGTGATAAAGATACTCTAGTCCTCCTTCCTCTAGGATTTGATAATGAAAGCTCTTGTTACTGGAAATTACCTCTAAAAGACACCCTAATTTCAACTTTGGGAATGAATTCTTGCAACTTTGGTCTAGAACAAGATGTATTTGAAGTTGAGAGTCACCAAGTGCTTGAAGAGTGAGCCTCTTAAAGGCTTGAACACCAAAGCCAGTACTATCTCCTCGGTATTAATCTTTCTTCTTGACACTAGTAGACTTGAAATCTTCAGATATAGGTCCCACCGAGTGTACCAAAACTATTTTCATTGAAGTCTGCACCCTTGTCCAAAGTTGTTACCTAAGGACGACCTCCTGAAACATGGAAACAACCTCCAAGCTATGGGACTTGAACTATGAGGTTGAGTCTCCAAAGAAGGTCGGCTTCCTCTTACTATTAGGATGCACCTAACTACTCTTAGAGAGGAAAATGGAGAAGGAGAGCATGAAAGCATATCTACCTAATCTAATCTAATCTAAAGAGGTGATGCACCAAAATAGAGTGTTAAGACCAATCTCTACTCATATATGCACTTTTGAACTAGAATGAAACTAAGGATATACACATTCAAACTTGCTTTAATCTAATAATCACATGCAGATCAAAAGACCAAGATGAATGACATGAGAAAAGAGAGATTCACCTATATTATCATTCATAGGCCAAGGAGATATAGTCATGCAGATCATAGATCTTTACAAAACACCAGTGGGAGGCAAGGAGTTCTTGCACTTTCGCACAAATGGTTGGAGGAGATAAGGCAAAGTATCATTCAATTTAGAGGCAAAGGGGATTTTACACTAAAATTGTAGAGCAACAGCAGAGAACATAGAGAAAGGTCAACCCTACAAAAATCATAAAATTTTGCCTTTATAGCTCAAGCATAACTGGAATGTCATCCAACTGCAATTACTGCGCCACATCTTTCCATTAAGTCCTGCAGAGAACAATCATGGAGAAAATTTGATTTGGATACGGATCCAGATGCAATGATATCAGATTTTTTGTGTCAAATAATGCCTTGAGTGTTAGATTGTGGTGACTGATCAGGAAAGTACTATACATACTTCATAAATAGTGGAAAAAAAATTTTGGAAGTAGCCGACATGGTAGCCGACATATTATGGCCGACATATGGCTGACATGTTATAACCCTAAAGCGGTTTAATACTTGTATAAAAGGGCTTAGGGTTGGGTATTTTTCATAATATTGTGATACGAAATTAGTTCTTGCAGCGGTATTGAGCTGTAAGGGATTACGGATTATAATCAAGTTGTAATCACTGGATTGTAATAAGATCGGACTTGTTGTTTGGTGGACGTAGCCTAGGGATTGGGTGAACCACGTTAAATATTGGTGCCTTGTGTTCATTTATGTGTGTTCTATTATTTTCTGTTATTGGTTATATTTGCATGTAGTTTTTATTTCTGTCCATGGTTTATCCTAACAAGTGGTATCAGAGCAAGGTTGTCTTTCAGTTATCCTCTGCAGGAAAGTCTCACGGTTAAGTGGGAGTCTCACAGTTGAGTGGGAGCAATGGCAAATGAGGGTAAGTTGAGGGTTGACAGGTTTAATGGGCAGAACTTCCAATTATGGAAGATGCAAATGGAAGACTATTTATATCAGAAGGATTTATGGAAGCCGTTGGAAGGAAAAGCTAAGAATCAAGGAACTATGTCAGAGGCTGAATGGGATCTTTTGGACAGAAAGGCACTCGGAAGCGTTCGGTTATGCTTGGCACCATCGGTGGCATTTAATATTACAAAAGCAAAGATGACAGAAGATTTGATGAAAACCCTATCGACATTGTATGAAAAGCCCTCCGCTTCAAATAAGGTATTTCTCATGAAGTGTTTATTTAATATGAAAATAGCAGAAGGTGGATCTGTTGCAGATCATTTAAATGAGTTTAATACTATTACTAGTCAATTATCTTCTGTGGGTATCAATTTTGATGAAGAAATTAGGGCTCTCTTGATTTTTTGTTCTTTGCCTGAAAGCTGGAATGGCTTGGTAATGGCGGTGAGTAATTCTGTTCCTGGATCTAGTACCCTAAAATATGATGATGTGATCGGTGTTATTTTAAGTGAGGAAACTTGTGGAAAATCCTCAGGTGGATCTACTTCAGGAAGTGCTTTAAATGCACAAAGCAGGGGCAGAACGACTGAAAGAGGAAGTAACTATGGAAATCGTGGGAAATCAAGAGGAAAGTCAAAGGGGAGGAGGTCTCAATCGAGAGGACCAAATGATTGCTGGTACTGTGGGAAACCAGGGCACAAAAAGAAAGATTGTTGGAATCGAAAGAGAAATGAAGGAGATAAATCAGATGGAGACAAGGAGGCAAATTTGGTAAGTAACAAATCTGAAGAGGATGCTTTGCTTCTGTCTTTAGAGAGTGTTGATGATTCATGGGTTTTAGATTCTGGTGCTTCATTTCATGCTACACCTCATAGAGGTTATTTCATTGATTATGTCCAAGGGGATTTTGGGCTTGTTTATTTGGGGGATAATGAACCCTGTCAGATTGTTGGAAAGGAAAAAATTAAGATTAAGTTGCAGAATGGGAATCATTGGCTACTACATGAGGTAAGACATGTTCCAAAACTAAGTAAAAATTTAATTTCAGCAGGGCAACTCGGTGATGAGGGTTGTGTAGTTACTTTTAATGATAAAAATTGGAAGGTTTCAAAAGGTTCCCTTGTAGTAGCAAAAGGTGTGAAAGTAGGCACCTTATATCTTTGTACAGGTCATATTGTTCCTTCTACTTTGATTATTTCAGAGAAAAATGAATATTCAGGAACAATTACTGCAGTTGAGTAGGGAGAGCAAATTGTTGCTGTAGATTCTGATACAGCGCTGTGGCACAATAGACTTGGGCACATGAGTGAGAAAGGTATGAAAGTACTTCATTCGAGGAAAGTTTTACCAAGTCTAAAATGTGTGAATATGGATTTCTGTGAAAGTTGTGTGTATGGAAAACAAAAGAGAGTGAGTTTTGTAAAGACAGGGAAGGAAAACAAAAAGGAGAAATTAGAGCTTGTGCATACAGATGTATGGGGACCAGCCAAAGTATCTTCCCTTGGTGGATCTCATTATTATGTTACATTTATTGATGACACAACTAGAAAAGTATGGGTTTATTTCCTTAGATAGAAATCTGATGTATTTCAAACTTTTAAGAAATGGAAATGCTTGGTTGAAAATGAGACTGGTAAAAAATTAAAATGTCTCAGATCTGATAATGGTGGTGAGTATTGCAGTCATTAATTTGAAGATTATTGCTCCACTAATGGTATTCGTAGACAAAAAATTGTTCCAAGTGTATATGAGCAATGTTAGTATGCTAATAGAAACCAAATTGAAATAAAGCTTCTACAAACTAAACAAAATTCATAAACTTCAAGATAGACTAAGATGAGCTCTCAATTGAGAATATGATCCATTAATGGACTCTCTCAATAAGAAGCTCTCTTGTTGAGTAGCTTTATCTAAATGGATAGGATGTATGCTCAATATGCTTCCAAAGGCTTCAATGGATGATTGTGGATTTTTGGTGTGGATAGATGGCTTTAGTATGAATTTGGCTCTCAAAATAGCATTATAACTTTACTTCATGGATTGTGTTATTTTGTAAAGGGGAAGGATCCAATTTATAGGCAAGAGGCTTGAGGGATTGAGGGCTAAGATGCAAGGATGGGAAAAAGCTTATGGAAGGCTCAGATTGCATGAGAGGAGAGCACATGGATTGTGCTTCCTCATAGCCAATCAAGGAGTGACACATGTCACATGGTGAGAGGATGGAGGAAAGGGCAAGGATGAGTCAACAAAGGAGGCTCAAGAGATAAAATCTTCATAAAGACCCTCATAATGACTTGTAAGAGCAATAAAAGGGCTTGTAAGAGTCATTTATGACCTAGTGGACTTCATAAAGTTTTATGGTTGAGATATTTTGAGGGTGATGAGAGAAATTTCGACTTGGACTTGATTAGGAAGGTTTTAAGCTTGCTTAGGCTTGTGCAAATGATTAGAGGATGGATTAGGATGGTTTAGGATTAGCTTAGGGATAGGCAAGTGGATGGCATTTAATGAGGGTGGGTGAAGGAGGAGATATTTGTTAGCTTTGGCTTGGGTTAGTAAGTCTTAACCTATGTTTAGGGAATGTGACAAGGTTAGGAGGGGATTAGGATTAGGTTTAAAGACATCTTCTAGAAGAGTCTAGATTTTGGAGGAGGATAAAGACTTTCTAGAATAGTCTAGAATTTCCTAGGATGAGGATGAAGACTTTCTAGAAGAGTCTAGAACTTCTTAGGATGAGGATAAATTAGATTTTTAGGAAATAAATAAAGTTTTATTTATTTCAAGGGTTTGGGTTGAGGAGATATTTATTAAAACTTTTTTAATAAACATGAGGATTAATATTTAATTTTAATTAAATATTTTGAGTTGGGATTAGGGGTAGGAAATGATGGGATTAGCCTTTAATCGAAATTAAAGAAGGATTAGAAGATTTTGGAAGAGGTTATTGGTCATAAGAAAATTGGCCAACTTTTGGGAAAAAAATAAATTTTTTATTTATTTTAGGATTTTTGGTCAATTTATTAATTAAATAATTAATAAATAAGGAAATAATGTTTAAATAAGATTTAAACATTTTTGGGAGGGATTCCTTAATTAAATATTTTTAATTAAGATAAAGGGATTTAATGGCATAAAAATTAATTAATTAATTAAATAATTAATTAATTAATTAATGATGATGTCATCAAAACTTTTTCAGAAAATAAAAATACTTTATTTTCTAAAAGTTTTTAGGTGTCTACATTTTGCCCCTCTTTGATGTAATGCCGCAAGTAGCATGGCATCAAAGATAAGAAAATAAGATGCCCAAGGCTAGAGCAGAAGAGGAGAGAATGGACTGCGAGTTGCCCCCTCAAGAAGGTAGCGAGGAGAGAAAGCGAGGCTCGATGGCTTCTTGAAAAGTACAAGAATTCGAGATGAGCAAGGAGACTCAGATTGGCAAAGAGAAGGGGCTGAATTAGCTCAAACTCTCACTATGGGAGAATGATAAAGGAGAATTAGATGCAGAAGAGGAAGCAAGCTTAAGACTTTAGGGAAGGTGGAGGATGAAGGAGCAGAGCGCTATAAAAAGGAATCCAGGATAGAGAGATGGATGAGGGGATTATAAAGCTGATGCAACAGGATTTCAAAGAGTCAGATTGGTGGAAGATGGGTTTCGGAGATCCCTAGGACTAGGATTGTGGATCTCGAAAGATGAGGCTTGGTGGATTGATTTGGATTGGTGGATCCCTAAGACTAGGATTGTGGATCCCTAAAGCTAAGAGTGATGAGTGATTCAAAGAGATACTGATGCATAAGCTGGGGTAGGAGAGACAGATGCTGGATATGGATGGGGGAGAATGGAGATGAAGGAAAACCATTGAAGCTTTTTGAGCGGGGGGATACTTCAAAGAGAAGTACCACCATGTAGTTGAGCACTAAATTTTCTATAGGACTATTGGTTAATTGCCAAGGTTACCAAGAACATCAAGGCCTTTTCACCAACCGTCCAAAGGACTGACAAACTAACTCAAAACAAACACACAAGGATTGCCCCAGCATCACACATGAATCCTAGAGGAAGCAGCGTGGAAATGACACTGGAGAACCCACAAGCAGAAAAGAAAAACAAACGAAAGACCTGATCAAGACCTTACGCTCTAATTGCCCCATTCGCAGCATACCATGATATGGAAGATCGTGGCAACCTTGAGGAGGGAACAAGGAGATTGCTTGGAAAAGATACTTCAAGACCCAAAAGGGAAGATCCCAAATCAAAAGAAAGTGAAAATCTAAAAGAGAGCCGTTTGCCAACGAGATGGGTAGGACAAGGTACTAACAGACCAAGATCGGACATGAGGAAAGCTATATCCTGCAAGGACCTATCGGAGAGCACCTAAGCTGGTGGATTTGGATGAGTGATGCATCTCGCAAGCTAAACTAAGAAGGATAACACTTTGGTGACAAGAGATCTAGCTAAAGGATGCATTGGAATAGCTAACCAAGATGTGCGATGGGTGCAAGATGCTGATCAAGGACGAACTGACACAAAAAGCTGGATAGATACAATGGTACGAAGCTAAAGAGGATGTACAAGCTGACGGACCAAGATATTTACAAGCTGAAGCTGACCAAGATATGGTACAAGCTAACAAACCAATGATAGCTATGATACAGATGGATAAAAAGCTCAAGATGAGAGGATAGCCGAATGGCTCAATTTGGTGCAAGATGTGAAAGCTAAGGGTGGGGTGATAGCGAAAGATATGGATTTGGTAGGATGCATCCAATGATGATGAGAGATTTTGTGACCAAGGATAGCTAGAGGAGTAGGATGAGATGGCTGGATAGGATGGTAGATAGCTAGGATTATGATGGATATAAAGAGATGACATTGGGTTTGCATGAGGATAGCCTAGAGCTAGATACCAATGACAAGGGAGGATGGACAAGACAAGATCTCCAAGGAATATAGTGCCCCTAATCAGAAGATAACATGCGGAAGGAGGTCTTATGATGGATGTGATAGGATTGAAGCTAGGATGGAAAAAGCTGAAGGGGCTAGGGAGATGGATGATAGCTGAGATGATTGGCTGAAGCAGCATAAGATTAGTGGATGGTGTGAGATGGAAGTTGGAGGATGGAGGATAGGTGGATAGATTGGAAGATGGAGTTGGATGTCAAGAGATGACCAAAAGCATGAGGGTGATAGGCTAAGTTGGGGATGGCGGGATTACGCATGATGCTTGTTTGCCAAGTTTTCATCATGGTACTTGTCCAAGGTGCTTGAATTGCCAAGTTTTCACCAGTGGACGCTTTATTTTTCTTTTCTTTTTTGACTTTTTGACTTTGGACTTAGCTGGAATGATTTTCGCTTTCTTCAGCTATTTTGGCTTTTTTGGGATTTTTCACTAGCTGTTGGAATGTTCAATTTTGTTGCTAGCTGTTGGTACACCGAATGTGTGATTTATGCAATAGATCGGATTAGATGGGATTGATGGTAGGAGATGGAGGGATGAAAATGCTAGAAAGGAGCATGAGATGGGGATGCTTGCAAGAGCAACATTGGCACATGTTGGAATGGGTGTGAAAAGAGCATATGGGGGATAGATGGTAGATGCGGGCGTGATGGAGGATTTGTGGAAGCGTGCTTGGGGATATAGGCACCCAAGATGGAGTTAGGAGATGGGGGACATGAGTCACTAGATGGGGGATTAGCAATGGTGGATGCCATTATGCATTGGGTTTCAACTTTTTTCTTGGGGATCCACATGGTTTTGGATTTTCTTTTCATAGGCTTTTGCATTGTTTTGCATTCTTTGATTGGATTTTTCCTTTTTGGAGTATGTCTTTTACAATAGACATATGATTGCCTAGGATGTGGATTTTTAGCTTTATGCATTTTGAAGTTGGCATTTACATTGTTGTGGTAAGCTTTGGGAAGATGGTTAGGAGAAGCTTTCTGAGATGGAGAGGATATGAAAGAGCATGTAGGGGGATGATGATGGATGATGTGCCCTGATATGTGCCTTTGTTGATCTTGCATAAAAATGGATGGAATAGGATTTTTATGATGGTTGATAGGACGATGGAGGATGGTAGATTTTGGGACATAGGGACCCAAAATGGATTTAGCGGATGAAGGGGGGATATGGTAGGTTGTTTTGGGTTGCAAAAATTGTGGAGGGGGGATGACATAAGATTTCTTGAAGGAGTGATGGGAGGCTGGCATGGTGGGCTTGGAGATAGGCTTGGTTTGGGGGTGTGGTGTACCAACACCTTTAGATGGTGAGCCTTTGGATACATATCCAAGACCATGAAATCCTAGATTTTTTTGTGCAATAATAGGCTCTCTGATTCCTTGCTCTTGTGGTCCTAAACCTTGACCTTGATAATGCCATCGATTGAGCATTTGAACAAGCTGAGGAAACTTTTTGCTTGTAGAAAATGGTAGAAGTGATTTATTAGGTGTATTGCAATGGGGAGATACTGTTCTTAATTCTTCTGTTGAGAGAGGGCCACCATGGATGAATGTAAGTAAACCAAGAGGGTAGATTATAGATGGTGGAATAGCTTGGATAGGTGGTAAGATGGAAGCATGGAGTGGGGGAGATGGAAGGATAGGATCTTGATGTAGCTGGTGGGATGACAAGATATCTTGTAGTGGAGGAGATATGGCTTGAGGTTTTGGAGATGGAGGAGATGGTGACTGCACTATGGATGGAAGACATGGTACGATGATATCTTCATTTATGCTTTGGGGGATGTCAACATGCTTTTGGGCAAGATCTTGATAGGATTGGTTTGGAGTGGATGGTGCGATAGGAGGTGAAGGGATGGATTCTTCAAAGGCAGCGGATGGATAGATGGGAGATTCAGTAGTGGAGATGGGTGAGTAGAAGATGGATGCATAAGGGTCATTACAAGAGATTTGGGAAATGCTTGGAGGCGATGTGGATAGGATTTGGAGGGTTTTGATAGGTGGTGGGATTTTAATGCTTGTGGGAAGTGGAAGGATTTTAAGCAATTTGATGGATGGTATGGGGATGATAGCTATGGGAGATGGAGGTGATATTATAGATGGGGAAGCTTCATCACTGGCTACTTCACATGGTTCGATTAGATGACATGGCTTATCGATTGTTGGAGGCAACTTTTCTTGTATTTCCTCTAGGAGATTCCTTGGAGACTCGTGTGTCGAAGGTGGAGGTGGATTGACAGGAATAGCTAGTGTGATGGGGGTGGAAGATTGGAAGCTTGGTTGATGGGGTGATGGAGGGGAAGCTGGAATATCAGACGGCATGACTAGATAGTTTGGAATAACTCTTGGATTTTGGGGGATGCTTGGGGGAATGTTTCTAAGGCTTTCAATATACCCGTCATAGTCAACAAGATTTTCATCATCATTGGAATAGGAGGTGGCGGGAGCAAGGACAATGCGACCAAACACATCATGATAGGATTGGTACTTCATGCTTTGATGATGAGTTTGATGGGGATGGGGTCTTGCGTATGGATGAACACAGAAGCTCATGGTTGGATTTGGGTTAAGCACAGATTTTGGATTGGCTGATGAAGGATTTCCTAGGGAGAGTCAAAGCTATATGATAGACCTAAGGAGGATTGGCTGGAGATTTTTGGCTTTCTTATGGGTGGAAGACTTCAAGGGTATGCTATCAAAAAGTGAGAGTTTTGCTTTCCTATGTGCAGGATTCGTGGTGATTGTGTCAACTTAAGGATAGACTAGTGATCCTATGGCATGACACGAGATTGACCACTTGTGGATCCCAACCTTTAGCTCAAGGTGATGAGGGATACAAGTGACAAAGCTGGATTACCCTAGACAATGCTCTGTCAAAGGGATAACCTTGGTGAGATTGGTTGATTGGTAGGATTGATTGGATAGCAAAATCTAGCAAAGTGACAACAACTCTTTAAAGGCTTGGGTGATTTTGGATTGGGTTGCTAGCTGGCTGGGGGGATGATTTGGATGGACTTTGGATTTGGGATTTTTCTAAGGCAAAGAACTAGATAGATTCGGTTGCATTGGGGGAGCTTGGATGATTTTCTGATAAGGCAGTGACTACGCTAAGTATGCCTTGAGTTGGGAGATTTCTGCTTTTTTTTGGGATTTTGACCAAAGTTGGCAAACATTCATTCAAAAGCTATGAACAAACAAGCAGACAAAATTTTGGAGCAAGCACGTCAAACACACCAACATCCTAGGAAGCTTTCTACAAGGATGAAATTTGGTTTAGCTAGGGAGTCCTCTATATACGCAAGGTACGTGAGGCCCAAATCTGTAGATGAAACCAAAAAGATGTCACATAGCCGAGAGGAGCGGTAACCCACTTCTCCTCTTTCACTTCTCAAGGGTATAAAGTTCCTTGAGGCTTAGCCTGAGTGACAAAATTTTGATCCCAAGAGAGGTGTCTTTGGATTCACCTCCCAATTTTTATACTCCGCCAGAATGCTGGAGTTGAGG
This sequence comes from Cupressus sempervirens, assembly GCA_028749045.1. Taxonomy (NCBI): domain Eukaryota; kingdom Viridiplantae; phylum Streptophyta; class Pinopsida; order Cupressales; family Cupressaceae; genus Cupressus; species Cupressus sempervirens. The sequence continues at coordinate 31,515,276 of CM053789.1, read as the reverse complement.
TCGTCCCAAGGGGTGATGAAATCCCCAAGCAGGCCTCCTAAAAAGTGTAAAACAAGACCACATACATGATCTTGGGCTTTAGAAGACACGCGTTTATTCCAATTGATGATTTAGATTTTGTAAGCTATGATTGAAGACACTTGTGATTATGGCATACAATGTTCATTCCAATTTGACAGCATCGTCAGCATAATGAAAGTCGAGAGATCGTCAACATAAGAAATGCGAGCGTCATTGAAAATGCATCAAAACCATGCGATGTTCATTGATTGTTAGGCATTCAAGATTGAGTGTGAGTTTGTTTTAAGCCCCAAAACAAAGATATGTGAAACTCGATTTGTCAAGCGTGCACCTGGAGGCCCTCCACGTCAAGAGTTGTTCAATTTTTATGCCCAAATGAAGTGTTTGATATTGCAATGGTTAATTGATCCTTGGCATTCAAGATTGGATTTGTTGTTTTAAGCATGCATTCAAGGAAAATTTGATTTTAATCCATGGCATTCAAGAGTGATTTTAGCAACATGCATTCAAAGACAAGTGGTTAAACATTCAAGTTTTTTCCTTTGAGCATTCAAGATTGAGATTTTGTGTGTTGTTTTAAGAAATTTGAAGTGATTTGTTTTAACCTTAGATCATTCAAGATTGTTTTGAACTCAAAAGTGAAAATGACTCTTTGGACTTTGGTTTTCATTCAAGATTTTGTGTTCTAGTTTGCATATTTTAAGCCCAAAAATGATATTCCTAGATTGTTTTGATGCATGAAAATCCTAAGAAACATTCAAGATTTTGCAATAAGACATTTTTTTGGAACAAATAACAAAGCTTTTAGGACAATTTTTGGCAACCATTTAGGACTCTTAGTTTTCATGAGATTTTTTAAAAGAACTTTAGTGTGCACTTAGTGTTGATTTTGAACCTTTTGAAATGGAAACTTGAAGTTCTTTTTAAATTCCCAAAAATGAAGTGTTCCTAATTTTGCATGAATGCATCTAAAACCTTGATGTTGCAAGGATGCAAATGATTAGATTGGTTTAGTTTCACTTGTTAAAAGATTTTTTCTTTCTTGCAAATTTTTTTAATTTTTCAATGGATTTAAGTATGATTTGGGGGTTCATTTTAAGCACTAAAAAGAAGTGTGTATGATTTTGCTTCCTTAAAAAAAAAAAAATGGCCAAGATCTCCCACAAGAAGAAGAAGAAGAAGTAGATGGAATAAGAAGAATATAGACAAGAAGAGGAAGAAGAATTTCAAGTTCTTTGTCCACCTATAAGCTTGAAAAATCTGCAAACACTATGAGATAGATTATGAGTTCCTTTGTCTTCTTCATGCTCATGTGGACCTACAAAACCAATTTATACAATCCTACCAATCACAAAAACAAGAAAAATTAGCCAAAATCAGAAAATAACATACAAAACTTGACTAAAAAAGCTAATGAAGATGACCCATGCGGGGTCCCACCGGGCGTGCCAAAATGTATATGAGCAATGTTAGTATGCTAATAGAAACCAAATTGAAATAAAGCTTCTACAAACTAAACAAAATTCATAAACTTCAAGATAGACTAAGATGAGCTCTCAATTGAGAATATGAGCCATTAATGGACTCTCTCAATAAGAAGCTCTCTTGTTGAGTAGCTTTATCTAAATGGATAGGATGTATGCTCAATATGCTTCCAAAGGCTTCAATGGATGATTGTGGATTTTTGGTGTGGATAGATGGCTTTAGTATGGATTTGGCTCTCAAAATAGCATTATAACTTTACTTCATGGATTGTGTTATTTTGTAAAGGGGAAGGATCCAATTTATAGGCAAGAGGCTTGAGGGATTGAGGGCTAAGATGCAAGGATGGGAAAAAGCTTATGGAAGGCTCAGATTGCATGAGAGGAGAGCACATGGATTGTGCTTCCTCATAGCCAATCAAGGAGTGACACATGTCACATGGTGAGAGGATGGAGGAAAGGGCAAAGATGAGTCAACAAAGGAGGCTCAAGAGATAAAATCTTCATAAAGACCCTCATAATGACTTGTAAGAGCAATAAAAGGGCTTGTAAGAGTCATTTATGACCTAGTGGACTTCATAAAGTTTTATGGTTGAGATATTTTGAGGGTGATGAGAGCAATTTCGACTTGGACTTGATTAGGAAGGTTTTAAGCTTGCTTAGGCTTGTGCAAATGATTAGAGGATGGATTAGGATGGTTTAGGATTAGCTTAGGGATAGGCAAGTGGATGGCATTTAATGAGGGTGGGTGAAGGAGGAGATATTTGTTAGCTTTGGCTTGGGTTAGTAAGTCTTAACCTATGTTTAGGGAATGTGACAAGGTTAGGAGGGGATTAGGATTAGGTTTAAAGACATCTTCTAGAAGAGTCTAGATTTTGGAGGAGGATAAAGACTTTCTAGAATAGTCTAGAATTTCCTAGGATGAGGATGAAGACTTTCTAGAAGAGTCTAGAACTTCTTAGGATGAGGATAAATTAGATTTTTAGGAAATAAATAAAGTTTTATTTATTTCAAGGGTTTGGGTTGAGGAGATATTTATTAAAACTTTTTTAATAAACATGAGGATTAATATTTAATTTTAATTAAATATTTTGAGTTGGGATTAGGGGTAGGAAATGATGAGATTAGCCTTTAATCGAAATTAAAGAAGGATTAGAAGATTTTGGAAGAGGTTATTGGTCATAAGAAAATTGGCCAACTTTTGGGAAAAAAATAAATTTTTTATTTATTTTAGGATTTTTGGTCAATTTATTAATTAAATAATTAATAAATAAGGAAATAATGTTTAAATAAGATTTAAACATTTTTGGGAGGGATTCCTTAATTAAATATTTTTAATTAAGATAAAGGGATTTAATGGCATAAAAATTAATTAATTAATTAAATAATTAATTAATTAATTAAATAATTAATTAATTAATTAATGATGATGTCATCAAAACTTTTTCAGAAAATAAAAATACTTTATTTTCTAAAGGTTTTTAGGTGTCTACACCAAGGACTCCACAAGAAAATGGAGTGGTTGAACGCATGAACAGGACTATAATGGAGTGTGCAAGGAGCATGAGGTTGCATGTTGGGTTGCCCTTACACATGTGGGCGAAGGCTGTCAATACTGTAGTATATTTGATTAATAGAGGTCCCTCTAATCCTTTGGTCTGTGGTATTCCAGAGGAAGTATGGACTGGTAAGAAGGTGAGTTATTCTTTTCTCAAGACCTTCGGTTGTGAAGCTTTTGCTCATATAGACTCTGAAAATAGAACCAAGCTAGAAGCTAAATCAAAGAAATGTGTCTTTGTTGGATATGGCATTAATGAATTTGGTTATAGGCTTTGGGATTTTTGAAAATCATAAAATTATAAGAAGCCAGTATGTCATATTCAATGAAAAAGTGTTGTACAAAGATCTGTTGCAGCAACATGAGAAGAAAGAAGATGATTATGTAGTGCTGGATGATACTCCAAAAGCTGATGTTCTAGCCATTCCTCATGATGTGCAACAATCGCAACAAAAAATACCACACACACCAGTGAACGTTAGATGGTCAACAAGGCAAATTAGACCTCCACAAAGGTTTTCTCCCTCTTTGTATTCTATTTTACTTACTGATGCTGGTGAACCTAAAAGTTATGATGAAGCTGTGCAGGTGGATACTAAGATTCAGTGGGAGTCTGCAATGAAAGATGAAATGGACTCTTTGCTGAAAAATAAGACATGGGATTTGTGCAAGTTGCTTGTAGGTAAAAAGGCTTTACAGAATAAATGGGTTTACAGGTTGAAAGAAGAGGAAGGAGGTAAGAAAAGATTTAGGGCCAGGTTAGTTGTAAAAGGATTTCCACAGAAAAAGGGAATTGATTTTGATGAGATTTTTTCTCCTGTTGTTAAAATGACTTCTATTCATACAGTTTTAAGTCTTGTGGCTACTGAAGATTTGCATTTAGAGCAGATGGATGTTAAAACAGCCTTTCTTCATGGTGATTTGGATGAAGAAATATATATGGCTCAGCCACAGGGTTTTGAGGTCAAAGGTAAGGAGAATTTAGTGTGCAAATTGAAGAAAAGTTTATATGGCTTGAAGCAAGCACCTCGGCAATGGTATCTGAAATTTGACAGTTTTATGCATGAGCATGGATATAATAGGTGTCATTCAGATTACTGTGTTTATTTTAAGAGGTTGGATGATGATAGCTACATTATTTTATGTTTATATATTGATGATATGCTTGTAGCTGGGTCTAACATGGATCATATTAAGGGGCTGAAACGCCAATTAGCACATGCATTTGCTATGAAGGATTTGGGGGCAGCAAAACAAATCCTTGGTATGAAGATTTGCAGAGATAGGAAGAACAGAACATTGACGCTATCTCAAGTTGCTTATGTTGAGAAGGTGTTGCAACGTTTCTCTATGGAGAATGCTAAAGCTGTCAGCACACCTTTACCTGGTCATTTGAAATTGACTAAGGAGATGTGTCCCAAGACATAGGAAGAGGAGGATAAGATGTCCAAGGTACCCTATGCTTTAGCTGTAGGAAGTTTGATGTATGCTATGGTATGCACTAGGCCAGATATTGCACATGCAGTGGGAGTCGTTAGCAGGTATATGAGTCATCCAGGATTTGAGCATTGGAATGCTGTCAAGTGGATTATCAGATATTTGAGAGGAACATCCAATAAGTGTTTACACTTTGGGGGCTCTACTACTGATTTACAGGGCTATGTTGACTCAGATTTGGCTGGGGATATTGATACCAGGCGGAGTACTACAGGTTATGTCTTTACTGTTGGTGGGGCAGCTATGAGCTGGGTTTCTAGGTTACAGAAGATTAATGCTTTATCCACTACAGAGGCAGAGTATGTTGCTGCCACAGAGGCATCCAAGGAGATGATATGGCTTCTTTTCTTCTTGGAAGAATTGGGACATCCTCAGAAGGATAATTATTTGTTCACAGATAGTCAGAGTGCCATTCATCTTGCTAAGAATTCAGCTCTGCATTCTAAGACCAAACACATACAGTTGCGGTACCATTTCATTTGGTTAGTTTTGGAGGATGGACAGTTAAAGCTGGAGAAGATACATACCAATGACAATCCAACATATATGTTGACAAAGGTTGTAACAAGGGAGAAGCTGAACTCCTCTTCAACTTCGATTGGTCTTTTAGATTGAACATGAATAAAAGAACAGTAGAGTCCAGGATGGTTTAATCCAGTGGGAGCCCCATGTGGTAGTGGTATTGCTACAGGATCAGTCTCCAAGTGGGAGATTGTTGTTTAGTGTGGAGCCTGATTAGTCCCCAAGTGGGAGATTGTTAGATTGTGGTGACTGATCAGGAAAGTACTGTACATACTTCATAAATAGTGGAAAAAAAAATTTGGAAGTAGCTGACATGGTAGCTGACATATTATGGCCGACATATGGCCGACATGTTATAACCCTAAAGCGATTTAATACTTGTATAAAAGGGCTTAGGGTTGGGTATTTTTCATAATGTTGTGATACGAAATTGGTTCTTGCAGCGGTATTGAGATGTAAGGGATTACGGATTGTAATCAGGTTGTAATCACTGGATTGTAATAAAATGGGACTTGTTGTTTGGTGGACGTAGCCCAGGGATTGGGTGAACCACGTTAAATCTTGGTGCCTTGTGTTCATTTCTGTGTGTTCTATTATTTTCTGTTATTGGTTATATTTGCACGTAGTTTTTATTTCATTCTATGGTTTATCCTAACATTGAGAGGATGAAAATGGTGCCATAACTGTGCTCTGACCAGGTAGATGGATTGGATCAGAGGGGTGGAGTGTTCTTCTTTGTTCTGCATTTACTCCAAGGTGGTTGAAATTGATCATAGGATCAAATCGCACAAGAAACCCTCAATTTCCCTTGTTTATAGCTCGTGAATCAGCAAGGCCAAACAATCAACCAAATACTACAACCCAAATAGGCCACATGGGCCAACAATCCTTTATCCTTCCACCACCTCGCAAGGTCCAACTGAGTTGACCATGTCTTTCTTTGCTAACTATGCCAACTTAACCCTAACCATGGCAATTGTTCTAACCACTATCATTAACTATCAATGTTGCTTGGGCCACCGAGACACGTGTCATCGAGGCGGTATGTCACTATGCGTATCATCCTTGCAACTTTCCATAGTGAGATAGCACCTGCTGTGGAACCAGACTAATCTGACGATCATGAGGACTCACTGTATTATTGTGCCTTGCCCTTAAAACTTCTGGGCCTACAAAAAACTTGGCAACCACCTGGCATAACCTGACATCTTCATCTTGGCAAGACCTGGCCCCACTGATCCACGTGGCACAATGGCGCTATGCCGCTATGGGTAATATCCTTGCAACTTTCCATAGCAAGATAGCGCCCACCGTTAATTTTCCTTAGATCTATGGTGATCAACAAAATTGCAATACTGTACACCGAGTTGGCTGAGCAGACTAATGAAAAATTATCACTGTACTATGATCCACCTGACAACTGCCATCAAGGATGAGCTATAATATTACTTTGAAGAAGGGTGGGCCCATTGCTTCATCTGTGCCACGCATTGTTGAGGTGCTATGTTGCTATGGATAATATCCTCGTAGCTTTCCATAGCGAGATAGCACCCACCGTTGATTTTTTGAGATTTGGCGAGGAGCAAGATAGATCTGATCTATCAGTGTACCAACCAATGAGAATTGGCCACATGTCAACCTGTCTGAAAAGTCCTCATTTGCGGCCTGCCAAGGGAAGCAGGGCCCACATTCTCCACAGTCAAATGCTAGACAATGAAAAAATTGATCAACTGCCAACAAGAACCAAGTTACATCACTGATATCTGACGGGGCATACTTGGGACCCACCTTCTTTCTGATGTCACTGCAGGATCACTTTTCATCTGGGCGCTGTGTTGCTAATGGTGAGGAACACAAATTTTTTGATAGCGCCATAGCACCCTCCGGGGATCTATCAAAACCTGGCACCAGAGAGACAAGAAGGAAAAGGAGGACCCACCTTCCATGTGGCGAAAAGGCACTATGTCACTATGGGCAAGGACCATGCAACTTCCCATGGCAAGATAGCACCAACCGTTGATCTATCTCAATCTGATGATGGAGGACTTGCGGGCCTGTAGAAACGTTAAAATGTGCAGTGAAAGATATATCATAAGGTTAGGCTAAAGTAATTTTTTGATATTCTTGGGATGTTTAAAATATTATTAAACTAGGAAGTGACCGTTGGCAGGCAAGTATTTGAAATTCAAATATTTGGTGGGGGGCACAATATGTAATAGTGACCAAACCGCTCATGCCATAAGTTGATGTGTGAAAGAGAGTGAGTCAACAAGGCTTGAGAAGGAGACTTAGGCACAAAGTGGGAGAAGGAGTATAACCTCTTATCATCATTGACTTTCCCCACTACAGCCAATGAATCATCTCATAGACTTCGCACCATCACTGAATCGGGAAGGAACTCAACTTTGTGACCATCTCCAAGGTGAGTGATTTGGAAAACTAATAAGAGATTGGAGATTTTTGGTAAACAGATTTTTTCTTTCATATTATTACTCTTTGATGCCCAATTTAGAACAATATCTAATCACAAATAATTGGAAAGCTACTTATGGATGTTTTGGCTCTCCTCTGAATTGGTAGGTACAACTCCCTAAAATAGATTTGCAATGAATTCTATTTTCTTCCTAAATTACTTTGGGGTATGTTCTTAACCTAAGAATAGTAGATGTATAACCAAGCTAGACCTAAATAGAATCTAACTTAGAAAATAGAAGTTTCTCAACACCAAAACAGTTTTATGCACTCACACATCTTATGAATTCATAAAACTTATCTAAACAATAATGAATATTAAACTAAGCGAATTCGAATCTGAACTTTGATTAATAAATTGAAAACACTAAAAATATTTCTCTTTGAATGAACAATAAAAACATCTATTATGCACATTCATTGCCTCGAAACAAGGGAGGTAAAACTTTGTTTCTCCTTCATCTCAGATTTAACAGAAGAGAAGACATAAACTAACTATAACATTCACTAGAACAGAAAATGATTGATATAAAATACCATTCAATTGTCTCTGCAAAAAAAAGTACTTCACAACAAAAATTTGTTGACCTTTCATTAATCTTTTGATTTCATACATATAGAGTTTTTGAGATGACCCTTTTAATGGAAGCTTAATCAGTTCATCTTCTAAGGATGACAAATGGCAAGGTGCCAGTTTGTTGTATTACAAAATTACAAAAGAGAAAAAAAGGGGACATAATATGAATCATTTAGACTTCTTCCTCTTTTCAATTTTTGCCCTATGTGCCTTAGCAGAAACCATTATTGCGATTAGCTCTTCGTGGTTGGGCACATGTATATTAGTGAATCTCAAAAGCCATTTTGAATGTTCCCTCACTAGCTCCTTTATAACATTCAACTGATCTAGCAACTCCTTCACGGATACATGTATACAGCCACTGAGCTCCTGGAGTTCTAAGATTGTATTTTGACTACAAGAAGCTATTCTGGATAGATTATCCAAAAAATGTAGAGAAGTTACTTTTCATTACATCCACTCCAATGAGAGACTTTCCTTGACCACTAGTTTGTGAATCAGTGTGTAGTCCTCTCATAAGTTTGAATCCTCTTTCTTGAATTTTCTTTACTTTACTCTTTGTTTCCTTGAGTCCCTTCTTAGCTACTTGAATCATTTCCAACTTGACTGCATACTTTGGAGCCATTCAAATAGATGTTCATTTCCTTTCTTCAGAATCTTTGCCTCAACTGCTTCTTTTACTTTCATCTAGATGATCATCTTTAAAAGGGAGATGCATTCATCACATTTGATCCTTTCTTCGGCGAAAGTATTACTATTAGAAAATATGTTATCCTTTTCTATCTCCAATCTAAGGATAGTATTTCCAATATGATCTATTAGAGAAGCTCCTTCTAATTTTAGTTCCTCAATCTATTCTTTACCAATATGGCCATAATGCCTATCTTCCTCGAGTTGGGCAATGAGGGCTTGCACTTCAGTTGCACTAGGAGTCTATGTCACAGACATACAAGAAATAGTTGCTAGTGGAGTGACTAGTTGCCTGATAAATTTGTTCAATTCTTCTATCTCATCTTTAATCTTGATCTTTGACAATTTGAGACTTTCCAATTGTCCTTCTATCACTTCATTACTTGATCTCAACAAACCAAATTTTGTATCATGTCTAGCTTCTCCAAGATTAATTGAGTGCAAAGTAAAATCATCAGGCGTCATATCCTCAATTTTCCCTCCTTTTTTTGGCTTGGCTATTTCCATTGTCAAGTTCCCTATTTCTAGATCTTGCCTAAGTATTGACAAAGTCTTTTGCCTCTTGACCTTTGTCAATGTAGTCCCAAAATGAACTGTGAGAGATACAGTGTCTTTTGTAGAAATACTTTCATCTTTTCTCTTTCTTTTCCTCTTGAAAGTATCTTCTAACCAGGAATTAGTTCCTATCACTTTGGAAGTTTTTCTGAGTGATTCAATACTAAACATTTTCTTCTTCACCAAAGTCATTGTTACAACAATTGAAGAGAAAGGATTCTTTGAATCCTTTGAGATTAGTCTAGAAGAAGTCTGGCCCTTCTCCATTTTTGAAGTCTTCTTCATCTCCTCATCTGACTAAGTAGACTCACTAATGCTACTCTTTCCATCCCCTAGGTCTACTATCTATATAGTGGAACCACTTGGCTTCAAAAGTGAAGCACTTCTTGATGGAACAAGGCTATGGTGAGGAGATGGAATTGGGGTGGCATGTGGAGAAGGAACAAGAGTAGTGTGAGGAGATGGAACTGGAGTAGTATGAGGGGAAGGTACCAAAGTAGGGGCACTATCATTTGGCTCTTCCACCTTCTTCTCTTCAATACTAGTCTGGTTTCCTATAACTGGCAAGGAACCATCATGATAGGTTTGGGCTATAGGAACGTTCTTGTCTAGAGGTTGATCACCTCGACTTGTAGGTTGATGTGGCCATTGAGTGGAGGCTATGGTCACACCCGTTGTAGCACTCTAAGATGAAGTAAGTGTTGCAGCTACCGGAGAAGCTTGAGTGGCTGCACCTTTGCTTTGACTCTTCCATGTTGTCCACTCAACCCATTTCCTCATTCTTTTGATGATCCTAGCCATCATGATATCAAGATTCTCTTCCACATCTACATATGATTTAGAACTAATAGGAATCCCCCTTAACTTGGTCAAATATATATTGCTATATATATTTTGACCATCATTCTCTAATCCTACAACATTAAGATCAATGCCATATGTTTTCACTTGTTCCACTGTGAGCCTGGTGAAAGTATGATCTTGGCTCTCTAAATCATCCTTGCAATATCCCAAATAATCCTCTATAGTGATGACATGCTTGATCATGCTCCAAATTTTTAGCACCTCTCTTGCATATCCATTTGGATCAAACATTTGTAGCTCCCAAACTTGTAGCACCTTCATGGGGAATTCATACCCCTTCTTCCTTAAATTGGTGCTCAGCACATTCACCTGGATAGCTTGTCTCACGATCTCTATCAGCATGATCATGTCACTTGGGTACCTGGGAAGCTTTAAAGGAAATCTATCAAAAGGTACTAGATGAAAATATGAGAAGGATGAGAATTGAATAAAGTAGCTACCAAACCGACTAAGGGCCACCATTGCTTCTGGGTTGAACCTCCTCTCTGGGGCACCCTTGGAGTTCCCTACAAATCCTCATGGTAAATGAATCATTAAATCAAACATACTCTGCATAGCTATTCTGTAACTACAAGCATGGATAAAATTCATAACTTTTCACATCATCAAGAAAATTCCTTATTCTAGGAAGGCTTGGCCACAATTGTAGAGAAGCTAACATATAAATTAAGAAAGAAGACATGTATAAGGTATTGTAGAACTTTACAGCACTAAGGGCTCTAGACAGATACTCACTTACCTCATATGCCCAATCAACATAATGTGTATCTGAGCAGATGATTTTTACCAAAATGCAATACTGTTCTACAAAATTGAGTGCTTCTACCTCACCTTTCAATCAATGCAAAAGAACCAGAATGTCCATGATCTTGGGTTTGAGATTGGTGCTAAAAAGAGTCTTAGGAACCTTATTTTTAGTTCCCCATGGATTTTGGAAATAGGACCTCATAATTTCCTTCCGCCACACCATCTTCTTCAAGGAGAACTTGGAAATGGCTCCTCCTATTGTCAATTCAGAAAATTCTTCTCGCTCTAGGTTCCAAAGGCAATTTACTACAGTTTTTTGATCAATTGAGATCAAAATTGTATGATTAGGCAACAAAATTTGTTTAGTGTCTAGATTTTAGTGGTTAATACATTCAATGATTAGCTCAGGAGCTTGAACAACCACTGGAAACCCAGCTGCTTCCACTAGCCCACTTCCTCACAGTTTCTCTATTATTGGGTGAATTGGCTCCATCCTTAGCCTCCTTTGGAAATCTTGCATGTTGAAGAAATGGAGCGAGGTGTTTGTAACACTCTGCAATGTTGACTTAATCCCATTTAGCCCATTGAAACTCAGAAATCTAGTTGCCATCTAATCTGAGATAGGGATGAACTGAAATCTTAAAATTGAAGGTAGTGAAAAGAGTAAAACTTGGTAACTGTGAGAGCTTTGAAATCACTATTCAATTCAATAGCATAACAATCCAATAAAGAAAGTGGTAATTTTAAAATCTGTTATGTTCATCTCTATATAGAAATCCTTAATTCACCCGTTGATCTTCAAGACCTGTGCCACACGAGTGAATTAAAGGATAAATCCATTAGGTTAGTAAATGCAAGGGTTTCTAATAGATTTTTCCCTATCTTTCCACAATTTCCATTGGCCCAACAGTAACTTTCTTTTATTATAGACTTACTTTCCCATTTCTCACCAAGTTCTAGAAAACTAAGAATGGAGTACTCTATAAAGAAAAATATGCTTAGTCATATTTTTCTTAAGATACCTTCCCAAATGTGATTAACTTGCTTCCATTATCATTTAAAACATCTTGTTATTGATTGATGAGCCCAACATGCTTGCAGGAGTGATTTTTCAATAGATGTTAAAAATTGCCTTCTAGGGTCGAAAACCCACAGAGGAGAAAGCAATTTCTATTTTTCTGCCCTTGTCTTTATTTTTACTTAAACCTTTCAGTCAATGTGTCTCCAAGCTTTGAAAAATCTATAAAGGGTTGCAAAAGTGAAAAAGGAACCCACTTGCTTTTCTATCTTACAAATGCCTTCGTCAGAAAACTGACTTCCTGGGTCGAAAACCCGCTGTGGAGGAGTTACTTCAAAGCTTTCTACCACATGTTATTCTAATCATTGTAATGAATTTTAAGTGACTCCCAAAGGTATAATACTACAATGGAGAGACAATCTATCCATAAAACAACTCATTTCTTCCTTGCTTTAGCTTGTATACCTCATTTGTTGACCTCTATAGAAAATCACCTTCATAGGTTGAAAACCTGTTGAGGAGAAAGCGATGTTGGATTTTCCGCAAACTCCATTTTTTTTATTTACCAACTATAATGTGTAATACCCCAAAATTGTCTCATTGTCATGGTACCAATTCTGGTCTATCTTGATAATTGCTAAAGTCCTATTTCATTAGGCAAATTCTTGTTCTAACATTTTCTACTTGACTTAATTGTCAAATGCAAAAAACCCTAATCTGCATTCATTGTACTCTTTATTTAATTCCTAAAGTATTGACTCATATTAGCTAGTCACATTAAACATATTGATTTAGATTTAATTTAATTTAAAGTATTTATACTTTCATTAAATTAAATTATTACCTAAGGCTAATGTACTAAGGAATTAAATTTATTTAATTTAATAAATATGCCTATTTTAATTAATTAAACAAAGTTATTTGATTAAATAAAAGAGTGTCTCTAATTAATTAAATGATATTATTTAATTAAATAGAAAAGGTATTTATGAGAGCATATCTCATTTTATTAAATTAAATATTCTTCCTAATTCTACTCTTCAGTTCAAAAATGGGAATTCATAGATAAATACTAATCAAATTAGAAGTCATCCAGATCACTTGCTCTCACACTAAAGTCTATCTGAGCTGAGTGACTCTTACACTCAGATCTGAGCCAGTTAACTCCCTCTAATTTGGGAATCTTTCATTATAATCGAACCTTATCTTCAATCTTGTCCGTTGATTGGAATTGATCTCAACCGTTGAAAAATTTTAGGATTTCTATTTAAGAGACCCTCAATTCTTCATTTTGGGAGATTGAATTGAATTTCTATCGAATTGTTGCTACATTGTGTATTCACTTTGAGCTCACTACTTTCATAAAATCTTTCACTCTTTTCTAGATTAATGTCATTTAGAATTAATGTGCATACATTTAATATAGTTTCTTTTATATTTTCTTAAATTAGCTGCATATCTCATTCTAGAATACTTTGCATATTCATCTACATTAATTTCATTTCTTTAAATCCTTCATTCTTAGAGGGTCTAGTTGCTTACACCTTGAATCTGAGGATATTTAATATGAAAAATCCCTTTAGATAGGAGGCCACAGGTCATCTTGCAAGATTCTTCTTGGATGAACAATCTCATGTTCATTCTAGGATGGATCTGCATATAAAGACCATGTTGAAGTGTCTGTGAGGTTCAGAGGCCCACAATTCACAGGTACATTTCTAGCACCCACCACTAAGTGGTTTTCACCATTGGACCTTCTATTCTTTTTCTTTTTGATTGTATGATTGAGATATTTGATGCACTTCCTAGTCACTTTCAGGAAAGATTATCAGTATTGATTGAACCTGCATAGGCTATTAACTTGGGAACAGAAGAAAATCCTCATATGATACATCTGGCATAGTCACTGTCTCCTGAAGAAAAAGAAGAATTCAATGCCTTCTTTCAAGAAAAGAAGATAAATTTTGCTTGGAAATATTTTGATATGCCTAGACTAGATCCTAATCTTATTATGCATCATTTGTCCATTGCACCAGGCATCAAACCAGTTAAACAAAAACTTTGAAAGATGCATCCTCGTGTTGCATTGCTCGTCAAGGCAGAATTGGAGAAACTTCTGAAAAAAGGGTTCATCTGTGCAATTGATTATGCTGAATGGATATCCAATATTGTTCTAGTTTCCAAGCATGACAAGTCTATCAGAGTTTGTACTGACTTTCGTGACCTCAACGTGGCATGTCCTAAGGACAATTTTCCACTTCCCAACATTGATATGATAGTGGACATGACAGCAAGCTATGAGATGTACTCACTCATGGATGGGTTTTTTGGTTATAACCAAATAAAAATTATGCCAAAAGACCAGGAGAAAACTACTTTCACATGTGCATGGGGAATCTTTTTCTCGAACGTAATGCCATTTGGTTTGAAAAAAGCTGGTGCAACCTATCAGAGGGCATTCACTAAAATTTTCCATGACATGATGCATAAGACCATGGAGGACTATGTGGATGATACCTTGGTCAAAAGTGTGAAACGTAATACTCATTTGCAAGATTTGGGACCCATTCTAGATCGCATGGAAAATTTTAGTCTTGGGCTTAATCTGAAGAAATGTGCATTTGGCATTACATCAGGAAAGTTACTAGGATATATTGTATCCGCAAAAGGAATTGAGGTGGCTCCGAAGAAAGTACAAGAAATAATGGACATGCCACCACCTCAGAACATTATTTAGATGAGAGGTCTACAAGGAAGACTCCAATCTATTTGTAGGTTCATCTTATAGTTGGCAGATAGATCACAACCCTTCACAAAGACTTTACACAAGGGTGTCAAATATAACTGGAGTCAGGATTGTGAACAAAGCTTAATGCAAATCAAACAATATCTGGCCAATCCACCAATCTTGATGCCTCCTATCTATGGGAAGCCCTTGATTTTGTACATTTCAGCAATAGACACATCTTTAGGAATTCTACTAGCTCAAGAAGACAACGATAACAAGGAGAGAGCTATTTACTACTTGAGTCACACATTGATCTCTTATGAGAGGAACTAAAGAATCATTGAGAAAACTTCCTTGGCAGTCATCTTTGCTTCCCAAAAGTTGAGACACTACATGCTTGCTCACACTACATGGTTGGTAGCTAAAATAGATCCACTCAAATACTTGCTTAGTAAGGTAGCTCTCACAGGAAGATTAGCAAAGTGGATTATGATACTAAGTGAGTTTGACATTCAATATGTTGAACACAAAGCTATCAAGGGATGGGCAATTGCAGATCAACTGGAAAATGCGCCCATGTAGAGTCTACTACCAATGAACATTGATTTTCCTAATGAGTCAATTCTGACACTTACACACCAAATGTGGGTCATGTTCTTCGATGGCTCCTTTACACAACAAGGATCTGGTGTTGGATTACTCTTCATAACACCACAGAGATATTCATTTCCCAAAGCATACAAGATTTTATTCCCTTGTACAAATAACATTGTTGAATATGAGGCTCTGATAAATGGCATGAAAATTGTAGCTGAATTGAGAGTGGATCAGTTAGACATCTTTGGTGATTCTTAACCAGTCATCAGTCAGGTCAATGATGTGTACCAAAAAAAGGATGAGAAGTTAATTATGTACAAGGACATGGTTGATGACTTGAAGAAGTATTTTTCCTATATTACCTTCCAATAAGTTCCACGAGTAGATAATAAAGCAGTTGATGCCATGGCTACTTTGGCCTCCTCGCTACAGATGCCTAAAAATGATCTCCAATATGAGTTCTTGGTGGAAGTGTTACACTACCTAGCCTATGACACCCCTAATTCTAGGATGATCTATTCTATTGTAGGACAAGACTCATCCCGCTACCATCACATCTATTCCTATCTTCATAATCAAACCATTTTGGAAGGTCTGACCCGGAATGAGAAACGTAACCTAATCCATAATGCTTCACATTATGTCATTATTGCTGACTATCTATATAGGAGAGGTCTCGATGGAACACTCCTTAGGTGTTTAGAACCCAATGAGTCCAAATGCGCACTAATTCACGTTTACGAGGGCATTTATGGATCCCACTCCAATGGCCTGACACTAGCTCGCAAACTCCTTAGAGCTAGTTACTATTGGCCTAAGATGGAGCAAGAAGCTATCAAGTACGCTAGGTCCTGCAAGTAGTGTCAACTTCATAGGAATTTGATTCACGCTCTAGCCAGAGAGTTGATTCCCTCTACTACAATATGGCCATTTTAGCAATGGGCCTTCAACTTGGTGGGTTAGATTCACCCAACCTCTTCTAATGGGCATAAGTTCATTATCACAGCTATAGATTACTTCACGAAGTGGGTAGAGGCAGTACCTCTCGAAGTTGCCAATGGCAAAACTATAGCTCTTTTAATCACAAACTACATCATCTGTAGATATGGTATACCATCCTCAATCATTACAGACAATGGAGGACAATTCAAGAACAAAGACCTCAAGGAATTATGCAAGAAATTCAAAATCACACAACATTGCTCTTCCATCTATTACCCCCAGGGTAATGGTCAGGCTAAGGCATCTAATAAGGAAATCTTTAAAATCCTTCATTGCACAATCAGAAAATCTGAGAGAGACTGGCATCTCCAAATTAATCCAGCCCTGTGGGCATATAGGACAAGCATCAGGACTCCTAGGTACAACACCCTTCGCTTTGGTTTATGGAGCAGATGTTGTGCTTCTAATAGAGGTCAATATTCCTACCTTGAGAATCTCTATGAAGGGTCTTATTACTGATGACGATTACAGGATAGCTCAGCTTCAAGAGTTAGTACTACTGGATGAATGTCAACAAGTGGTGTGCGACCATCTATGAGCCTATCAACAATGAATGGCAAGAAGCTACAATTGGAAAGTCAAGCCACGGGAATTACAGTTGGGCGATCTCATCCTAAGAGAGAGCCCTAAGAATCAACAACAAAGAATCCAAAAGGGGAAGTTTGAACCAAACTAGCTTGGTCCTTACATTATCACTGCAGTATATGGATCTGGTGCCTACCAGCTTTCCACAACCAAAGGAGAAGTGCTCAAGGAACCTGTCAACACTCTCCTCCTAAAGCGGTTTTACAGTTGATTTGAGCTCACTAGATCTTTGTACATATCTAAATGTCTTGAAAAAAAGTTCTAAAAATCTGAAAAAGTCCTAAAAAAATTATTACCCTGGTGAAAACCTAGGAATAAGCACCTTGGTAACACCAAAAAAACAAATACAAAAATACAAAAAAAGAGAAAAATACAAAAATACAAAAAAAAATTGAAAAATAAAAAAAGTGCCATTGATGAAAACCTGGAAATAGGCATCAGGGTAGCAAAAAAAAAAAGAATGTTCTCCCAAGAAGGTGAAAACTTGATAAACAAGCACCTCTTGTTCCCAATGCTCCATCTCGCAGCACATTTTTTGGCTTACTGTATAGTTGCATTCTTGCTTTTGTTTCCTACATTTGCTCATGTATCCATGGATTGAGTCTTGTCACCACTTGGGGGCATTCCCCTTTAGTGCCACTCTCTTTGAGATTCTCCTCATAGAATCTCTTTTGTGACAGTCACCAGTCATTCTGGCTGCATTTACCTACTATCGCCAGTGTCACTCTTTTCAAGATTCTCCTCATAGAATCTCTTTTGCGATAGTCACCAGTCATTCTGGCTATGTCTAACTACTATCGCTAGTGTCACTCTTTTTGAGATTCTCCTCATAGAATCTCTTGCAACAGTCACTAGTTGTTTTAGCTGTGTCTTCCTACTATTGCTTGGGTCAAGTCTCCAGATTCTTTTATGGAAGATCTCTATTGCGTCAATCACCATTCGTCCTGACTATGTTTGTCTACTATCACTCAGTCCTCTCAAGTTCTTCTTCAAGAAGATTCCTCTTTGACCTCAGTCACCAGCTATCCTAACTACATTTGTCTACTGTCATTACCTTATTAAAGAGATTTCTTTCATGTTCTGGACACTGACACTTGACATCAATCCCAAAAATATTGAACTCAAAATGACATACTTTTTGGATATGCTAATCATTTTCTTTGTTTTCTTTGTTTTTTCTTTATCATGTCCCCTCCAACAACTCAATGATGTCATTTTTGACTAGAGAAGTAAGGACTGGGGGCATGATCTTTTCTTTGCTTTCTATTTGTGGATTAGTTCCAAATAATCTGAAGCATTCATATAAGAGGGGTGTCCACTATAAGAGCCTCCATCTTGTATTGGATGGCCATGTGTACCTCAAAATATTTTTATACAAATAAATTAGTAAGGTTGATTCTTCTCCTTGCTTGTTGGAGTGAACTCTTCGTGCTACAGTAAATAATGATACTCGTCTTGCTAAGTGAACATACGAGTCACTGTGAGTATATCTAGCACACTTTTGTCTCAGGTTACGAACGCAAGGGTCATTGTGGATAGAATACTTACTGATTACTTAGCATAAGAAGGATCTCTCATGTGTTTGGTGTGTCTGCATGTAAGCAACATTCTGGTCATCCTAGCATTTATGCTTTGATGCTTATGTTAATTTTCTATATTAAAAGGGACAAATATTCTGGTCATTTTGGCTTCTTGTGGCTCGAATACTTACAGTTAATCCTGACAAACCTATGACATATGTCCTATTCATATTTCTAGGATTGCAAAGTCAATGGTAATTGTAGGATATATAAGCTTCATTAATGTCCAGTGATGATAAATTGTCGAGGCTCGATAACCAGACCTAAGGTTGCATCTAGCATAGGTTCACATTACATACTTCACTTGTATAAGCACGTGATTTAGTTGTGGTTCAGTTCTATTCTCCATGATGGGGTATTGGGGGTCTCTTCAAACGTATCCAGATCTTCCATGGCTGCACAAGTGTTTGGTTCGTTGGTTCGCACTCCTCGATGGAATACCTGTCACTATCAAGCAAAAACACACAACACTACATCAGATGTTAGTCCATTTCCATATGTATTGCATCCATATACTCATAATATCTACTCCACATGATCATAATCACATCATATCACAGTAAAACATACATCTCCTAATCACATATTGACATCTCATGTACATCAAAGTGAAGCAGACATAGACAATGACATGTACACGATGATACTCGACTCAAAATCTCATATATAGATATCAAAAATGTGTTAGTACAAAAAATGGGCGCTACTCCAACGCTGACAATCAAAATGGATAGAAAATGGTGCTGGCACACAATGGATACATAGCCAGAAATCAAAATTGGGGTAACAAAAGCATGAAGCTAACTCTGACTCGCTCCATCACCTGCAGCAGCTGGAAGAGGGGGAGGCGGTGGCATATCTATCCTGCCTAGAGGATGTGCACCCTCAGACTCTTGAGCATACTGTGAAAACCAAGGAACCTACACAACTATAGAGTACGCAAAGAAGTAATAAGATGCTCAGGCCATCTGCAAGATGACCTCATCCTGCAGCACCTCTACCCTCCGCTTGGCTACTTGTACCTACTCCCATAACTGCTCCCGCAATCTCAAAATCTCCTGGTCCCGCTCGGCCAGTCATGCATCCCACACTGCTATAGTGATCTATAGCTCTCTGATCTATAGAGAAGCCTACCAAATTTTCTCTCTTTGTCGACGAGTTGCATCCTAGGATCCTATCGCAGGCTAGTATGGCATCTCCTCATCTAGCATCTCGAGCGCCTACTACTGAGGTACCTCTTGCAGTGGCACCTGCTAATGAGTAGCTCCCTGTTATGATGCCTATTCCTTTGTCCTTGGCCTCTATTGCTGACCCTATGATGTACCACAGCCACCTGCACCTGTGTCTGATCTCATCTGACATGAGGGAATTGGTATCTTCTGTACCTAGTGCCTGACCTGTGGCTATGACTCCGGCTGTGGCTGCTACTGCTGCTGAGGTACCTCCTCCTGCTGCGGTGCCTATCTCTAACCCTGCCTTGCTCTCCCCAGAGGGTCTGTAAATCATAGGAAAGGGTGACTAATCAGATATGCCTGGTATGCAGCCGTCACCCCTGCATCAGCAACGTTGGGGAGGTAGTCCCACTGTGTCACAACCAAGTTGAGCACATCTATCATGGATCTGCCTGGGTCTATTCGTGGTGACCACCCCTTCTTTATATTGCTCACAAGTCTAGCATAGGCACAGTACTCCTATGAAATGTCTTGTAGTCGGCCATACTACCACCACACTCGTGAAATCACAAACTGCTCTATGATCTATGATGTTTGACCCAACAGTGGCCACAAACAAACCATCCAGCCTAGCTCCCTCAGGGCATCATCCCAATCCTTTGTCTCTCACCAGGGCCACCATACGACAGAGACCAAGTCATTAAGACATGTTCGCCAGTGCTCTGTCTTACCTCAGAAGACCTAGGTAATATGCTCCCCATATCTACAAATATATGGCTCCATAAGCTCTCGAACATCCTCATGAATGGGCCTACATATGAGAAGATGCTCCCATGCCCAGTTCTATAAGACATAGACTCTTGCTACCATAGTCTTCTTCCCATGGAAGACTATCTCGTGCATCTCATGGAACATATGGGCCAGCATGCACTTACCCCACCCAGATATCTCAGGGGCCTCTACCTTTTGGCGAAGCATGACCCCCCAACCACACTCCAAGCCACGTTTCCCCCTATCTAGCACTAAAAAGCAACTCAAAAATATCGCTAACACTGATGCTAGTCTGTGCATCTTTCCATACATGTGCACAAGCTCATCCCAACTGATGACTCAACCCCTCGATAGCTCTCTCTCGAACACAATTGATAGCGCCTTTGTACCTTCTCAGGGCACCACATCATAAATCACACATGATCCATGGAAGGGGATCCTCAATATCCCCCAAATGTCCTCTGGGGTGATGGTCATCTCCCCCACTAGCAGGTGAAAGGTGTTCATCTCCAAATGGAAATGCTCGACCAAGGTAGTAAGCAGGCCATGATTCACTAGCACTACTCGGATCCGGCATAGTGAGGATAGACCCAATCAACTGATATGTTCCCTATCAGCATCATCGAGGCTCCACAACAAATCCCCATATGGTGGATAATGTGATCTAAACGACACATCATCGAAGACCTCTTGCACACAAAACCACTAACAACACGCAAATGATTAGTACCGGGTCGAAATGGCAAAACAATGTTGATAAAAATAAAAATTTTAAACTTTGCTGTCACGGATTCTCGTGCGAAGATCTCAAGATCTTGCGCAAAGATATCAAAATCTCGTACGAAGTTTCATTTGTTCGCGTGAGAAAACTCTTCCTCGTGCTAGGAAGGAAATTCCAACGTGTGAAGATTGAGCAAGATTTCTCATTCTTCGCACGACAATGGATATCTCCTGTGTGAGAAATCCCATCGTTGCATGTGAAGAAACAGCGGGTCCTATTTCTTCACACGAGAAGAGAATGTCTTCACGTGAGAAAAGACAGTCTCGTGTGAAGACCAACTTAACCTTCCTAAAACATGCTAAAAAGTGCAATAAATGACATCAAAATGCATGAAAATGAAAGAACAAAGGTGGGAAATCGATGACTCACCAAAGGTCCATAGTCTACTGGCCGGTTGTGTCGTCAGGAGCGCTCGAAATGGTGATATCTCACATTGACTGCAATCTTCCTCTCAGAGCTCCTATTCACTAAAGACAAAAGGCACAAATGATTTGAAAATGACCTCATGGGCCCTTATATAGGTTTTGACCAAATTTTTCAAAGTGCTCTGATTTACGTAAAAATCACCCCTGGCTAATTTGATCGTTCTAAATCCATTTTCGAGATTGAATTCAAAATCTAACACACCTAAGTGCCTCAAAACTTTGTTTTAAAATTTTGGGACCGACATGATTGAACGCTTGTGTAGTCCAAATTTTTCTAATACTTTACAATTCTTGGAAACTTTTCAACTCAAAATTCTTCAAATTTTCAAAATTAATTCTCAAAAAAGTCAACTTTGGTCAACTTTTGCTCAATCTTGGTCTTTCAGATCTCAAAATCGTTCTGATCTCTTCTATCTTCTGTTAAATATCATATTTCTTCTATATCTCATGATATATTGCTTCACATCATATTTCTAGTGTGTCACCTTTCAATTTCACTCCCAAGGGGGCAGGATGATTACATCATTGAATATAAATTTCAAATCAATCTGAATCTCATCACTCGGGGCATCTTGTTCCCTTTTATGTCTTTATCGCTTGGGGTATCTCATCACTAGGGGCATCTTGTTTCCCTCTTTCTAGCATCTTTGTCATCTATTTCATCTGGTCATCAATTGATTATGGGTATCGAGACAATCTAAACCCTGACTCCTGAGGATCAAGCCTCACTCTAGGGATGATTCTATGACTTATAATTCAATTTTTCTATCTTTCATTGATCTTAGGTATCTAGGTGTTCTATTTGGATCCTTAAAGATTAAGCTCCATTCTAGAGATAGTTTTTTAAATCCTTGTCAAATCTTGGGTATCTAGATGTTCTATTTGGATCCTTAAAGATTAAGCTCTATTCTGGAGATAATCTTTTAAATGCTATCAATCGTGAGTATCTAGATGTTCTATCTAAATCCTTAAAGATTAAGCTCTGTTCTAGAGATAATCTTTTAAATGCTATCAATCTCAAGTATGTAGATGTTCTATTTAGATCCTTAAACGTTAAGCTCCGTTTTGGAGATAATCTTTTAAATGCTATCAATCTTGGGTATCCAGATGTTCTGTTTGGATCCTTAAAGGTTAAACTTCATTTTGAAGAAAGTCTTTAAAATGCTTATTTAGGTATCTAGGTGTTCTACTTGGATTCCTTGGGATTAAGCTATTTTCTAAAGATGGTCCTTAAAAGCTTATCAATTGGTCTCTATATCATCAACTTCAAAACCAATCTTATCTCTTGATCTTCACATCATGCTTTCTGATTTTCTTTGAATTGACCATGTTGCTCACACATTCATTCAAAGAGGGGCAAAATGTAATAACCCAAAATTGGCTCATTGCCATGATACCAATTCTGGTCTATCTTGATAATTGCTAAAGTCCTATTTCATTAGGCAAATTCTTGTTCTAACATTCCCTACTTGACTTAATTGTCAAATGCAGAAAACCCTAATCTGCATTCATCATACTCTTTATTTAATTTCTAAAGTATTGACTCATATTAGTCACATTAAACCTACTGATTTAGATTTAATTTAATTTAAAGTATTTATACTTTAATTAAATTAAATTATTACCTAAGGCTAATGTACTAAGGAATTAAATTTATTTAATTTAATAAATATGCTTATTTTAATTAATTAAACAAAGTTATTTGATTAAATAGAAGACTGTCTCTAATTAATTAAATGATATTATTTAATTAAATAGAAAAGGTATTTATGAGAGCATATCTCATTTTATTAAATTAAATATTCTTCCTAATCCTACTCTTCAGTTCAAAAATGGGAATTCCTAGATAACTACTGATCAAATTAGAAGTGATCCAGATCACTTGCTCTCACACTAAAGTCTATCTAAGATGACTTACTCTTACACTCAGATCTGAGCCAGTTAACTCCCTCTAATTTGGGAATCTTCCATTATGACTGAACCTTATCTTCAGTCCTGTCCATTGATTGGAATTGATCTCAACTGTTGAAGAATTCTAGGATTTCTATTTAAGAGACCCTGAATTCTTCATTCTGGGAGATTGAATTGAATTACTACCGAATTGTTGTTGCATTGTGTATTCACTTTGAGCTCACTAATTTCATAAAAGCTTTCACTCTTTTCTAGATTAATGTCATTTAGAATTAATGTGCATACATTTAATATAGTTTCTTTTATATGTTTTTAAATTAGCTGCATATCTCATTCTAAAATACTTTTCATATTCATCTAGATTAATTGCATTTCTTTAAATCATTCATTCTTAGAGGGTCTAGTTGCTTACACCTTGAATCTGAGGATATCTAATAAGAAAAATCCCTTTAGATAGGAGGCAATAGGTCGTCTTGTAGGATTTTTCTTGGATGAGCAATCTCATGTTCATTTCAGGATGGATCCGCATATAAAGACCATGTTGAAGTGTCTGTGAGGTTCAGAGGCCCACAATTCACATGTACATAATGAGCCACGAGAAAGTTCATCCTCAAAGATGACTTTTTGAAAATCATTATGTGACCCAAGAATCTCCATCGGGTTAGGTTCTACACTACCCACAAACTCACGACAACAAGGCAAGCCACCTAGATATGTAATGCAGGGGAAGAGGAAAGATGAAAAATCAATGAAGAAACTTTTTACTTTGAATGGAAAGAACTAGGCTTGGGTATACCTAGACCAAATTATGACACAAGACCATTTTCCACTTTGTAGAATGGGTACAGGATTAAAAGTGGGGCAACAACTGGCTCTAACTAGGGACTTGGGTTGAGCATACCCAAGCAAGGAACTCAAAATCTTTGGTTTTGCAAGGAAGGTAAAAGGTGCCAACACACGAAACAAAAATGATGTTAGTCTCAGAATGGTTTTGACGTTTGAGTGCCAACACACTTAACCACTTTTTACATTGAATTCGAGTACATTATGTATGACAATCCATAGCATGTGCCGAGTCAAAAAATCCAATAGGTGCCAAGTGATCTTCGGGTGCTGAGCAGTCTTCAAGTGCCGAGTGAAGATTAGGTGTCAAGTCATAGATGATGTTGAGCAAGACAGAAATGCTACAGGAGTCGAGTGAGCCAGTTTTTTTATATGTGCTAAGCATCAGAAATTAGTAAGTGTTGAGTAACACAAAAACTGCATATGAGTTTGAGAAGGCACAAATTCAAATGTAAACCATTTTTATGGCCAACATATGAAGGATCTCGAAGGATCTAAAAGATAAGATCGAAAATTTTTTATTTTTTATGCAATCTGCATGCAGCCAATAAGAAAAATGGAGAAGGCATGCAACCAATAAGAAAAGTGCAAGTATTGAGCAGGAAAGATGAATGAATATGGATCGTAGACCCATACCTAACCCTAAGTCTTTGAATGTCTTTATAAGGTAGACAAAATCTCATTGTGTGTATGGATAAGAGAAATGTATGGGGAAACTATAGTGGAATTTAGAGTGAAGAGTAAAAAGACTTAGAGGAAGAGAGCAGCAATTAGATATTCAATTGATTAGAACAAAGCAAGGGATATGAATAGATATCAGATCTCAAAGGATCAAGATCAGAGAGAGTAGATCAAGTGCCTATATTCAGCAATCAAGGATTGTAAGCTATCAGGTTTATTATACCTAATACTCTCTAGCAATTGTATTAGAAAGGAAACCCTATGTTGATAGGTTAGCTTAACAGCTAGGTTGTAGATCTTTTTAAAAGGTGATTAAATCCTTTAACAGGGTGACACTTCATGTAAAGTGTTTGTAAATCCTTTAACCAAATCACTATTGACACAATGTAAATCCTTTAACAGGGTAGGCCTTTCATAGGGCAGACCATCAGAAGTGGTTAAACATTATTGCTATATTGATACTTATTAGGTATCATCCCCACCCCAGTTTTACCTTCTTATTCCTAAAGGGTTTCTAGGTTACTAAGTTTGGTGTTATGTGTTTTGATGCATGTGTTTACTTTATATTTATTTGATATGTCTACATGCATGCAAATTATTTATAGTTATTTTTTTTAAAGAGTTTAAGTTGACAAAAGTGTACTACTCCTGATTCACCACCCCCCCCCCCCAAGAAGTATTCTTCCCATATTGAATATTCCAACAATTGGTATTAGAGCATTAGGTTCTCACAAGGAGAAGCCTAATAGTTTAGAGAAAAGATCTAAAGATGGAGGTCTTGAAACTTGGAAAAATAATAGAGAATCAAGTGATTGATGTTCAACTTGCTCTACATAAATTGGAGGAAGCCAAAGAAGAATTGCAAAAATCCTTAAAAAGAAGGAAGGATATAGCCATAGCTAAAAATGACACACACTACAAGAATATTGATACCACAAAAGTGTTTGCCAATGGAGATAATAAAGAGTTTGATGCAGCAATAGCATAACTGATGGAAATGAATAGATCTCAAGCAGAAGAAATTAGAACCCTAAAGCTTGAACAAGAATCACAAGCCATAATGCTTTGTGAAGTGACTGAACAAAAGAAAAGAGCCATTGAAGAAAAAGTCATGATAGAAGATGACAAGAGAAATGTTACAAATAGATTGGAGGCAAAGACAATTGAATTTGAAAGAATCTCAAACATGCAGCTAGACACCTTAAGCCAGATGATGAATACACATCATGAGCTGAATATGAAGGACATTGAGATCTCTACACTAAAAATGCAAAATGAGCAATTGCAAAATGACTTGAAAAGAGAAAAGGAAATTTCAAAGAGCTTCAACAAACCCAATGAGGCCATCAAGTACTTTGAGCAGTTACTGAAATCCCCGAGGTCCAACAATGACACTTCAGGATTAGGATAAATCAGCACTGAAGAGGGAGAGTCATCCAAGACTGCAGAAGAAAGGAACAACAAAGGTAAGAACACCAGACCTACCTGTCATTTCTATGGCAAGAAAGGGAATACCTCTAATGTATGTAGAAGCAAGAATTTCCATCAGCATGATAAGCCTAAAAGTGCAAGCTATTGTCATAAGTGAAAGAAACAAGAACATCAAGCACATGAATGCAGAACTAGGACTATCAAGACACCAAGATTTGAAGGTCACTACTACAATTGCAAGAAGTATGGACATAGAGCTTTTGAATGCAGATCAAAGCCTATGTGGACATCAAATCAACCAACAAAGAAAAAAGGCAATAAAAATCACCACTATTGGGATTACAACACTAGGTACAGCTATCATTACTGTTAGGAATATGGACATGCTCCTAAAAATTGCATAAGGACACATTTCAGAGGAAACTACAGCAGATGGTTGAGTCAAACCACATGTTTCAGTTGCTTAAAGATTGGTCATATAAGTAGGAATTTCCTAACAAGGTCCAAGGCACCAAGTTCTGAGTTCAATAAAGGGAAGGCAAAGGTAGATGTAGAACACATCAAAGGAGAGATGAATAAAACATGGAAGAAGAAAGATGAGTGCAGCACATCAAGTGCAAAGATCACTTCACCTAATGGGTCAAGTGATCATACTTTATCAAACTAAGCATGAATAGATGCATGGGACTAATATACAAAGTTATATCATACATCAGTCCCAAGACAAAGAATTACTGCAAAAGAAAAATCAGAATAAGCAAAGATGCCAAGTCATAATTTAAAGATTCTTACAATATTGTTGAATTGTCCTCAGAAGCTGAGTAAAACTATAGTGGGTGTCGAGCTGCTAACAGCGACCGAGTTGATGACTGATGCCGAGTTGTTTAACTTTAATAGAAGTCAAGTGAAATGAAAATCTAGTGGAAGCCGAGTAATGTTGAACTCCTTCAGAATCTGAGTGGGTAGTTGAGCATTTAATGCGATAGAAATAGGGTATATTATCACTATTTAAATCATTTTTCTTCATCACAAACAAGAAGCAAAGAGGAGAAAGAGAGAAGAATGACTTCATAGTGGAGAATCCAGTGTTCCAAGTAGATTCCAACATCATATAATGCATTTTTATCGATCTTGAGGTATTTACGTTTGTGCTGAGCTACGCAATTTCATATTTGCTTTGTAAAGGAAACCCTAGTTTGCACAAATGGCCTTGACTTCTAAGAAAACCCATGACAAAGAGTCATTTGAGGTTTAGCTAGTATCTAATGAGGTTAAGCAACCTAATTTTCATCCTATCCCTGAAGTTGCATACAAAAATAAACCTGCTAGAGCCCTTTCCATTATACCCCCAAAATTTGTAATGGTTCAGGACGTAAGAAGGTGTTGATGGAGTTTTGAATGATGAGTACAAAATTGTTGAGAGGAAGGGTTTAACATGGGCCTTAAATTTTCCCACAGCATTTAAGACAGAATGGATTAGACTTGTGTTAGGCAGAATTCATGATGGTAGTCTGTGGTTGGAAGATGTTCCCATAAAAATGACAAAGAGAATCATTCATAGGGTAATAGGGTATCCTACCCTAGATCAACACAACACCTTGAGAAGTGATTCCAAGGAAGTTATTGAGAAAAATACAGATGCCAAGTGGAACAAGAGAGGAATGACAATTGATACCATTCAAGATCTTTTTGTTGAATTTGTTGTTAGAGTAATTACCCATAAATTCTATCAATCCAATAGACTCAATAGTGTGCCTTGTATTGCAGTAGATGTAGGCTACAAATTGGTGAAAAATAATCATACTTATGATCTTGCAGAACTGCAACTACAACAGATAAATGAAAACTTAGCTACTATAAGAAGGACTAAGGGATCCCAATGCAAATTCAGTGCAATTCTGATTTGTATATTCTTTTATGTTTAGAATGAATTTCCTTCATTTGGTAAAGTTGCATGGAGAAATGATAGAACTATAATAGCCCAGATTAATGAATACATAGAGCATATGGGAGACAATTTTAAGACACTTATGACAAGTTACTTTGAAGATTTCAAGAAATGAATGAAGCAAAGACTCAGGATTCTAGTTTCTTTTGTTAGAATCTGAAAAGATTAACAACCCAGAAAACTAGTGCAAAGAGTAAATATCTAAAATATGAATGCAAATGATACAAAATCAAAATAGCAACACAGAGTTAGTCTCCAAGAGAGTAATGCAAATGCTAGAAGTAAAATAGCATTACGAGGATGCAAAAACAAGAGATGCAATTACAAGCCAGGTAGCATGCTTATATAGGCTAGGAAGAGGGAGGAGGTGGCAACACCAACCAATGAGGAGCAACCATCTATCGGACTAAAGATAGAAAAGTATCTTCCCAAGATAGCTAATGGATGCTCACATGTAGGAAGGTGACACCTCACAACCATTCACCTAATAAGACATGCTTTATTAACCTAAGCAAGATTATTAAAAGTGTAGGAAAATCCTAGCAAAATAGAAAAAAATAAAAACTACACTAATACCCCCCCATAAGTGAAGCTTAGGTGGATGTAGAAATGGGTCCCGGCAAGTCAATCCTGATGAGGTACCCATGTACATAAGATTTCACAAAAGAGAGAGAAAAGAGACCCCCCCACACACAAAAAAAGTCAGGACTCCGAGTGAGAGGAAGAGACCCCCCCAAAAGATGAAGCATCCCGCACCCCCAGCAAAGCTCGCAAATGAAGGAACTTGCTCTCAATGAAGGGTCCGGTGAAGATATCAGCAACTTGCTCAGAAGTCAAACAATAGCGAAGGTCAATGACATGACCATGGATGAGCTCCCGGATGTAGTGCATGTGGACCTCTATGTGTTTGGTCCGCTGATGATGAACTAGATTCTGTGAGATCTGAATGGCACTCTAGTTGTCACAAAATATGACTGATGGCCATCTGATCTGGATACCAAACTTAGTGAGAAGATGTTGAAGCCAAATGGCCTCAGTGGCAGCATTTATAGCCCCCCGATACTCAGCCTCAGTAGAAGACAAAGCAATAGAAGACTTCTTTTTGCTCGACCAACAAACAGGACCTAACCCAAGTGAGAAGCTATACCTTGAAGTAGACTTGCAATCCTCAGAATCACCTGCCCAATCTGAATCTGTGTAGCCCACCAAATCAAGCTCAATACCTACTGCGTAGTGAATCCCACAACTATGAGAACCCTAAATGTAGTGAAGGATCCACTTGGTTGCTTTCCAATGTAACTCATGGGGCTCCTACATGAATCGAGAGACCATGCCTACAGCATAGGAGATGTCAGGTCTCGTATGAGTCAGATAAATGAGACTCCCAATAAGTTGGTGGTACAAAGTGCCATCAACAAGTGGAGAAGAACATTGAGCCTCAAGTTTGACTCCAGAAAGGAAGGGAGTTGGAGCAGGCTTACAGTCATCCATATGAAACCTCAAGAGTAAATCTAGAGCATACTTGGATTGTGTGATGGTGATCCCAGAAGGAGACTGAAGGATCTCAATCCCAAGAAAGTAATCCAACAAGCCCAAGTCAGTCATCAAAAAATTATCTTGAAGGGCCACTTTGACAACCTTAATGGTGGGTGAAGAACTTTCTGTGATCAGCAAGTCATCAACATACAAAACCAAAAATAGAAGTGAATCACCCTATTGCAAAATGTAGACATTAGGATCGGAATGGCACCGAGTGAACCCAACTGATAGAAGGAAGGAGTCCATCTTGGCATACCAGGCCTAAGGATCCTATTTCAGGCCATAGAGAGACTTTCAAAGATGACACACAAGTGAAGAATCCTAAAGGAAGCCCTGTGGCTGCTCCATGTAGATCTCCTCATGAAGGTCACCATGAAGAAAAGCACTCTTCACATCCATCTGATGTACTTCCCAACGATTAGCTGCAGTAATGGCAAGAACAATTCGAATGGAATTCATTCGAGCAACTGGCATAAAAGTCTTAGAGTAGTCAATCCCAGGAACTTAGGAGAATCCTTTGGCAACCAAGCGAGCCTTATGTTTGTTAACTAACCCATCTACTGCAAATTTTGTCCAACAGATCCACTTACATCGAACAAGTTTTCTTCCTTTAGGAAGAGGGACAAGATCCCAAGTGTGGTTCCTCATCAAGGAACTATACTCTTCCTGCATAACTATATCCCACTCAGAAATACCAGAAGCCTCATGAAAGGACTGTGGATCTGAGGTAGTAGCAATGAAGACATGTGGAGCATCCTAGAATTGTGAATGAGTTCACCTGGTGTCTGATGGATCCCCAACCCAATCACCTATAGACTGCAAGGTCTGTCTAGCCCAAAGTGGGCAAGAAGATGGAGAATCTAGAGGGGAATCATTAACCTCTGAATGATGACTAGGAGAGGAAGGAGGTGAGTTCTTTGAATCACTTTTTGCATCAGAAGTAGAGGTAGAAGACTGTTCAGGTGAATCTGACTCATTAGAAGATCTGTCATGTATTCCAAGTGACTCTAATGTCAAGGTAGAAGGAGTTGGAGAAGTGATAGAAAGTGAGCTTGAAGATCCCTCCTCAAACTGAACACTCCTCTCAATGAATAACTCATGTGTAGTAGGGTGGAAGAACCGATAACCCTTCACACCATCAGGATAACCTACAAATATGCAAGGTCTACTTTGCGGATCCAAGGCCTTACGTTTCTCTGTTGGAATGTGGGCCCATGCAGGGGAGCCAAAAACTCAAAAGTGCTTAACTGATGGTTTTTGACCACTCCAAGCTTCAAAAGGAGTAACTCCCTTCAAGGCTCGGTGAGGAACACGGTTCTGGATATAACAAGCACAGTTAATAGCTTCTGCCCAATACTGTGGTGCAAGAGATCTAGAGTGAATCATATAGTTTGCCATTTCCTTCAAGGATCTATTCTTTCGTTCTAGAACACCACTTTGCTGAGGATTGTATGGAACTGAGTGTTGTAAATCAATCCCCTCTGAAGTGCAAAATCTTTCAAACTGATGGTTGACATACTCACCACCATTGTCTGTGCGCAAAACCTTGATGGCTTTAAATGAGTGTCATTTGTTTTCCACAATCCATTAGTAAAAATTGGTCGTACTTCTGGAATTCCATCAGTACGACCAATTTTTACTTGATGGCTTTCCCAGATTGCTTTTCTACAAAAATTTTGAAGTCTTGAAAATGATCAAATACCTCTGACTTCTATTTGAGAAAGTACACCCATGTATATTGAGAAAGGTCATCAATGAATGTGAGGACATATCGGGCCCTGCTGAAAGAAGGATGTTGAAATGGACCAGCCAAATCACTGTGAACTAACTCTAGTATCTGTGAAGCTCTCCATGCCTTACTTTTGTCAAACTTTTCCTTAGGATGCTTACCAAGAATGCAACCTTGGCAAACACCTCCTGAGAATTGAACCAAAGGCAACCCTGTGACCGTGCTCTGCTGGTTGAGCTGATGCAAATAGCGAAAGTTAAGATGGCCAAACCGCTCATGTCATAATTTACTCACATCATTAGAGTGAGTGAGCAAAATAGATGAAGGAGGATCAGGAACAAAGTGAGAAAATAGATAGAGATGTGACTAATGATCTGCTCTCCCAACTGCAACTATAGAATCACTATGCAACTCACGTATCTCCACTAAATCAGGAGTGAACTCAACCCGCTTGCCTAAACCTGTGTGAGTGATTTGGTATATTGATAGGAGATTAGTTGATAATGAGGGTACACAAAGAACATCATGGAATGTGCCATCTCCCACATCAAAAGACCATCTCCCACTCACCTCAATAGGAGTGTCATCACCCATCAAAATAGAAGGCATAGTACATGGCTCCAAGGATGCAAGTTCTTCCTTAGATGAAGCCATGTGGTGCAAAGCACCTGAATCAAGAACCCAAGTGGATGGTGAGGAAGCAACTGCAACAAGAGCTTTGCCCTTTCCTTTCCCCTTGTTGTTTTCTTTTGCCTTGTTAGACTCTTCATTAGAACTTTTTTTGATAGACTCAGGAACACTAATATTATTCTTCTCAAGAATGTATATCAAGTGATCAATTTGTTTCTTCACACATTTATGTTCATCATGACCGGGTCTTTTACAATAGGCACATTTAACCTTTTCTTTCTTAGGCTTATCACCCTTAGAGGATGAGGTATCAATAGTTGCTTTTGAAGCAATTGGTATCTGATCCTTCTTTTCCTCACTATTATTTTGGTTCTCATCCTTACTATTGTTGTTACTACTTTGTCCTTTTTGTTCTTTTGTGCCTTGGTTGGTTGCTAAGGCATGTGACTTAGAGGACTTAAGATTGCCCATCTGGATTAGCTTGTCCTATTCTCAAGTGAGATTGACAAAAAAATCATCTAGAGATGGCATGGTGAATTGAGTACCAAGTGCACCCTTAGTAGCATAGAAGGTAGAGACAAACACAAAATATTCTGAACTTAGCTTAGAGAGAATACTAAGAATCAGTTGTTCATCTTTCTTTTCAATTCCACATTTTTTTAACTGCAGCCTTAGTGATTTCAATTTGGTGAAGAAATCTTGGATTGTGTTGAAATTGCCTGGACTCAAACTAATTAATTCATTTTTCAGCATATGACCCCTCATTGAATCTTGTGTGCCAAATAATGTTTCTACCTTTGTCCATACTTCATTTGGTGTATCCAAAGACTCAATGTGAAATAGCAAGTCAGGAGAAATAGACAAACACAATGTTCCATATGCCTCATCACATTTGTTAAACCACTTAGGCTTGTCTTCATCTTTAGCAGGTTCAGTTTCAAGTTCCATAGTTATCCTATTTAATTCAGCTTTCCTTAAGTGAATTGTCATGTGTGATTTCCACTCAAAGTAATTGTATGGAGTTAGGATGGGCATATTTGTTTGATCCATGATGAAGAAATGCAAAGAAATGCTAAAAAGAAAAGAACCCAGCCACGACAATGCCCCCCCCTTTTTACTCAATCAAAGAACCCCCCCCAAAGAAATATGATTTGGCACTTTATTTTAGTGCGTTTACAACTACCACTAGAAAGAAATACTTAGTGGTCTTGATTTCAATGCATTACAAACCCTCATGAAGAGCATATGCTAAAAGTGAAACTTGGGCACAATAATCCAAGAAACAAATAGCACCACTACAATCTACCCAAAAAATCATGCACTTTCAAAAAAAGAATCACCTCGATACGAGGTCGTATGAGAAAGTTATGATCCTCCGAAGTTTTCAAAATGAGAACTGTGCACAGTCACGGCTGAGAATCTGCAATTTTTGAAGAATTTATGCATGAAAATCAAAAGACAACTCCACTAGTGGATAGAGCACAAAAAAATAGCCAAGTTTATAACAAGAATCATCAAAATCGAAGTCCGTATGAGCAAGAACGAGACATTTGAAAACTACATTCAAATCTGCGACTGCCAACGGAGAGGGTTATGGTTGTAGCCTTTCATTCTCGATTCTGCAAAATATATAGCTTGCATGCAAAATCTAAAGGATATCCAAATGGTTTTTCAGGGCTACGAACAAAACCTAAAAAGCATTTTCCTTGTTGATGTACAAAAGATGTTGTAGTGTAAATCAGATGCCTTTAACAGTAAAAAAAGGCTCCAAAAATCAAGAAACGACCCCAGCAACCAAAATATGACATGCAAATGTTGGATCAGCTTCCTAAGTCCATTAATGGCATGCTGGAACTTGCAATACTGATTGAAAACTTCAAATATGCAAGTTGGTTGTCGGATTTGAGATTGAAACCCCAAAGAAAAATCATTTTTGTCAAAACTTTTCTAATTCTCAAGATCATCCAAAGATGCAAGAGAAGAGCATACTTCATTTTTCAAAAAAACTACAATAAAATTTATTTACCCTCCCCTGAATCTCTCAAAAAAGGAAACTAAAATCTACTCTTGCACATAGAAAAGCTCTGATACCATGTTAGAATCTGAAAAGATTAACAACCCAGAAAACTAGTGCAAAGAGTAAATATCTAAACTATGAATACAAATGATACAAAATCAAAATAGCAACACAGAGTTAGTCTCCAAGAGAGTAATGCAAATGCTAGAAGTAAAATAGCATTACGAGGATGCAAAAACAAGAGATGCAAATACAAGCCATGTAGCATGCTTATATAGGCTAGGAACAGGGAGGAGGTGGCAACACCAACCAATAAGGAGCAACCATCTATCGGACTAAAGATAGCAAAGTATCTTCCCAAGATAGCTAATGGATGCTCACATGTAGGAAGGTGACACCTCACAACCATTCACCTAATAAGACATGCTTTATTAACCTAAGTGAGATTATTAAAAGTGTAGGGAAAAACTAGCAAAATAGGAAAAATAAAAACTACCTAACATCTTTCATAGAGAAACATTGAAATGATGTTTTTTTTCTTGTAGATATTGACTATACCTATGTTCAAGCTTCCATACCAAGAGTGAGATGGTTAAGACCTCTTGGATATGAAATCAATATAGATGAAGCATCTATAGCAATAACTACATTATTGGCAAAAGAGATAGACAAGAGTGGTCCACACTTTGGCACTTATGATATTGTTAGATCAAAAGTGGATATGGAGTTGAAGATTGAGTCCACACTAAAGAAAAAGGATAAACTGGTTAAAAGGCTAAAGGCAAAACTTGGAGAAGGCACAACAGAAGGGTACGAAGAAGATGAAGAAGTAGAAGGAGATGAAGAAGAATAAGGTCAAGGACCACTTGCATTAACCCAAGGTATGGGTGAAGATGCTGAAGAAGAGGAAAGTGCAAAGAAGGATGTACCCAAGGCTAAGCCCAAGAAAAGAAAAGCAAAGAAACAACCAGCTACATAGCCTAAGTCAAAGAAAACTGTAACAAAACCAAGCCAAGTCAAGCCAACTACAAGGGCAGATACCATAGGAACAGCTAGAGCAGAAAAGGAACAATAAAAGAAGAAGGCAATAGAGAAAGGTGGGCTTGCAAAGAAAAAGAGAAGAAAATTTGTTGCACCACAAGAGTCAGAGGAAGAAGAAACTGAATCAGATGAAGAGAAATTTAGATTGGTAAGATGCTCTACCACATTTAAATTAGAAAGCATTTGCAATGATATTAGAGATAATGCAGATTTGTCTGGTCTAAAGACCATAGAATTCAATAAGTTGTCCATTGAATAACAAAACATAGTTGAGGAGTCCATCTATACTATGATGGCAAAGTTCAAGACTACCCTACTTGAACATGATGACTTAATACCTAAGGAGCTAAGCTCATTAATTGAGAGTGGCATTACTATCTTGAGATGGAAAAAGAGATAAGAGAGTCAATTTTGGCTTGTGTAATGCCAAACCTTACAAAAGGTCAAATAAGTAAGGCAAGAAAGAAATATGCAAGAAAATTTGTACCTAGATACTGAGCCTTTAGTATTCTACAAAATCAGATTGAAGATGTTGTCAAAAAGTCAACACAGATATGGAAGGTAATCTAAGGGTTGACTAGAAGAAATGAGGGAGAAGAAGACCCTTTTGAAGGAAGAAATGATAAGGAAGATAACGATGAAAGTGAGAAAGAGGAAGATGTGGAGAAAGATGCCCAAGATGGTGAACAAGCAATAGCTAAGGAGCAGCAACAAGAACAGAGTGTCCAAGACACCCAATTGCCACCATCAAGTCCTCCACATCTAGCACCTACACCTACAGATACAGTAACAATAAAGGATGTTCCTAACATCTCTAGTCAGAATATCAATCCACTCACTACAGAGGATCTCAAAAAGATCCTTCACCAAACACCATTGCAATCATAGTTGTGCACTAGCCCCGTTCTGGTGAGTATAGAGGAATTGTAGAGGGTAGTAGTTGAAATTACTAAGGAGAAGGTGAATCCACAAGAACCACCTTCAAAAATTCCTACAGCTACTAGTACTCAACCTAAAGAGCAAGAAGTCAAAGATACAACTGCTAAGGTTGACACTTCAGTGAGTACACCTGTAAGAGAGACAGCAAAAGAGAAAACTAGACAGATGGATACCTTTGTCTCTACAACACAGACACAAGGTGCATTGCCTCAGATAACTATCATTGATCAAGGTAGAAAGGAATAGTACAAGCAAGGGGATATCCCTAAGGAGAAGGAGGAGCAAGCAATTCAAACATTGGCTAACTTGCCTAGAATAGGGACTCCTAGTGAAACTTCATAGCAGCCAAGCACTGAAGTACCATTACAAATATTTGTACCAAGCTCAAGTTCTACCAGGGTTGCAAGGGTACTTCACTATGGAGACCCTACTCTTGATGAAGAGGTAGTTGTTGTCACTTAGGTTTGCACCCTTGTCCAAAGCCTATGAATACTTGGGACCCACCTGCCTTCCTGATGTTGTCGTAATGTTATTTCCTGTCTGGGCGCTATGTCATTAACGGTGAGGAGCACAAACTTTTTGATAGCGCTATAGTTCCCACCGAATGGAACAAAACCCAGCGCCAGAG
Source organism: Cupressus sempervirens (assembly GCA_028749045.1). Classification (NCBI taxonomy): domain Eukaryota; kingdom Viridiplantae; phylum Streptophyta; class Pinopsida; order Cupressales; family Cupressaceae; genus Cupressus; species Cupressus sempervirens. The sequence continues at coordinate 31,478,296 of CM053789.1, read as the reverse complement.
AAGTAATGAGGAAAAGGAAGGGCCCACCAGACATGTGGTTGAAAGGCACTATGTCGCTAATGCAAAACAATGTGCAACTTTCAATAGCGACATAGCGCCATCCGCCGATTCAAATTGATCAACGATGAGGAACTTGCGGGCTAGTGGAAGGAAAAAAGTGAAATACCCTAAGGTTTTAATCATTTAATTTTTGGTATTTCTCAAACATAAAATAACATTAAACCTGGGAACTAGTCGTTGGCAGGGTTTGTATTTGAATTCAAATTTTAGCGGGTCACAAAAATAAGCAACATTTCTGGCGACTCACAGGGGATGCTAACCTGCTATGCATAGATCAGTGGCCTAAAGCATCCATTGGGTTATAGAGTCGTAAAAAACATGTAGATTCTGAGCACTATGAAACCCTAACCCTACCTCTAAGGGGAAAACCCTGAAACCCATGTCTCTACAACTGGAACCAAAGATGAAACCTTCTCTATGACCTTCAAAAAATCAAAACTTGTTGTCTCACAGAGAAAAACCTATGCTCATGCACATCCTGGAAAAAACTGGAAATAACAAGAAGGAAACTACACTAACTATGTACATGGAACCTTCAACCTTCATCAAAAGCATGGTTTGAGATAAATCTGATTGACTAAGATGGGCAAAATTTCACCACTAGGCCTGCTTAACTAAAAAGCATTGGCCTGCTTGCAACTGACAATCAGATAGGGACCACTCCACAATGCATCAAACTTTGAGTGTCTTCCTGTTTTTTCCCTATCTATATCCCATTTCAAAACCAAATCTCGTTCCTTAAAGATTCTGACCCTAGCTTCCTGTCAAAGCTCTTTTTTACTTGTTGTTAATGTGTCTCTAGGGTCAGAATGGCTTGATTTCTTTTCTCTTCCAGCTCCATCAGCTCTACCATTCTCACTGTCATGGAATCATCTTCAATCAACTCTAGCTGATGGGCTAGCTCTAGGGATGGGAACTCCAATAAAATTGGAAACCTTGCTTCTCTCCCATATACCAACATGAATGGTGAATTCCCTACTGATCTTTTAGGTGTTATTCTGTCAGCCCACAGTGTAGTCTTCAGTTTTTTATGCCAACACCTCTGGTTATCTTCTATTGTCCTTTTCATGATCCTAATCAGGTTCTTGGTGGAAGACTCAACCAAACCATTACCCTGAGGATAGTAGTTTGATGATGTGCTCAAGTAGATATTATGATCCATTGCTCATGCACAAATGTGAGCTCCAACAAAAGACTTTACATTATCGAAATAATGGTTGAAGGGGCACCAAACCTGGTCACAATTCCATCAAGGAACTCAACAACTAAAGATTTAGTGGCATTTTTTAATACAACTGCCTCTGTCCATCTAGTGAAGTAATCTGTAATAGCTAAAATCCACTTGTGAGTAGAACTAGAAGGAGGATTGATAGGACCTATCAAATCCAATCCCCATTGAGGAAAAGGCTGACCCACCTGGATAGGATGAAGGGGAAAGATGCAAGCCTTTGTTTGCTAGAGAATAAGGCACATTTTTCACACTTCCTCACATACTTATGATAATCATGAAACAAAGATGGCCAGTAATAACCAGCCCTCATGATCTTCATTGCAGTTGTTCTAGCTGAGAAGTGACCACCATCAGGACCATCATGAAGCTCCTTGATCATTCTTTTAGCTTGGTTTATATCAATACATCTCAACAGGGCTCCATTAAAATCTCTTCTGAAAAGGATACCATCAATTATGACATAAGGGATTGACTGCAATCTCTATTATCTCCTCTTAGCTTTGTCTAATCCCTGAGGGCATCCATTTCCCAGCAAGAAATTCTTCATATCATCCATCCAATTCCTTGGGTTATTATTTCTTTCTTCTTGTTCTTCTATTAATACCATAGCAACTTCCTCATTAGGCTATTGAGATGATAACATTTTCTTGGACAATCCCTTCCCTCTTACTAGCTTGGTAATCTGAATGTCAACATCATATTCCATCACTTTAGTAATCTAGCCAGCTCTTTTCTCACGAATATATTTGCTCAAAAGGAACTCCGTCACACTGGCATGGGGTACTAACAAATGAATCTTATCATGGGACAGGAGGTGTCTGAATTTTTTCAAAGCTCTGATGACTACAAGGGCTTGCTTCTCTACATAATTGTACTTACCTTCATATTCTTTAAGCCCTTCACTAAAGAAAGCTATGGGTTGCTCCTCATTCTTGTCATTTATTTGAGTCAAGACACTTAGAGATACTTGACTCACCACCTAAGGTATAGAGAATGAAATCCTTCTCAAAATTTGGATTCATGAGAGTAGGGGCTGAAGCTATGGCTACCTTGATTTCTTCAAAACTTTCCTTCCATTCCTTGGTCCATGCAAAGACCATACCTTTCTTGAGCATAGCTATAAGAGGTTTCACCATGGTAGCAAGATTAGAGATAAATCTTCTCACAAAATTTATCCTACCAAGGAAACTTTTCAGCCCTTTCTTATGTTTAGGAAGGGGGAGGGCAAGTATTTCTTTTGTTCTCTCTAGATCAATGGTTAAGCCATCCTCAGATACAATGTGTCCTAATAATTTTCCTTGTTTGGTAGCAAAGACACACTTGCTTGGGTTAAGGGAAACCCCAAACTCTCTACACCTTAAGAATACCTGCCTGAGATGATCGAAATGATCCTCTACATTCTTTGAATATACTGTGATATCATCAAGGTAAACCAAGACAAACTTGTCAATCAAATTCTTGAAGGCCATTTCCATTGTTTTTTGAAATGTAGCACCTGCATTGGTTAGCCCAAATGGAATCTTACAATAAGCATAGGTACCCCATTTAGTGGTAAATGCAGTCTTATATCTATCAAACTCTTTAACCAGCACTTGATTGTAGCCAGAAAATCCATCAAGAAATGAAAACCTATTTGAACCACTGACCTTGGACAAAATCTGCTCCATAGAAGGGAGAGGATGGTGATCCTTAAAGGAAGCTTGGTTAAGGTCCCTAAAGTCCACACACAATCTAATTTCTCTGTTCTTCTTCCTAACAGGGACTAGGTTTGCTACCCATGATGAGTGTTTGATGGGAAAAATTATATTGGCCTCAATCAATTTGGATAGCTCTTTTCTCATTAGGGGTTCAATCTTGGGGTTTGCTGGCCTCTGTTTTTGTCTTACTAGTTTTACATTATCAACTAAATCTATGGTATGCTGAAACAACCTTGGGTCAAAGCCCTTTAAGTCATCATATGTCCAAGAAAATACATCATTAAATTCTTGACATAAATGAATAAAACTCTCCTGCTCAATTTTAGAACATACCTTCCCCATGTTTAAGGATTTTCCATTAGCAAACATGACTGGAATATGATCATCTTCATTAGTAGCTAGGTTTTTGGCCTCACCTCTTGCTTGGTCATCAGGATTGAAAACACTTTCTAAGGTAATGAGACCGTTAGGCAATTTTTTGGAACTGAGGTGAATGATCTAATCACCATATTGATCCTGCAGTCTTGACTAATTTCTCTCTGAAAATTCTGCCTCATTCTGTAAGAAGCTGACAATTTTCTCATCAAACTCAAACACTTTCCAATGGATGTTGTTATCAAGGACAGCATGCCTTACTACCACTCTGATTTGTTGCTTCTTTTCCTCCTCAAGATTCCCTGGCACATCATAAGATGCACCTATTGCTGCAAGTCTATCAATATGTTTGTTTTCCTTTCCATGGGTGCTTTGAATATTAAATGCATTAAAACCATTAAGAAAATCTCATACCCTATTTTTATAAGACTTGAGCAAACCATTTTCTATGATATTCTGATTTCTCACTTGGTTAAGCACCAATTCACTATCTCCATACACCCTTAAGGCCTGGATTCCTCTTTTTTGAGCAAGCAGGAGACCTTCAATCAAGGATTCATACTTAGCCACATTATTAGTCCAACTGAATTGGAGCCTAAAGGAGAAGTAGTACCTTACTTATGTAGGAGAAGTCAACATTACACTAGCCCTTGATCCATTTTTATTTCTTGAGCCATCAAAGTACATACTCCATATCCCACTCATATCTTCTTTAGTACCCACAAGATGGGGAACTAGAGCATCTTTCTCCAATATACAATATGTACTGAGACCTATCTCAAGGGTTTCTAACATAGGGTCAAATTGATATGCATTAGCCCACTCATCTAAGAAAAAATTAGGTATCTCTACTTGGGAAGTGGTGGGCTCATTCACTATGTCATTCTCATCCATCTCTAGAAAAGGGCAATTCATGTTGATGGGTTGGGGGTGTAAGATTTAGTATGATGGAGGGCTTGAGGCTCTACTCTAATTGAAGCATTAGCTCCATATCTCATCTTAAAAAACATATATGACCAGTCAGAAGATATGTAGCCACCTATTTGGGTAGTAAAGTCTCTTGATAGAACAAATGGAAAAATATGGCTTGACCTCAGCAACAAAGATATCTTGGGTTACAATACAATTGGGGCATGCATGTAAGGCCATCTCCACATTCCTAAGGATCCCTACAGTCTTGACAGTACTACCATCCAATTGTAATACATCCCTAACAATGGGCTCATATTTCATTCCCAAAGCATCAGCAACACACCTAGGCATCACTGAACTACTAGCCCCTGAATCAATCATGCAATTATGGACTAGTTTACCTACTATAATTAGAGAAACATAGAATGGAGGAGGTCTAACCTTTTCACTTGTTTCTACTGCCTTGATGGTTGTACTAGGCTTGTGGTACTTTTCATGCTGAGTGTTTGATCCTTTGGTTCAATTCTTTCCAATTCTTGTTGTAGCAACCTCTTTTGCATGGGTATAGTAGCAACAGCATCCCACATGGAGATATTCACATTTGTCTTCTTCATTTTCTCTACCACACTGAATGGCATAGCAGGTGCTTTGGTAGAAGCCTTGGGAGCTACAATTGTATGAGGTTGAGATGGAATAACCTGAGGATCATTTACATCTTTTCTGCCCTGATTTTTCCTTTGCTACTAGAAGGTACTTGATTGATTATTTTTTGCTTGCTCATGAGATATTGCATTTGAAGTTGAGGCTTGATTGGGAGGATGATGGACAACATCTTCCATAGCTCTTCTTTTGCTTCTATTGTTATGAGCAATGGAATCCCAGTTTACATTACAATGCTCCTCCATCTGATGATTCATAAAAGAGCAATCACCCTGTCATTGCATATCTGAGGCATCTTCAAATTGGTCCTCCTTGTATGATTGTTTTGCTGCAGGTTCTTGGACTGTCAAAGCCATAAAATATTTAGCCTTCTGACACATACAATAGGCATAAGAGTAGTTACAGGAGGGACAAAAATCTTGATCTTGAGCCATATTGTTTTGAGGGACAATGGCCCTACATTGGTTTACATTTGAGGTTGAAGCATGGCTACTCTGTCTGTTTTGATCAAAGGAATTGTTCCAATGATTAGGATTTGGAAGCCTACCACTGTTCGGAGTTTGATATTGCAATTGATGAGGCTTACCACCTTGATCTTGTTGTCTTTCTAAAGTCACCACCTTGTTATTCACTTTTTGCATTATAGAGAAATTATCCCCCAGCCTCTTTCCTTGATCTTCTAACTTCTTCCCTTGATCCTGCAATCTTTTATCAAGGTTCTTGTCTCTTTTGTCCATGTTTTACATCAGAGATTACACCATCTCCTTGATTTCATCTATCCCATTTGAGGATGTAGAAGCTTGAGGGACTGGAGTAAGGGATTGTGATGTAGAAGTTGTGGGAAGGGGAGCCATTGTTGGTTGATGATTTGGAACATCAGGGAAGAAAGGCATCAGAGGTCTTGGAGCTAGCTTACCTCCTTGTATCAATATATTTTCTGCCCTTATTGCTATTTCATAAGCATTAGGCAAGGTATCTCCTCCCATAGTTTGGATTGTAGTGGCAATATCACTGTTAAAAGCTCTAAGGTAATGCAAGAAGGCATTACTAGGGGTACGCTTCACTGAAGTAGGTATTCTATCCCATGTCTTTTGAAATCTATAATTAAAATCAATCATGCATTCATGGGGGGGCTCTTTTTATAGTAGTCAATTTCTCTAAAAGTGATAGATAGTCACTTTTATCCTCAAAATGTTTGCACGATCCTACTCCTAATCCATCCCAATCTGTTATAGAACCATGAGCTAAACCTTTATACCATTGTAGTGCTTTTCCTTTTAGGGATGAAGCTAGAAGCCTAACTGCAACATCATCCTCTATAATACCATGGATATTATAGACATTTGCAACCTCTTGAATGTGTTCTAAGGGAGAGATAGAAGTTTCACCAGTAAACTCTGGTATACTTTTAAGGGCAGCTACTGGTATGTCATGCCTTTGGGCTAACAGGAGAGGGCTCCCACCATTAAAGGTGGAAAAGGTATGACCTCTAGGAAACGCCATATAGACAAGTGGTCTATTGATACGTGATGATGGCAATCTAGGCTGAGATCTAATAGTAGGAGAGGTAGAGATAGATCTTGCAGGTGTATTTGTTACTATTGCACTCCTAACCGGTGATAAAGATACTCTAGCCCTTCTTCTTCTAGGATTTGAAAATGAAAGCTCTTGATAATTAAACTTACCTCTAGAAGATGCCCCTGTTTTAGCTTTGGGCATGAATTCTTGCAACTTTGGTCTAGAATTAGATATGTATTTGAAGCTCAGAGTCACCAAGTACTTTGAAGAATGAGCCTCTTGAAGGCTTAAACACCAAAGCCAATACTATCTCTTCAGTATTAATCTTGGAATCTTCCCTTTTGACAGCAGTAGGCTTGAAGTTTTTTGAAAATTTTTCCCACTGGGCATGCCAAAAACTATTGTCACTTAGGTTTGCACTCTTGTCCAAAGCCTATGCATGAGGACAACCTAGTGAAACATAGAAACAACCTCCAAGCTATGGGACTTGAACTGTGAGGTTGAGTCTCCAAAGAAGGCTGACTTCCTCTTACTATCAGGATGCACCTAACTACTCTTGGAGAGGAAAAGGGAGAAGGAGAGCATGAAAGCAGATCTACCTAATCTAATCTAAAGAGGTGATGCACCAAAATAGAGTGTTCAGACCAATCTCTGCCCATACATACACTATTGAACCAGAATGAAACTAAGGATATACACATTCAGACTTGTTTTAACCTAGCAACCACATGCAGAGCAGAAAACCATAATGAATGACACAAGGAAAGAGAAGATTCACTTATATATCATTCATAGGCCAAAAGAGATATAATCATGCAGGTTACAGATATCCACAAAACATCAATGAGAGGCAAGGATTCTTGCACTTTCACACCAATGGTTGTAGGAGATAAGGCAGAAAGTCATTCAGTTCAAAGGCACAGGGGAATTTACACTAAGAATTGTAGAGAAATAGTAGAGAAAAAATAGAGAAAGGTCAACCCTAACAAAATCTAAAAAAATTGCCTTTATAGTGCAGGCATAACTAAGATTTTCCCTCCAAAATTGTCCTGCAACCACCACCATCAAGGCACTGCCAAGAACAATCATGGGGATCTGAAGAAATCTGATCTTTGTTGCCAAAAGGTGCCTTGAGAGGACAAAAATGGAACCATTAAATTGCTTTGACCAAGTAGATAGATAGGTCAAGGTGGTAGAGTGTTCCTGTATGTTTCACATTCACTTCTGGTAGCTGGAATCAATCATGGAGATAAGATTCATGTAAAACTCTTGATTTCCCCTATTTTTGGACTAGGAGTCAACACAATCAGCAAGTCAAATGAGACCCATAAGCAAGAGGAACCACGTGGGCCAATGAACCTCTTTCTTTTTTGCCACCTCGCAGGGTCTTCCTGAGTTGACCAGGCCTCTCTCCAACTAACCGTGCTAGCCTTTTCTTCTTTAACTGCGATGGTCACATTAACTGTTAGCGCCCCTAACTGTCAATCCTTGCCGAACCTAGAGGAACACGTGTCACCCAGGCACTATGTTGTGATGTGTATCATCCTTGTAGCTTCCCATAGCAAGATAGCACCCATCATTGATTCAGACCGATCTGACGATCGTGAAGACTCATCGAATTACTACGCTCTGTCCTTTAAAACTTTTGGGCCCATGAACCACTTGGCATCTGACTCAACAACTGTACCATACCCGATGACCCTCAAAGAGACAAGCCCTACAGGGACATGCAACAACAAGGCGTTATGTCGCTACGGTAAATAACGAGCAACTTTTGATAGTGCGATAATGCCAACCGTTGATCTTCCTAAAATTTGACGATCGTGAAGACTCATCATATTAATGTGCTTGTTCTTTCCTCGGGCCCATCATACCTAATGCCACCTGGCACAACTTGGCATCATCCTTGAGGTTCATGAGATAACACAAGCCCACCTTGCTATGTATCACTGAGGCGCTATGTCGCTATGGGTAATGTTCTTGCAGCTTCCCATAGTGAGATAGCGCCCATCGTTGATCTCCATGAGATCAACAGTCGTGGAAGATCCTCATAATACTACACTTGGAAACATAAGTTTTTGGTCCATGAATCCACTTGGCAACACTTGGCACGACTTGGCATCCTCATTCTGGCGAGATCTGGCCCTACTGATCCACGTGGCGAAAGGGTGCTATATCGCTATGGTTAAAATGATCACAGCTTCCCATAGCGAGATAGCGCCTACCATGGATTTTCTTTAGATCTACCGTGATCAAAAAATTTGTACAACTACGCATCAAGCTAGCTAAATGGACCAATGAAGAATCGCCACCGATGTACTGTGACCCACCTGACAATATGCCACCGAGGATGAGCCATAATATCACTTGGAGAGGGGCAGGCCCATTACTTTATTTGTGACATGTGTTGCCAAGGCGCTATGTCGCTATGGTTAAAATTCTCACAGCTTCCCATAGAAAGATAGCGCCCATCGTTGATCTTCTTCATCCAACGACGACCAAGATGGATCTGGCCTATCAGTGTACCGACCAACAAAAATTGGCCACATGCTAACCTTTCTGACAAAATTCATCATTGATATCTGACAGGGCATACTTGGGACCCACTTGCCTTCTTGATGTTGTCGTAATGTTATTTCTCGTCTGGGCGCTATGTCGTTAACGGCGAGGAGCACAGAGTTTTTGATAGCCCCATAGTGCTCACTGGATGGAATAAAACCTGATGCCGGAGAAATAATGAGGAAAAGGAAGGGCCCATCGGACATGTGGCTGAAAGGCACTATGTCGCTAACACAAAACAATGTGCAACTTTCAATAGCGACATAGCGCCATCCGTCGATTCAGATTGATCCAACGATGAGGAACTTGCGGGCTAGCGGAAGGAAAAAAGTGAAATACCCTAAGGTTTTAATCATTTAATTTTTGGTATTTCTCAGGCATAAAATAACATTAAACTTGGGAACTAGCCGTTGGCGGGTATTTGAATTCAAATTTTAGCAGGGTGCAAAAATAAGCAACAGTACTCATTCCAAGATATGACTTTGCAACCATGACAATTGACCAGATAACTAAAGTGCAAGAGGAACTTGAAAGGAAGAAGAAGCAAGAGGTACTCGGGAATGAGAACAAACAAAAGCAAGCTTTGGTAGAAATTAAGGATATATTTTTAGATGCTTTCAATTTGCATGCACCTGATGAAACAAAGCCCATAATGGAGCAACTAGCCAACATAGTTGACCAGGTACAAAATGAAGACCAAGAGACCAATGTAAAACTTATGGAATGGTCTGAAAAGAAATTCCAAAGGGAAAGTAAACTAGAAAATTGCAAGTGAAATAGCACTATCACAAGTTTAACTGGCCAAGAAAATTGAAAAGGTCAAAAAGGTACTTGAGAATATATTATCATTGTACAAAAAGTTGTGTGATTTCTCATATTTCACACAAGAGACTAGCCAGAGAATAATGAGCTTGGAGAGAAACCTTCAAATATCAAGCATGCAGCTACCCAAGGATCCATCTCAAAGTGAGAAGCATTTTGCTCAAACGCTTCACACTCAAAAGGAATTAGCTAAATTAACAATAGAAGAGAGCACCATTAAAGCCAAATTGCTACAGCTTCAATCTTCTATTACCCCACACTTGGAAATCCTCCACAAGGAACAAGCATATGTAGAAATTGTTCTAAAGAAAGACCCTAATTTTTCAACTTTAGATGGACTTGTTCATCTTGTTGCAGAGCCTGCCATCTAGTACAAGTCTCTTGAGATTGCTTTGAATAATTGGGATGTGTCTCTTAGAATGATTATGGAGGTAAATCAAACATTTTTGGCCGAATATGGTCTTAACCCTTAGAATCTTTTGACATAAGTGTCAAAAAGGGGGAGATAAAGAAAAAGGGGGAGATAAGACAAAGGGGGAGATAAGACATGAATATCAGTTATATCAGCATGGAACATATTCAGCACAGAATACAGAATTTTGGTTGCCAAGATAGAACAGATAATGGCACAATCAACTTAGGGGGAGTTTCAATAATTTTGAGGTATATTGTTCCTTACAAAAATTATGATCAAGTTTTTGAACATATATATATATATATATATATATATATATATATATATATATATATATATATATATATATATATATATATATATATATATATATATATATACTGAGCAGATTAGAGAATGTACTCATAAGGTTAGATAAATAATGCTTAGTTAAGTGTTTTTGACACTTATGTCAAAGGGGGAGATTGTTAGTTTCATAATGATTTTGACGTTTGAGTGCCAACACACTTAACCACTTTTTACATTGAAGTCGAGTACACTATGTGTGCCGAGCTACAGCATGTGCCAAGTCAAAAAATCCAACAAGTGCTGAGTGATCTTCGAGTGCTGAGTGAAGATCAGGTGCCAAGTGATCTTCAGGTGCCTAGTGAAGATCAGCTGTTGAGTCACAGATGATGTCGAGCAAGATAGAAATGCTATAGGAGCCGAGTGAGGTAGTTTTGTTATATGTGTCAAGCATCAAAAATTAGTAAGTGCCAAGTAACACAGAAATTGCAAATGAGTTTGAGAAGGCACAAATTCAGATGTAAACCATTTTTATGGCCAACATATGAAGGATCTCGAAGGATCTAAGAGATAAGATTGAATCCTTTGTATTTCCTATGCAATCTACATGCAGCCAATAAGAAAAATGGAGAAGGCATGCAACCAATAAGAAAAGTGCAAGTATTGAGTGGGAAAAATGAATGAATATGGATCATAGATCCATACTTAACCCTAAGTCTTCGAATGTCTTTATAAGGAAGATGAAATCTCATTGTGTGTATGGATGAGAGTAGTGTATTGGGAAACTATAGTGGAATTCAGAGTGAAGACTAAAAAGACTTAGAGGAAGAGAGCAGCAATTAGATATTCAGTTGATCAAAACAAAGCAAGGGATATGAATATATATCAGATCTCAAAGGATCAAGATTAGAGAGAGCAGATCAAGTGCCTATATTCAGAAATCAAGGATTGTAAGCTATCAGGTTTATTATAGCTAATACTCTCTAGCAATTGTATTAGAAAGGAAACCCTATGTTGATAGGTTAGCTTAACAGCTAGGTTGTAAATCCTTTGAAAAGGTGATTAAATCCTTTAACAGGGTGACACTTCATGTAAAGTGTTTGTAAATCCTTTAACCAGGTCAGTATTAACATAGTGTAAAGCTTTTAACAAGGCAGGCCTTTCATAGGGCAGACCATCAGAAGTGGTTAAACATTATTGCTATAGTGATACTTTGTGGGTATCATCCCCACCCCAGTTTTACCTTCTTATTCCTGGAGGGTTTCTAGGTTACCAAATTTGGTGTTATGTGTTTTGATGCATGTGTTTACTTTATGTTTATTTGATATGTCTACATGGATGCAAATCATTTACAGTTATTTGTTTTAAAGAGTTTAAGTTGACAAAAGTGTAATACTCCTGATTCAACTCACCCCCCCCCCCCCCCCCTTAGAAGTATTCTTCCCATACTGAATATTCCAAAAAATGAGGCAAAGAACAAGAAAACAAAGAAAAGGAAAAGGACTAACTAGGAAACACAAAAAGACACTAAACCTAACTATAATACAATACAGCAGTTACCTATTCTCAATTAGTAATTTGATAAAGCTTCAGATCCTGACCATTATAGGTCAGGGGTAGTACTTCACCATCTTCATATGCCAACTTGAAAGAATTGTTTTCAAATGCTTGATGAATTCTGAATGGGCCTTTCCATAAAGTATCAAAATTCTTATGCATTCCTTTTGGAGCACTTCATTTCTCCCAAAGTAGCACACTGTCTTCTACCATGAGTTTTTGGTGCCTTGCTTTCTTATCAAATAGATCCTTCACTTGCATCTGGTTCTGTGTAATGTGATCTACAATTTCTTCCCTTTCCTCTTCAAGTTTTCTCAGGTATAAGATCCTTTTCTTTAGACTGTCTTTATAAACATCATCTTCAATCACTATTCTGAGTTTATTTGTGGCTAATTCTAGAGGTAAAGGGAGATTAGATTCAATCCCATAAGCCAATTCAAAAGGAGATATGACAATTGCCCTTTCAGGTGTCACCCTATCTACCCAGAGCACCTCAAGAATCCTTTTATGCCAAGTCTTTTGATTATCTGAAACCAAATTCTTAACAATATTCATCAAATTCTTATTACTAGACTCAACTTGACCATTTCCTTGAGGGAAATAATCGGATGAATGACCAACGGTGATCCCATACTCAAAGAAGAAATTGGTAATTTCAATTGAAGAAAAATAAGATGCATTATCCATCACTAATTTAATAGGGACACTAAACCTGACCAATATGTTCTCCTTTATGAATTTTCACACCACATTGAAAGTAGTTTTCTTGGTAGCCTTAGCTTCTACCCACTTAGTGAAGTAGTCAATCATAGTTATTACATATTGGTGACCAGCACTGGATGCAGGACTAATCGGACCAATGAAGTCGAGACCCCATTGTTGAAAAGGTCCTTCGATGATCACAGGTCTCAATGGAAAAGTAGCTAACTGAGGGCATCTAAAGAACATCCTACACTTCTCACATTTTGCTACCCATGCATAGGAATCTTTAAACATTCCAGGCCAGTAATAACACTGCCTTAGTATTTTAAAAGCTATGACTAAAGATGTGAAATGTCCTCTGCAAGCTTCATCATGAAATGTTCTTAACAACTTTTCTTGTTGTTGCTTGTCTACACACCTAATGAAAGTGCCATCAATCGCTCTCTTGAATAGTTTACCATCCCAAATCACATACTTAACTACTTTTAGTTTAGGATCTCTTCTTTGTCTTGTAGTTAGGCCCTCTGGACATTCATCATATGTCAGTAGATAAGAAATATTCTCAAACCATGAATCATAGAGGCCTACAACTAACACCAACTACTTCTCTCCTGATTCTTCTGATTCTTTAGTTATCTTGTTTTCTACAATCACCTTGCACAGAGCATTTCCCCTTATTAGCTTGGTAGGCTTGATTTCTATGTCATACTCTTATATTTTTGCTACCCATGCTCCTCTAACATTACAACCTACATCCTGTTGCATCAACACACTCTTTACTGCTACATCTGGGACAAAGACTATGGAATGCAAATGCAGGATATAGAATTAAAAAAAAATTAGGGCCTTAACCACTGCAAAAGCATGTTTTTCAATTTGTGAGTATTTCAGCTCATGACTCTTCAAAGGTATGCTCATGAAAGCTATTGGGGCCTGTACTCCTTCATCATTTTCTTGTATAAGTATCACCAATAGAGTATGTTCAGAAGCATAACAATAAATGATAAAATCCAATTTCTAATTTGGATGACATAAAATTGGGGTGTTAGCAATGGCAGTCTTTATATCTTGAAAAGCTCGCTTTCCTACCTCATTCCATTTGAAATTTGAATTCCCTTTCATCATATCCACTATATGCTTAGTGGTTTCCACAAAATTAGGCATGAACCTTCTAAGGAAATTCACTTGCCCAAAGAAAGATTTAACTCCTATTTTGTTTGAAGGCAAGCTTAATCTTTGAATGGCTTCCACCCATTCAGGGTCAATTCTAATGCCCTCCTGGGACATTATATGACCTAGGATTTTTCCTTCCATTACACAAAAAACTAATTTCTTGGGATTGAGAGAAATCCCATGCTCTCAGCATCTCTGTAAAACTTTCCTCAAATCTTCCATATGATCTTTTCTCTTTCTCGAGAATATGGTGAGGTCATTCAGGTATATAACTATAATTTGATCCTTCAAATAGAAAAATGTCTTGCTCATACATCTTTGGAATGTAGCTCCAGCATTGATAAGCCCAAAGGGCATTCTGTGATATGCAAATGTACCCCAAGGAGTGGTAAACGTCATCTTATGTTGATCTTTCTCTTATACTTCAACTTGGTTATAACCTAAGAAACCGTTGAGCATAGACATCATTTCAGATCCTACCACTGTTTGTAGTAGGTAATCCATGTTAGGAAGAGCAAAATTATCTTTAAGAGATACTTGGTTCAAGTTGTGGAAATTGACATAGATTCTTATCTGTTTGTTCTTCTTTCTGATAGGTACTATATTGGCTATCTAGGTGGAGTGATGAATGGGATAGATGATCCTCACTTTTAGCATTTTATCTACCTCCTTGAAGATAGCATCTGCGACTTTAGGATTGTAATTCCTTTGTTTTTGCCAGAAAGGAACTACATCAAGCTTCAATGGAATTTGATGTTTTACTTTCCCATCTCTATAACTTTTCAAATCTTCACAACTCTAGGAAAAAACATCCCTATATTCCATAAATAGATTCCTTGTGGATTCTTTTTCTTTAGGTGAACAACACTTCCAAATATTAATCATTCTAGGATTATGAATGTCCCCAATGTTTACTCCCTCATATTCACCCATTGTAGGCCCCTTTTCTACTCTCTTTTTCTTTATGTAAGCATCATGTCTATTAAACAGCTTTTCCAAAGCCATGAAATATGAGGGAATAATATTACCTTTCAGCTGAACTTCTCCATTTTGATTTCGTTTCTTATTTACATTAGAGCTTTCATAATCACTTCCATTAGATTCTTTTTCAAAACTAGACCTATCATTTTCTAGGAACATTTGCAAACTCTTATCATCATTGAAAACTTGCCAGGATTCCATGTTATCTGGAATGGCAGATTGATACACAATTTTGATCTGATACTTCTGGTCTTTGAAATTTGGATGTGAAAGTAATAGGAATGCAAAGACTACAAGGGAAACAACCTTGGTATTCATCTCTCTTGTAACTGCTTCAATACAGAAGGCATCTAGGCCTTCTATCTCATCCTAGACTCTGTTTCTGTAATTCTTCAGCTTGTGATTTTTCACAAAATATTATCCTTTTACCTGTTTCACAATAAGCTCCACATCACCTTGATCTTTTAGGATCTTTATCCCTCTTTATTTTTCTGATATTATCCCTAGTAATAAGGCCTCATATTCTATAGTGTTATTCATATTCCCAAATTCTAATTTAAAAGTCATAGGTTCAAGTTTTCCTTCCAGGGATATCAATACTACACCTACTCCAAATCTTGAAGAGGCATAACTTTCATTGAATTCAAGTGTCCATATGCCTAATGCATCTTTGTTTTCATTAGAAACTTTCTCATTTTGACCGTCGTCTATTTGTTCATCTAGGCCTCTTTAGTAAACAACATATACTTGCCAAATTTTAGCTCTTGATATAGAATCTAAGCTTTAGGATCATCTGATTTCAAGTCTGTGAGCTTTGTCTTTTCTTTAGGTTCAAATTTGACTTTCTCATTCCCAATAGGTATCACTACTTGAGACCAAACTAGCTTTATTTCTCCTCCTAAGTCCCAACAAAAACTTCTACTTAAAAGAAGTCCATAGCTCGCTAGAATGTCAACTACCAAAATAGTCAATAGGAGCTTCTTTTCCAGATGCAAAGCTAAGGCTACCTGAGCATCTTTCATCTACCCAAGCAAGGGGACTTGCTTGGCATCCATCGAATAGCATATTCCATGCACTTTGGTGAGATTGAGACCCAAGCCTTTGGCTATGGAATAAGGCATAACATTATTTGATGCACCCGAATCTATTATACAATTACTGAGTTTGCATCCATTGATATACAATGAGATATAAAAAGGCTCAGGCTTTTGCCCAGGGGATGTTTCTAAGACTGCATAATCTCCTTGATTAAAAAAGCCAGATGTCAAGGTTTCATCCTCTTTCTCAATCGTTACATTATAATTTGCATCTAATGTGTTTCCTTTACACTGGTCTACTAGTCTTTTTAGCTCAGAAGGGTGTGACTTTAAATAATCAATAGTGGAAATTTGAATTTTTGATTCCTCACAAAATTGAATGAAATCAAAGGATTTTTTATCCTTACCCATTTGTGAAGTAGATGCTCCTTGATCAGTATGTACATTACTTGTTGAAGGACTGGAGTCATTTTTGTGAGTGTGACTAGAGGATTGATTCTTAAACCTTTGGCCCTGGGTAAGCACTGTGTATGAAGTTTCATCAATGGTTGCATAACATTCACCTTTTGATTTAGAATTTGACTCATATTCTAAAAATAAATTTCCAGAGTCGCCATTTGAATAGGATTCGGGTTCTGAACAAGGAGTCGCAATTTTTAATTCATTAGTAGATAACAACTACATCATACGGGCAATCTCCAAATAACTCTCACTGTCATGATCTATGGTCAAATGAAAGACACACATATTTCCTTTTCTCAATGCTGCTTCAATTTGCAACCTAGGTTGTGAACTTGTAAGCTGTGAGAATCTGCCCTCGTTCTTCTTTCCTAGTGAATTTTGATAATTCTATTGGTAGGAATTATTGAATCCAGATAAATGCTTCTTTACTTCTACCAGCTCATTTGACAATTTCTAAATCATCTCCTCAGATGATGTGCTATTACTGGAACTTCCTTTAGTTTGAAGTTCTCGTTTCCATTTTCTCATAGAAATTAAATCATCTTCACATTCAATTTCTTTCTTTTGTGTGTCAGCTAGATCCGTGGGATGTGCTATCGTCAAATCATAATTAACATCTGGAGGCATCACACTAATAAAGAAAGTTTTCAAATTACCAAGTGTGGGTCTATCGGTGGCTGGAATTCTGCTGATAATCTTATTGAACTTGGCAACAAAATCTCTCATACTCATAGTGGGTTGCATTTTAATTGAGGTCAACTATGTTAACAAAGCATGCTCATCTTTTGCAGTTTTGAACCTTATCTCAAAGGTCATTCTTAATGTATCCCAATCAGTTATTGAACCATCAGGTAGATGATAAAACCAGTTTGCTGTACTATCCATGAGGGTCTTTATGAACAACCTTACAACAACATCTTCATGTCCCACCCCTAAGATATGAGTGGCTACAAAGAAAGCTTTAATGTGGTCATCTATAGTGACTTTCCCATTGCCTAAGAATTTAGGGAAATTCTTCCTTGAACCAGTCGGGAGTGGGTGATTAGTGTTTAATGCTAGCAGTCTTGTTGTCGCGGCCCATGGAGTAGCCATGATTGTCCTGGCAATATATGGTGGGAAATTAACAACTAGAGGAGCAGTAACTCTGTGAAGTGCTAACACCTAACAAGTAGAATGTGAAGTGTTGGTGTCCTAATTCCTAATAAGGGAAGGTGGCCTGCTTCAACTTTTATTTTCACCTTTCTACTTTGGAACGTCTAAGATAGGAAAAGTGAGCTCTGTAAGCTTATCAAAGATAGGGTCTTGCCCACCCTATTCCTTGTTACTTCTAAGGAACCTAAATTATTCCAAGATGTTGGGTTAGGTTTATCTCTGAGCTTCTTATCTCAATTGTCTTTCTGCTCTTCGGATATCTCTCCTTTGAACAACTCTCTCTAAGGCTTTAGCTCTTCTTTCTTCTTCCTCTAATACGTAGCTAGTGTTCTTGTAATGTTCAGTGTTCCTTCTATGTCTCCAAACAAATGTGATGAAATTATGTCTTCCTGATCCTCTTGAAAACCAAGATTAGGTTGGAGCACTGGAATAATGTTTTCATGAGGTAGTACCATTTTCCCTCATGACATAGGCTTTTTAGTCAAGTGACTGTTCATCTCCCTAGCAGAGTCACCAAAAATCTATTGGTAAATAGATTTGTTCTTTCAGATTATTACTCTTTAATGCCCAATTTGGAACAATATTTGATCACAAACAATTGGAAAGCTACTTATGGATGTTTTGGCTCTCCTCTAAATTGGTAGGTACAGCTCCCTAAAATAGATTTGCAATGAATTCTTTTTTCTTCCTAAATTATTTTGAGGTATGTTCTTAACCTAAGAATAGTAGAGGTATAACCAAGCTAGACCTAAATAGAATCTAACTCAAAAAAAAATAGAACTTTTCAACACCAAAATAGTTTTATGCACTAACACATCTTATGAATTCATAAAACTTATCTTAACAATAATGAATATTGAACTAAGCGAATTTGAACCTAAACTTTGATTAATAAATTGAAAAAACTAAAAAGATTTCTCTTTGAATAAACAATAACAACACCTATTATGCTCATTTGTTTCCTCGAAAGAGGGGAGTAAAACTTTGTTTCTCCTTCATCTTAGTTTTAACAGAAGAGAAAACATAAACTAACTATAACATTCACTAGAATAGAAAATGATTAATATAAAATACCATTCAATTGTCTCTGCAACAAAAAGTAATTCACACCAAAAATTTGCTGACCTTTCATTAATATTTTAATTTCATACATATAGAGTTTTTGATATGACCGTTACAATGGAAGCTTAATCAGTTCATCTTCTGAGTATGACAAATGGCAAGGTGCCAGTTTTTCATATTACAAAATTACAAAAGAGAACAAAAGGGGGGAATAATATGAATCATTTAGACTTCTTCCCCTTTTTGGTTTTTTCCCTATGTACCTTAGCAGCAACCATTATTGGGATTAGCTCTTCATGTTTGGGCACGTGTATATTAGTGAATCTCAAAAGCCATTTTGAATGTTCCCTCACTAGCTCCTTTACAGCATTCAACTGATCCAGCAATGCCTTCACAGCTACATGTATACAGCCATTGAGTTCCAAGAGTTCTAAGATTCTATTTTGACTACTGGAAGCTATTCTAGATAGATTATCCAAACATTTCTAGAAGTTACTTTTCATTACATCCACTCCAATGAGAGACTTTCCTTGACCACTAGTTTGTGAATCAGTGTGTAGTCCTCTCATAAGTTTGAATCCTCTATCTTGATTTTTCCTTACTTTACTCTCTATTTCCTTGAGTCCCTTCTTAGCTACTTGAATCATTTCCATCTTGAACTGCATACTTTAGAGCCATTGAAATAGAGGTTCATTTCCTTTCTTCATAATCCTTCCTTCAACTGCTTCTTTTGCCTTCATCTAGATGATCATCTTTAAAAGGGAGATGCATTCATCACATCTGACCCTTTCTCTGGCCAGAGTATTACTATTAGACAATATGTTATCTTTTTCTATCTCCAGTTTGAGGATAGTATTTCCAATTTGATCTATAAGAAAAGCTCTTTCTGATTTGAGTCTCTCAATCCATTCTTTACCAATCTGACCATAATGCTTATCTTCCTGGAGTTGGGCAATGAGGGCTTGCACTTTAGCTGCACTAGGAGCCTGTGTCACAAACATACTAGAAATAGTTGCTAGTGGAGTGTCATGTCCCCTTTTCAAATAATTAAAAATAATAATCTTTTCTAAGGTAGGCAGGCCCAAAAAGGTGAAGTTTTAAAAAAATGGGATAATCTTTGGAAGCTAATGGACTAATAAATGAAAATTATTATTAAAATATGTTTTATTAACCCCTCTTGGACGTGAGTTAGGGTTATGCCCTCTTTTAAGGGAGTTGGAGGCATTTTGGGATCATTCCAGAACTTGATTTTGCTCATTTCTTTGTTGTTCTTCAGAGGCTGCCAAACCTGTGGAGAAGGAGACCCAAGAACGGGAGTTTTCAGGTTTCCAAGAAGGATGAGGATGGGATTTTAAAGCCATTCCATGTGCATGCTCATGCAGAGTTTGCCTTTGTGCTGAACAGTGCAGATTTGTGAGTTTTCGGGTGTGTTTTTTGTAAGAGTTTGGTGTTTTTGGTTGAGTATTTCATATCAGTTTGGGTTGCTACTGTATTTTAGACTTTTAGATGTTAAAATAGAGCTGAATATATGTATTTGGTCATGATTATACTTTTGTGATAGATTATTAGTATTTTTGTGGTGTTTCTAGGTTATTCTGTGTTGTTTTCGGGAGCCCAATGAGCATTGTTTTTATCCTCCGTTTGGGAGCTGTTGTGTAAATGTTATACAGATCTGGAAATGTCATTTTGTAGGCTGTTATGCTATTGAAATTTCTATAAAAATATTCACTTTCAAATTTATTAATAATATGTGAAGCTGTGAAGTTTTTGGCACTATTTTCGGCATACCCGAGTTGGGGTTTATTGAGAAATTGGTGGATCTTTGAAATATTGGTTGTTTGATCTTAAAGATCTGATTAGAGGCTTGAAATATCATATAAAATCAGTAAAGGGACATTTCATTGGTATCAGAGCTATGATCTTGCCAGCCTGAGGGTTTGTAGAAGCTTGCATGTCAGTTTTGACAACTACCGAAATCTTGCATCTCATAATTTATGGTTGCATGTTGCTTCTAATCAGCTGCATGTCAAAATTTATGGTTGCATGCTACTTCTAATCATTTGCATGTTAGTTCTTGGTGAATTTGGTGGTTGCGTGTTGCTTCTAATCAG
Organism: Cupressus sempervirens; assembly: GCA_028749045.1. Taxonomy (NCBI): domain Eukaryota; kingdom Viridiplantae; phylum Streptophyta; class Pinopsida; order Cupressales; family Cupressaceae; genus Cupressus; species Cupressus sempervirens. Next base: position 31,457,525 of record CM053789.1, on the reverse strand, counting down.
CTGCATGTCAAAATCTATGGTTGCATGCTACTTCTAATCATTTGCATGTTAGTTCTTGGTGTTTGAAGAAGTTATAACCTACTGGGGTTACACTCTACTTTATCCAGAATTGATAGGTATAGTACAGAGTCTTAGAGGACACGATCTTGGACAATTGATATCCAGAGTCAGAACAATAAGAAGGATGGTTATTTAGACATTCGAGATAAACTTAGGAAAATAAGCCATGACATGTCTGAACAGTTGGTTGAGCACCACCATATGATGAATGACATGTTGTCCGACCCAACTAAGGTGGATAAGTTGACTGGATTTCTATTTGGCAAATTTTCTCACAGGGCAGATGACACAATCACCAAGAACTTGCATGAGGAGTTTCAGAAACTAGCTTATAGCCAAGCAGAGGTCTCAGATTCTATTCTGCCACAGGAGATAGTGGGTTTAGATGATGATTATGAGGATGTTGTTGTGCATGATGGTGAGATACCTAGTAGAGATGAGCAGACATTAAGCATTCATGACTTTGCTAAGAAAGAGTACCAGGCACAATTAGATGCTTCGTCACATGAGGTTGAGGCAGGTAGTACTTCACATGATTTGTCTAGCCAACTGAAGGTGAACAAAGATAGTATTGTGACTTCATTATCTCATCATGACAAGATATAGAATATGATAGAGGATCACATTCAGATGATTCAGTTACAGGGTAGACATAAGGGAGTTCAGGCAAAGTCTTCTTGTGTTGACTTACAGGCAATTAGGGAAGGAATGGGAACGATGAAGTTGAGTTATTTGCATCTTCTATCAGATCGTGACCATCTTCTTAGCCTTGTCAGAGACTATTCATATGCCTTGAGAGGGAAGGAGGAGGAAGTTGATAGGCTTTCTCATGAGCTTGAGGACACTTGAGCTTCTTTGTTGAATACTCCATTGGCATTATAAGACTGGGAGAGACATGGGGATAAGCATGGCATGGAATTGAGTTTAGTTTCATCTTGCACTCCTGATACTCAGCTTTCTGCGAATAGTAGATCATATGTGGTCATTGATAATGTTGCGAGTTCATCTTGCATTCACATCTAGGATATAGGGACAATGTCAGACAGGTATGTGGAATTAGTTGGTATTGGTCATATTACTCAGGTGAGGAGTTTGCTTGAGTTACCAGCTAATTATAGTTTACGGATATGGACTCAAGATTTTTATATTGGCATTTGGGATTCAGTTGACTAGAAATCTTTAAAACTTTTTGGTAGTAGTGATTGTTTGGGTGCTATCATGGATTTGATTAGTAGATTGCACGGTGTTGTCTTTTCTTGTGCCAGGAGCTTATTCGATGCTGGTATTAGTTTTTATACACTGGTGTTGGGCTTTGTTCATATATCCAATCGACCATTTTTGCTAGAAAGTTTTGATGATCTTTCATATTTGGCAATGTGTACAAATGAGTCTCAGGATCATAATGGCATTGATGACATCCAAGAGGATGCAGTGGGTAGTTTTGAAAACTTAGTTTCCTTGGTGGTTTCTTTTGGTACAGAGGAGTTGGATAGCAGTGCTACATTTTTTGATACTCCGTATGTTGATATGAGCTTTGGAGTTGATTCACATGATATGGATGGTAATACTCTAGAGACCAGTAACCTTGAGGATACTCCTTTAGATAGTGTGTCAGAGGAGGTTTGTAGGATACAGTCTAGCCAGTGCCATCATGTGTCTAGTCAGTTGAGAGTTAGTGAGTGAGACATTAGTATCGCTTGCCAACATTTCAATGTTGTTCATCAATTGTTAGCATTTTATGGATGGGGTTCTCCTACTAGTTATGAGCAGGGAGGCTGTTATCTTTCCTTGACAGAGTTCCACTTTTTATGGGAGGCTTTTCGGATTCTAAGACAGGATTATATGTAGTTGGTAGCCGATAGAGATTATCTTATGGAGTGGGGTAGTACAGCATACGATGCATTGTTGGCCAAGGAAGATGAGGTGAGTGAGCTTACTCAACAGCTTGAGGTGACTTCTGAGATTCTTGAGAGTACACAGTTGGCTTTCAAGGAGTCACAGTTTCATTTGGCTAAGGTGACCATGGAATTAGAGCAAATACAGTCTTTACCAAATTTTGTACAGTCACAAGCTATGGTGTCTGGTGATCTGAGGATGTCCATGGTCGAGATTGTCAAAGATAGTGGAGATGGAGATGCATCCATCCTTGATACTAACATTGGCATATCGAGTTCATCCCCACTAAAGTCAGGTTCAGTTGAGTTGGGTGCTGCAGCAAATTGTTGTGGTATGCCTGACATGGTGGTGACCTCTAGTACTAATGGCATGAAAATTAGAGATGTTGTATCAAAGACCATGTGTGATGTTGGTGAGCCAATAGTTGGCATGGTTCCTGCTAGTAATACTACTCTCTTGGCAATGTCTTCAGAGGTAGTAGTCAATTCCAACTTGGTTAGTGATCGATTGCAGTTAGTTGCATCTAGATTACAGTCTGAGCCACTGACTGAGATTGGTGCATTCTATCAACATTACATTGTGAGGTATGCTCATCAATTTACCTTTGATGACCATGTTGATGAGATGATGATACGGAGATGTACTTTGGTTCCTAGTGCTTATCATCAGTTATGGGATAGTTTGATGCCTCGGGATGAGAGTTATGATGGGCACGACATGACGATAGGTTCTGCAGTTGACAGCTTGATAATACATGACTTAGAGAAGGATTTTTGGAGTGATGCTTTAGCGGGTGTTGTTATTGATTCTACTCCTTTGGCTATGACATCTCTTGACTTAGCTTGTGATCAGTCATAGTGGGTTGTATCACTTGTTCATGGTGAGTTGTTGACTAAGGTTGGTTTTTTTAATCAACATTGTATTGCAGGGTATTTACATCAGTTAGCATTTGATCCTTGTGTTGAGGAGTTGATGGCAGGCAAATTTGGTTTGGGTTCCATTTCTTGCTATTTATCTTGTGATGGCTTTTCACCATCAGGGGTGTATGGGATTTATGGTTATGAGACAGTGGCCGGTGATCTGCAGAATTGTGTTGACTACAGGAGTTGTACAGTGTGTGGATTCTCCATACATGGTACAGTTTCATTTAGGAGCATTCACCATTGTTGCAGAGTTGGATTGTACATTCCATATAGGCTAGTGGGATGCGTTGATAGTATTTACTATGCTGGTAGTTTGATTTGTCCACTTTACTTGGGTTTTGATGTTCTAAGAGTTTGTGTCTCATGGGCTTCTGACTATGGAAGTTGTGACTTTGGAGTTTGGTTGAGTAGTAATTGTCAGTTTGATTATGGATTCCTCTTGGTTATATTGTAGAGGATATTGCAAGAGCCTGTGTTAATTGACAATAGTATAGTTCATGACTACATTTGGAATCCAGGTGGATTGATTGGTTTATTGTTCAGCCATTTATTGAGGACAAGCAATATTTGGAAGGGAAAGACTTGTCATGTCCCCTTTTCAAATAATTAAAAATAATAATCTTTTCTAAAGCAGGCAGGCCCAAAAAGGTGAAGTTTCAAAAAAAGGGGATAATCTTTGGAAGCTAATGGACTAATAAATGAAAATTATTATTAAAATGTGTTTTATTAACCCCTCTTGGACGTGAGTTAGGGTTATGCCCTCTTTTAAGGGGTTTGGAGGCATTTTGGGCTCATTCCAGAACTTGATTTTGCTCATTTCTTTGTTGTTCTTTAGAGGCTGCCAAACCTGTGGAGAAGGAGACCCAAGAATGGGAGTTTGCAGGTTTTTAGGAAGGCTAGGGATGGGAGTTTAAAGCCATTCCATGTGCATGCTCATGCAGAGTTTTCCTTTGTGCTGAACAGTGCAGATTTGTGAGTTTTCGGGTGTGTTTTTTGTAAGAGTTTGGTGTTTTCGATTGAGTATTTCATATTAGTTTGGGTTGCTGCTGTATTTTAGACTTTTAGATGTTAAAATAAATCTGAATATATTTATTTGGTCATGATTATACTTCTTTGATAGATTATTAGTGTTTTTGTGGTGTTTCCGGGCTATTCTGTGTTGTTTTCGAGAGCCCGATGAGCATTGTTTTCATCCTCCATTTGGGAGCTGTTGTGTAAATGTTATACAGATCTAGAAATGTCATTTTGTAGGCTATTATGCTGCTGAAATTTCTATAAAAATGTCCACTTTCAGATTTATTAATAATATGTGAAGCTGTGAAGTTTTTGGCACTATTTCCGGCATACCCGATTTGGGGTTTATTGAGAAATTGGTGGATCTTTGAAACATTGGTTGTTTGATCTTAAAGATCTGATTAGAGGCTTGAAATATCATATAAAATCAGTAAAGGGACATTTCATGGAGTGACTAGTTGCCTGATAAATTCACTCAATTCTTCTATCTCGGCTTTCATCTTGATCTTTGACAATTTGAGACTTTCCAATTGTCCTTCTATCACTTTGTTACTTGATCTCCACAAACCAACTTTTGTATCATGTCTAACTTCTCCACGATCAATTGAGTGCAAAGTAAAATCATCAGGCGTCATTTCCTCAATTCTCCCTCCTTTGTTTGGCTTGGCTATTTCCATTGTCAAGTGCCCTATTTTTGGATCTTGCCCAAGTATTCACAAAGTCTTTTGCCTCTTGACCTTTGTCAACAGAATCTTGAAATGAACTACGAGAGATACAGTGTGTTTTGTAGAAACACTTTCATATTTTCTCTTTATTTTCCTTTCCAAAGTATCTTCTAACCAAGAATTAGTTCCTATCACTTTGGAAGCTATTCCGAGTGATTCAATACTGAACATTTTCTTCTTCACAAGAGTCATTGTTACAGTAGTTGAAGCGAAAGGATTCTTTGAATCCTTTGAGATGAGTCTAGAAGAAGTCTGGCCCTTCTCCATTTTTGAAGTTGTGAAGAACCTCCTTATAGCAAAGAAAAATGAGGGTTTCAAGGGTAGGGAGGCGAAATGAGGCGAACAGTCCAAGAGGGATAAGGGAGCAAAATGAGGAATTGAATCTTGTGGCTCAGTTTGGTGGCGATTGGATGAGAGGTGAAAAAGATAGGGCAAACCCTAAAATTAGATAAATGAGGGATTTAGGGCTTTGATATGTAAAATTTGGGGTTGGGTCGCCAAGGAAGGAAGTATGCGAAATGATATTGCAGACGTTCTGCGGAAGTATGAGCAGAAACAGAAAGCAAACAAGGAAGCTACGACTAAAAAACAGAAAAAATTTTACTCGTTTTTTTTTTTTTTTTTTTTTTTTTTTTTTTTTGAACAGTCGACTTAGAAAAATTCACTCACAGACAGAACAACTGAAAAGAGTTATTGCAATAACAAGAGATATTAGAAGTGAGAGGAACCTGAAGGCCACGACAGAAAAAAAATTTGATGTAATTTCCACCCAGCGAGCCCAAGAGAGTGCTCTGATACCAGATGTGAAGAACCTCCTTATAGCAATATCGTGAGAATGCTAGAAATAACAGAATACAAAGTGATAGCAGAACTCAGAATGAATCTACTGATCGCAGGCCACTTCGAGGGGGTAACCTCCTTTGAGCAAGCTCAATACAATAAATTCGTCCGTGCCCATCAAGGGCCTCAACCTATTCTTATATACTGGGTACGATCTAGAAAAGTAATACTACCTATGCATGTGGGATAATAAAATATACTCACGGGACGACTTACAAAGCATATGCGTCCAACAACACTACTCTAACAAAATAAACAGAAGGAACACACAGGTTCCTAACAGAAGTCTTCTTTGTCTCCTCATCTGACTCAGTAGACTTGTTGTTGCTACTCTTTCCATCCCCTAGGTCTACTATCTGTATAGTGGAACCACTTGGCTTAAAAAGTGAAGCACTTGCTGATGGCACGAGGCTATGGTGAGGAGATGGAATTGGAGTAGCATGTGGAGTAGGATTATTGTGAGGAGATGGAACTAGAGTAGTATGAGGGGAAGGTACTGGAGTAGGGGTATCGTCCTTTGGTTCTTCCACCTTCTTCTCTTTAGTACTAGTATGGGTTCCTATAACTGGCAAGGAACCATCATGACAAGTTTGGGCTATAGGAACATTCTTGTCTAGAGGTTGATCACCTCCACCTATAAGTTGAGCTTGCCCTTAAGTGGACGCTAAGGTCACACCTATTGTAGCACTCTGAGATGAAGTAGGTGTTGTAGCTACCGGAGAAGCTTGAGTGGTTGCACCTTTTCTCTGACTCTTCCTAGTTGTCCACTCAACCCATTTCCCCATTCTTTTGATGATCCTAGCCATCATGATATCAAGATTCTCTTGCACATCTACATATGGTTCATAACTAAAAGGAATCCCCCTTAACTTGGTCAAATATTTATTGCTATAAATATTCTGACCACCATCCTCTAATCCTTCAACATTAAGATCAATGCCATATGTTTTCACTTGTTCCACCATGAGCTTGGCGAAAGTATGATCTCGACTCTCCAACTCATCCTTGCAATCTACCCAATAATCCTCTATAGTGGTGACATGCTTGATCATGCTCCCAATTTGTAGCACCTCTCTCGCATATCCATTTGGATTGAACATGGGTCTCACAACCTCATATTCTTCTAATTTGTACTTATTCTCGAATGCCTTGAGCATGTTTTTGGCATCAAACTGAGACTCGCAACTATAAGCCCCCACCTTCATGGGGAATTCATAACCCTTCTTCCTTAAACTGGTGCTTAGCATGTTCACCTGGATAGCTTGTCTCAACATCTCTATTAGCATGATCGTGTCACTTGGGTACCTAGGTAGCTTCAAAGGAAATTTGTCGAAAGCTACAAGATGCAAATATGAGAAGGATGAGAATTGAATAAAGTAGCTACCAAATTGATCGATGGCCACCATCACTTCTAGGCTGAACCTCCTCTCCGGGCACCCTTGGAGTTCCCTACAAATCCTCATGGTGAACGAATCATTAATTCTGACATACTCTGCATAGCTATTTTGTAACTACAAGCATGGATAAAATTGATAAATTTTCACATCATCAAGAAAATTCTCTATTCTGGGAAGGCCTAGCCACAATTGTAGAAAGCTAACATATAAATCAGGAAAGAAGACATATGGAAGGTATTGTATAAATTTGCAACACTGAGAGCTCTGGACAGATGCTCACTTACCTCATATGCCCAATCAACATAATGTGTATCTGAATAGATTATTTGTACCAAAAAGAAATATTGTTCTATGAAATTGAGTGCTTCTACCTCACCTTTCAATCGATGCAAAAGAACCAGAGTGTCCACAATCTTAGGTTTGAGATTGGTGTTGAAAAGAGTCTTAAGAACCTTACTTTTAGCTCCCTATGGATTTTGGAACTAGGACCTCATAATTTCTTTCCGCCATGCCATCTTCAAGGAGAACTCGGACATGGCTCCTCTTATTGTCAATTCAGAAAATTCTTCTCGCTCTAGGATCCAGAGACAATTTATCATAGTTTGCAAGTTAATTGACATCAAAATTGTATGATCAGGCAACAAAATTTATTTAGTGTCTGGATTATAGTGGTTAATACATTCAATGATCAGCTCAGGAGCTTGAACTACCACTAGAAACCTGACTGCTTCTACTAGCCTGATTCCTCGGAGTTTCTCTATTATTGGGTGAATTGGCTCCATCCTTAGCCTCCTTTGGAAATCCTTCATGTCAAAGAAATGGAGCGAGGTGTCTATAACACTCTGCAATGTTGACTTAATCCCATTTAGCCCATCAAAACTAGAAAATCTAGTTGCCATCTAATCTAAGATAGGGATGACTTGAAATCTTAAAATTGAAGGCAGTGTAGAGAGTAAAACTTGGCAACTGTGAGAGCTTTGAAATCACTATTCAATTCAACAACATAAAAATCCAATAAAGAAAGTGGTGGTTTGAAAATCTTTTATGTTCATCTCTATATAGAAATCCTTAATTCACCCATTGATCTTCAAGACCCGTGCCACACGAGTGAATTAAAGGATAAATCCATTAGGTTGGTAAATGCGGGGGTTTCTAATGGAGTTTTTCCTATCTTTTCACTATTTCCATTGGCCCAACGATAACTTTCTTTTATTACAAACTTACTTTCTCATTTTTCACCAAGTTTCAAAAAATTAATAACAGAGCACTCCGTAAAGAAAAATCTTCTCAGTCAGATTTTTCTTAAGATACCTTCCCAAATATGATTAATTTGTGTCCATTATCATTTTTAAGCATCTTGTGATTGATTTATGAGTCCAACATGCTTGTAAGAGTGATTTTTCAGTAGATGTGGAAAATCGCCTTCTAGGGTCGAAAACCTACAGAGGAGAAAGCAATTTCTGTTTTTCTACCCTTGTCTTTAGTTTCACTTAAACCTTTAAGTCAATGTGTCTCCAAGCTTTGGAAAATCTAAAAAGGGCTGCAAAAGTGAAAAAGGAACCCACTTACTTGCTTTTCTCTCTTACAAATGTCTTTGTCAAAAAAATGACTTCCTGGGTCGAAAACCTACTGTGGAGAAGTTACTTCAGAGTTTTTTGTCAGATGTTATTCTAATCATTGTAGTGAATTCTAAATGACTCCCAAGGTATAATATTGCAATGTAGGGACAATCTATCCATAAAACAACTCATTTATTCCTTTCTTTAGCTTGTATACCTCATTTGTTGACCTTTGCAGAAAATCACCTTCGTAGGTCAAGAACTTGCCGAGGAGAAAGCGATGCTGGATTTTCCGCAAACTCCATTTTCTTTATGTGTAAACTATAATGAGCCACGAGCAAGTTCATCCTCGAAGATGACTTTGTGAAAATCATTGTGACCCAAGAATCTCCATCAGGTTAGGTTCTAGACTACCCATAAACTCACGACAACAAGGCAACCCACCCTGTTATGTAATGGGAGGGAAGAGGAAAGATGAAAACCCGATGAAGAAACTTTGAAGGGAAAGAACTAGACTTGGACATACCTAGACCAAATTAAGACACAAGACCATTTTCCACTTTGCAGAATGGGTACAGGATGAAAAGTGGGGCAACAAAGCTAAGGTTTGGAATGTAGAGAACATCTTTGAATTCTCCATTTTCCATTTCGACATGTCCTTTCCCTTCAACTTCCATTCTAGTATCATCTCCCACGAAGATGTGTGGTACCTTTGACTTCTTCAATGAAGAAAAATCTCCCTTTGAAGAACCCAGGTGGTAGGAGGCACTTGAGTCAAGAATCCATTCTGAAGATGAACTTGTGTTTGCCATAAGTACTTGCCCTTTACCCTTTGAAGAGGTCAAAATTGAATCCTTAGAAGTACCTGAGACTTGAATCTTGTTCTTCCTGAGTAGGTTTTCTAACTTGTTGATTCTTTTTGTCTTGCAATGATGCTTGTCGTGATTTGGCTTTTTGCAGCATGCACAAAAGAGTTTTTCCTTCTTGTCATTATTTCCCTTGTTGTTGGAAGAAGAATTGCCTTGCTATGAGGAGGATTGTTGTGTCTCAGATTGTGTTTTCTTCTTCCACTGCTTCTTCTTCTTGTTGTGTTTCCCTCCTTGACTTGATTGGTGCTCATCACTAGCCACCAAGGCTTTGGTCTTTGATGACTTGAGAAGTCCTAAATCCATCAAGTGAGATTGTTCAACAATCAACATTTCTGCGAATGCATCAAATGAAGGCTTCTGGTAAGTAGATCCCATGGTCAACCTGTGAGTATTAAAACTCGAAAACAAAGAAAACATACTCAGAAGGTAGCCTCTTCAAGATGTGATGTATCAACTTGTCATCCTTCATGGGATTTCCACAATCTTTCAGTAGTGCCCTATACTCATTAGCTTTGATGATGTAACCTTGAATTGTGTCTAAGTTCTTTGGATCCAAGAGAAGTAGATCATCTTCAATCTGAAATCCCTTTTCTTTATCCACCTTGCCATACAATGATTCAAGTTTATCCCAAGCTTCTTTGGATTCTGAACAATTGGTAAAGTGAAAGAGAAGATCCCCATGTACACAACTCCTAATAGCTCCTAAAGCCTATTGGTCTTGAGTTTTCCAATTAATGAGCTTTTTAGCATCAGTAGGTTTAGGAATTTTTCCTTCAACATAAAGACTATATCCTTTTTCCATTAATCTACTGCATGCAATATCTTTCCATGTAGAATAGTTGCATGAAGTTAAAGGAGGACATTTAAAACCCATGATGTAGAAAATAAAAAGAGCACAATAGAGAAACACAAAAACATAGTACACACCCCCTCTTTTCACTCAATCAAAAGACCCCCTTAAAAAAGATGTTTTTGACACTTTATAAGTAGTGCATATACAATGGGCCACTTGTCAAAATGAACAAAGTGGACTTTCTGATTTTGCTTTTACAACTGGCTTATGGGGCCCAAATTTGTCACTAAGCACTATAGCTCAGATTTACAACAATTTTGAAAAAGAATCAAAGCTTTACAATGTTGAAAAAGGCCTAATTATGAAAGTGAGAGTTTGGTCCACACAAACCTAGAATCTAACTTAAGATCTAGAAAGTAGACAAAAAAATGCACTTTCAAAAAAAATGGAACCTAAAAAAGCGACCAGATGTGCCCATACAGAGTGTTTGAAGTTGCAAAACCTAGGATTATGCAGGTACAGTCACTAAAAAATGCAATTTTTACAAAATTTATGCACCAAAACTAGAAAACAACACCACCACTCGAAAATTCAAGAAATTCTACCCAATTTCAAAAAAAAATTGCACCTAAATCAGAGTCCAGATGTCCAAGTTATGGGCTTGTAAAGTCAAACTGCCAAATTGAAAACCAATCTGGAGAGGGGTTTGGAGCAAAAACTGCAATGTTAAATTTGACAGTCAAATGGTCATCATAGAAATTGTAAAAGGCTTGGGTTTGACAGTCAAATGGATGTTAAATTTAACTCAGTGCTTTGTTGATGTCAGCAAAAAAATGGCCCCTACTGATGTGTCAGGGTAACACATTCGTATGGATTCAACACGTGTCCATATAGAAAAAGTCGCATGGAGAGTACAACTAGCAGCCTGTGTGGCACTTGCTGACATGTCAAACAATACATGTGGTGGACAAATATTGGTCTATGTGGTGCTTGTGTGGCAGGTATGAACTGTCAACAGGGATGACATGGCAAATAGTTGTTGGTGCTGACTGTGCCCTGTGGCACTATGTGTTACTGAGTTAGCAAGCCATGGCCTAACTGGGTGTGATCTGTCACGTGGCATCACAGGTGGCTCCACGTGTTTGTTGGGTCCTATTCTATTAAAATTATAGGTTGTCGAAAAAGGCCGCTAGCGTCAAAGAAACCTCACAGGTGGTAGTTTGGCATTGTGCGAGAAATAAACTCATTAGAAATTTGTAATACCGCTGCTAGTTTTAATCTAAATAGTGAGCGTCAAAGATTGAACTCGTTGGGATCAAAAGCCATGCCAAAAAGTTGTAATCGCTGCCAGAGATCTTTAACTGCAGAACAGTCACCAAAATTGTACAACAGTGGTAGAGTTCCAAACCTTGCACAGGTAGGAAACCATTAGCAGTCACCGGTGAGCGGTTTGTGGGTGCTGGGGAGTTTTTCACGATGCCAAAAAACTAGTCATGTTGGCTGATAAACTTCGTAGGTCATCGAGTTCCCAAATCATCGTCGATAAATTTCAAATGCGCCGAAGGTAGATGCTGATCGCCAAAAAGCTTTGGGCAGTACTAGAAATTATAAATGATGCTACCGAAAAGGGAATATGCACTAGGTTTCGAAAGAGATGATGTCGGGATTAGTGATAATAATCCCACATTGAAGGTGGGAAAGCGCTTTGCGTTGTTAAAAAAGAGAAGCCCACACAACACATAAGAAAGAGCTGCCACGAATTTGGAGAAGAGGCCGATCGTTGTGGGTAGTCATCGATTTCTGGTGAGCTACTCGTCAAAATTAGGTACAACTTCCCACTGCAATTTTTGTACAGCTCGAATTGTATGTTGTGTTCGATTGATGAATTAACCTACAATTAAATAAAACCTCCACACTAGAGAGCCGAGATCTGACAGTCTGATTCTGCAAAAACAAAAATCTCTACTGGGTGCTCAAAGGGCGAAAAAGTTTCTACTAATTCTGACAAAAATTACAAATTCAAATTGAAAAAATTTCTGCTAATTCTGACAAAAATTATAAATCCAAATTAAAATTAAATTACAGATCTACAAAAATGACCATACTCGAACTACAAATTAGGGCCTTCGGATTCTAATTTGCAAAAAAAAATTTGCCTCAAGGTCGACTTTGGGCCAAGGTAGCTAAGTTTATAGTCAATTTTCACCGATTCAGCATTCTAAATGCAATGGTGAGGTCAAATCTAGCTCTATACACTCCCAGTTTCTGCAGTACTCTAGATTCAGGCTGAGGTGTTGAAGCAAGAGTGGTCTCGAACGACTATGTGATGAGAAAATCTCCAAGCTTTGATACCATGTAAGAATTTTCCTAAGGGAAAAATTCACCCAAGAACTAAGAACTCAAACACAAACACAACTATAGACCAAGAGAGAGTATGATCAGAATGACGATATATTCAATATGCCATGTTAAGAGTACACTAGGAGTGCCTGTATATAAAGGCCTCTAAGATACATCTAGAATGCCTCGTAATCAACTACATGATAAGTCATACAACCAAACACATGTCCACTAGATATGGCTTATCCTCCATTAAGCACAGAAGTAAGTGTGGTGATGAGAGGATAATCCTACAAGGGTGTGATATGCAAATCAGTGTTCTAGACACCATGTGCTAAAATAGAGTTGCATACTCTTGTGTTGTCAACATGACAACTCAAAAAGATGCTCAAACTCCTAAGTGTCTCACAAATAAAAATAATAAAACAATGCAAAATAATAAAATAATGCATTAACCTAAGTAAACTTAAGTAAGTGTAAATAGTGAATACTTATCTACACCAACATAGAGATATAATCACTCAAACGTGAGGTTTGTTTCAAAAATATTGATTTCAATGTCAAAATTGGTCAAAAAGTGGAACCCATTATTGTGGGATCACCCTTTACTCTCATTTAGTGTAGTGTTTTCACTTATTAACTACTTACAATTGGTTGCCTTGGCAACCACTTTGGGCGTCGGCCTCCATGCAAGCCACTTCCTAGCTTAACATACAAATTACCTACCCTAGGCTCATAAAAGTAAAAATCAAAGAATTTTCACTTTAGCTCTATACAAATGACTAGAAAGCATCAAAAGATAATTCACAATAACACCTCAGATCTTTACAAGCAACTGGAAATCATCCCAAAAAAAACTAATCGAATACTCAAAGGTTAAGTCAAATAGGCCATACCATTCACCTCAATTTCACACAAGAACACTGAAAGCAATAACAAATAATAAATCCAACTCATCATAGAGCATACTAGACACATTACCATAGTTGAGTATAAAAGATCAAAGTCAAAGCAAAATCATAATATCACAAACATAGAACCCCCGAGCCTCTGATAGACGTCCTAAGACTGGTCAACACTCTAGTCAACCTAAACCCAAAACATAAGACAACATACAGATAACAATGTAATTTCATAGTTTGGTTTGATTTTGAAAACACATAGTTTAAGTTAACAGTAAGGTTTAAGTTTTCGTTCAATGTATGTTTTCTAGTAGATGAGATTTACAGTTTACCCTTATAGCTTAACCCATTCTCATTTTAGAACACTTTGCACAATTTATCCTTAATTTATGAAGTCACAAATATCCCCATTAAATATGACAAGGTGACTTAAAAATAATTATCTATCAAACTATTAAAATAATAAATATCAATCATTAAATAAAATACTCATTCTATTAATAATCAATTTATTAAATAATAATAAAGTAAATATGTTTTAACATTATTGATTGTTACTCAACAATAATAATCTAAATTACTAAATTAATAATTATTAATTAAAAACTATTAATAAAATTCCTTAATAATTAATATTTATTAATCATTAATTAATTTAATAAATAATAACAAAACTATTAATGAAATTATTAATAACTAATAAATTAAAATTTAATTTAATTTAAAAAATAATTTAAAACAACTTTTAAAAAATGCATATATATTAAAGCATTTAAGGCCCGCATGGCCGGCCTTCACAAGTTACTATTGTGCGGCCACAAGATGTCTTCTACCGCATGTAGCAACATTAAATACTGTTGTTGCGGCCAGCAATACAGTCTATGTACGCAGGCAATACTTAGGCCCGCGAGGGGGGGTGGTGGCGGTAAGCAAAAAGGCAAGGTGGGGGATTGGTGGCCCCACCTCCTCCAACATTTTTTTTTTTTTTTTAATTATGAATTTTTTTTTAAATAAAAAACATTTTACTATATTTTCAATCCCCTTCCCAAAATAACTTTTTTTTTAAAAGTATTTTTTTTTTATAAAAATTCTAACAATACTCTGACAAGGAAAATATGACAAACGAAGCAAATTTTCAATCTAAAATTTCAATTTCTTTCAAAACTCTTCCTAGTTTAATTTACCACTTTGAATCTACAAAACGAGGGTCTTACTGATATTTTCAATCCTCATATATCCAAAAGCAATCAATATGAATTCTAGTAGTTCTAAAATGAAATATTGTAAGATTCATCATAATGAAATTTGGAAAACCAATTCAACAAGCATAATGAAGATAGGAAATTCGAAGAACATGAATCATTGGGTGAATAAAACACGAAGCTCTACCTGGTTCTGATGCTAATTCGCAATCACCAAAAGATTGTGAGAGAATTTTCTTCTCTCAAAACCTTCTCTCTATAAATTCCCTTCTCCAAAATTCCTGGTCCTCCCCAAAACTTTCCTTAATAGAAAATGAACTCTAAATTGCTAATAAGGAGTTCTCTCCTAAATTTGGGGCACTGATTGTGCAATCAGCCAAGGAACTCCTTGATCACAATCTTTTAACTCTTTAAAGTTACTTATCTTTTATGTTTTCATGCATGCTTCTTTGCAATATAAAATATCTTTATTAAATTTATTTGCTTTCTCTTTTTTCTAATTAATTTATTATATTTTAATCTCATGCATAAGCTTTATGCAATTTAACCAAAATAAACTTTATTAAATAATTGTTCACTCTCTCTTATTAATTTTCGAGGCATTTTTAATATAATATTTATTAGCTTAAGTAATAATAATATTTAGCATTTACTTAAAAAAGATCTCCTAAATATATTATATAAAATTAATTAAATATTATTACACTCTCAAATTAGAATTATATTATTCTCTTTAAATTTTATTCTTTTTATTTAATTAATTTCCAATTAATTAAATATTGAAATTACCTTAATAATTTTTCGTTAAATTAAACCATTAATTAATCTTTTAATTTGACTTAATTAACAAAAAAATCATCAAAGACCTACAAGACAAAATATGAAAACCTATCATAAAATACCACATACAAAATCAAACTCAAGGGTTATAATCATGAATTTCTGTCATACAACAAATTCGAAAGGGTAATCATCTTAGATACTTGTCCTAATTTTTTAAGACAATTGGTTTGAAGGTTAGGATTTGGACTCAAAAATGTATCACCCCTCTTTTACCATTGAGATATTGCGATAGGGTATGCTTATCCTAACAATTCAAAAAAGTCGATACCCAATACCTACAATCTGCATAAAATCTATGCATGTATAAACACATATATTCTAAACTAAACAAGCAATGGTAGGAAGTGGTGCATCGTGTAGATCCCAACTAGCAAGTGACTACGACTCCCTTCCTTAACCACATAAGAAATGTCATACATAAAGAAAACATACAGGCACACCATACACATGCAGTATGGGGTAAGTATCCATAAGAAAACACATTATAATAATTAATCTAACTAAAATCACTATAATAATCATCATCAAAGTATAATCATGATTACATGAAGTAACTAGTATCAAGTAGTCTCATCATAAAATCAGAAAACAATATCCAATAATCTGGAAAATAGTGCTACTAATCATCAAGCATAAACATAAATTGACCTAAAAGAGTTCGGTAATAATAACTAAATGTCAACTAGGGGCAGGCACTATAGCCAAATAGTCTCAATTTTCACATTAGATCCCTAGGGGCTTAATTTGAATGAAGACATAAACTAGAATATTTTACCCAAGGGTTTGATCAGCATGATAAACGAGCTCTGTGCAATTTCCATTCTTTTCTTATGAGCTCTAGTGTAACAACTTTTGTATAACTTTCATGGTGTAACAACAACACTAGGTAAGCATAAAATCAATTCTTTTAAGTGATTTTGTATCGATGAATTCTTTTAGCAACTCATGATTGTCATACGTTTTTCTATCAACAAGCAGGTATGAAACATTAAAAGAGCCATGACATGTGAATACAACTCAAAAATTTATTCAAGACCAACAACTATTCTTCTTAATAGTTATTTATGCATAAGTATTTGCTTATCACAACCTATCACACTTCATTTTCCAATGGTTGAAGAATACAACAATATTATTTTGCATGTGAAATTAATGAGTCGTGGCATGACCCCTTCTAAGATTACTCTTTGTGACCAACAACATATAAAGCGACATTCCATATAAAGTAAGTGATCATTATTTGATAGGAAGTTTAATACAGTTAGTGTACAAGGGAGATTAATTAATCAATGTTTACTAAAGACAGAGTTACACATCATCTCCCATTGGTAAAGAAAATAAAAATTAGAATTTTAATATCTTAAACTTCTCTAGCCCATGAGGTATATCAGTTACATAGAATACCGTTGCCAAGGCAGATTACAAGCACTATAACTAGCTATGAAATAATTCTAAGTGAAAAGCAACTTTTGGTCTGTAGCCTAAAAAGTGTATTGAACTGGTAAGATCATGGAACGGGGTAATCTAAGTTTATGTATTCAACATTTTCCCCATTGGTTACGTAGACAAAAGCTATATATATTGTTTCATTATCAAGGCTGGCACTTAAATCAATTTGAGTTTTTAAATTATTTGTTCTCATTAGAATCTAGCAATCAATTTGCATTTGCAAGTAATAGCTTTTAGTGCACTGAAACTATATATCTGCAAATAGTTTTCTTTTGTCTTGTTTGTGGTGTTGGAATCATAGAAGACCCAACCAAGCCTCACGATCAGAGCCTGGCATTCTACCAGCTTGTGGATTGATGGGTGAAAAAGATCAAAGATGACAAAAATGAGGCTGGCATTCTACCAGCTTGTGGATTGATGGGTGAAAAAGATCAAAGATGACAAAAATGAGGCAAATTCCCCAATATTCATTAAGGGGAATAGATAGACCCATACCAGCACGATGGATACCATGAGGAAGATGGTTCAATTTTTGCAAGGAATGAACCAACAACTAAAGGTCCATTTGGCAACGAGAATACAAGTGGAATAGGCATATGTATATTCTTAAATTTTTTAATTCTATGTTTGAATGCACCAAATTGGATTGGAATAGGAATAAAATTGGAATACGTATTTCATTTTTTGCCCAAAAATGAGGATTTGCTATTCCACCTAAATAGGTGGAATAGGAATACGTATTCCTATTCTAGTTTTTTTCATTTTAGAAAATATAATTTTTTGAGTCCGTGTATTCCGCATCAAATTCTGGGAGAACCAAACAAGAATAGGAATACGTAACCTCATTTTGTATTCGAGAATAAGTATTCCAGAATAGATATTCCTATTCCCATTTTTATATTCCCACAGCCAAACAGGCCCTAAGTGTTGCTAGTGGCTACGGGATACCTGTACTAACATCACATGGCTAGGAGAGATTGATGGCTTCCTAATTAGTGTTGGGAATTATTCAATGTGCACTTGAGGTGGATTGGTCAATATGCAATTGGAAGGCACACTACATATCTTTAATAGAGAAATGTTTGAGAGTGTTTTCAGCATGCCACAGGTCATATGATCTCCACAGTAAGAATGTAAATAGGTCACTCTCACCTCTCTTTGTTAAACATAAAATTATGAATTGCAGAAACTTGAAAACTTTCAATAGTAATATTGGGCTCCCCTTATTAGAGCAGAGGCTATGATAACTGCTACGTAGTAGCGAGGGCAGTAGTTGGTTTTCTAAAACTACGTAGTTTAATAGGTCGCCGGTTCAAACAAAGATTTTGTTAGTTTTTCGGAGCTGTGAATCATTCTTCATTCTCTTCGTTGGGCAATCACAGAATTCACGACTCTACGTAAAATATTACAACATCGTATTCATTGCCAATATCACAAGAATCTTGGTAAAATTTATCATCTTGCTCAAGCAAACAACCAACTACCGCAAAAATAATTAGAGGTTAAATTTTTAGAATACACTGCTTATGAAATCTCAACCAACACTAAGTTCGAAACATCACCTTCCGGCACTTCTAAATCAGAACCTCCCCCTAGATTAGAGCAGAAGCAGGGCAAAGTAGAGCTGTTTTAGTCTAGAATTGCATAATTCCTAAGCTAAAACAATAAACTATACAATTACACAATGTAGGAGACCAACTCGTCTGACTTTAAATTTCCAACGAATTTTGTATAAAATTCTCATCTTTTACAAAATTAAAAATTTAAAAAACAATATGATGTGCATACTGGAACCCTGAAAATAGAATGGAAATTATGCAGTAGACCTCAGATACCTTCTGATCTGCTCTAAATTATTACAAAATATTCTAACACTTTAAAACCCCCAACAAAGTACAAAAAAATCAAAGCGAAAAAAGAAAACCAGAGATATTGTATTGTATAGGTTCACACCAAAATTGACTGTGTGATTTGTGAGGATCAGACAATAATGAAGAGTCATATCCTACCCTTTGCAGGTGCCAAAGAAGGAGCCATCCCTGAGCAATTGTTTTGCGGTTTAGTTGATCCGGTTCTTTAGTCTGAGTAGCAGGTCTAGGTTTCGAAGCCTGATATCTGCATCGATGGCCACCACTTTGTATTCTAATCTAGCCAATGAAATCCAGTTTCTGGGGTATATCTCTGTATCACTTGATTAGATGAATAATCAATAAATAACATTATTTCCCTGCCCGCGGAACCACTGCTCTGCACCCATGATGTAACTTGTCAACAATTTTGTGTAAAACTTTCAAACCTTTCGATTCTTCATCTTTCTTCAGCTCCACCCGAAACCCCTTTTTCATCACTCCATACCTCCTCAATACATCTGAAACTTTCTTACAGTAAGAAGAGTGGTTCCAATCATCAGTTGCAACTATTGTAAACATCCATTCTCCTTTACGCATCTCAAGTCTGAACTCGTGGTGTGGAAGTGATTGATTCAATTCCTGTAATGGAGTAGAGTTATCAACAACCACCAGAAAACATACAATAACAAAGCTCAATGCTTTCCGATTTTCCCCCTCATCATCACTGTCCTCGTCATCACTGTTTTCGGCACTAAACTGAACGATGTCAGTGACTTCATGGACGCCAATTTGAGCATCAGAAAACAATTTTTCGTTTAACATTGACTCCGCCCCAATCATTGCTGTTCCAATCATATCCATTCTCTTTGGCACACTCTGAAATAAAAAACAAAATTCTCACTTTTAGGCTCGGTAAATTCTTTCCATTTCAAAAATTACAAAACAAAACTGAAGGTCAATAATGAAATGTAAAATACTAAAGAGTATTGAAATCATTACCTTCAACTTATGAATGCAATTCCGTATGACTAAATTGCTGCAATAACACAGTCTCATATATTCTGATGCACTCAACTCTACAATGCCTGTTATGCTCTGTAGTCCGTCACAAGACTCGATTACAAGTTTCTCCATACAGCTCAATCTGGCAAGATTTGGCAACTTGCTCAGCTTCTGGCAGTCTTTGATAATCAGCTCTGTAAGTTCCGTAAAATCACCAGTTCCTGTTACTCTCTGCAAATCTTCGCAACTTTTTATAGACAGACTGACAAGTGTGTCGAGGATCGGAAACTCCTCAAGTTGAGGAGAACCACAGATGCACAACTTTGTAGGTTCAAAGTTACCTGACACACTTTTCAAATTTTGACAACCATCCAACTGAATATTTTCGAACTTCCCACAACCATTAATTAGGACTGTCTGCAGGCAACTTGGACCTATAAAAGCTGGCAACTTCTTAAGTTTCGGGCAGTTCTGAATGCTTAAATCTATAAACTTTTCACAAAAAAACTCTGTTTTGTTTAAATTTTGACAAGCTTCCAACTCAAAATATCTTACCTTAACATTGCTACCCAAACTTACCTTCCTCAGACACTTCATTTCCCTAAGACACAATTTGTCAAATTCAAGGCCTGGACATTCACTAATGTTTAACACCTCAAGATTTTTAATCTCAGATATTCCTGTCAATGCTTTGAGTTTTTGACAATTTCTAATATCTAGATAACTTAATGTCTCCACCCCTATTATGCTCACTTCCACAAGATTTTCCATGCCATGAAGTTTCAATGACTTAAGGCTGGGATAGTCAGTATTGCTGATAAATACCCTGGATATACATTTTTCACCGCTGATCTTAATCTCTAGCTTTTCAAGGCTATTCATCGGGGGCTTAGATTCTTCCTCATCTCCTATGAAGACACCTTCAAAACTGTCTTTCGATATTCCTACCAAATTTGGGAACTCTTCCAAAGAAGTCTGAGAGATTTGCAGCTCTTTCAACTCTGAGGGCGCCTGAGATTTAACGAAGTTGTGTATAGCTTTTTAATGATTAAAAATATAGTACGGATCGCAACAATAGTTCACGAAGAATCCCACAATAGCATTAAGTTCAAAATTTTAAGACAGAAAATCAAAATACCTGTGTGTCTCTGTTCCACAACGTTTTGAATTGTCCGTGTTCGATTTTCAAACACTGCAGATTTTGAAGAGGAATCCATGAAGGAATGCTTGCTTGTTCTGTCGAATTGCGCTGAAGCTGAAGCCATAGCAATGAAGCTGACACATCAAGAGAATTGTTTGTTTGGCTTAAAAAGAATGTAACTTGCGAGCCCATGGACTTGTCAAAAATGGAATGGAAACACCTAATTTTGGTGTTCGCGAGTACGGCTTCGAAACCCTTTGATTCCTGCATGCACAGAAGCGGCTTAGAGTTCCATTTATCTAATGAGTTAAGATATATATAATATAACACTAGTAAGGGCGAATCTAAAACTGCAAGAATCATACCAGGGATTTCAGATCTTGAGGACGCCAAAGGCGATGTGGAGGGCTGAGCTCATTTGCCACTTCTCTTCCCAAGTCCCTCAAGTGGTCATGCATTCTCAATACAAGTCCTTCATACTTTTTAGTTTCTTCTCTTTCTAGAAGACACTTATCTTTGAGTCTCTCTAGTGCATGCTGAGGGGTCCATCCCGATCCCTCCCATACTCTTTCTGCTATACTTTTTGGTTTGCCTATGAAAAAGCAAGCAATATCCATGAAAACTTGTTTTTCTTCATTGTCCAATGCGTCAAAACTTATTCTCAGCCTTTTCTTTACATCTTGAGGCAGCAGCCTACCTACTTTGATCAATTCCGCCCTCCAAAAACCACCATTTCGACCATGAACGTGCCTTCCCAAGACTTGAAGAGATAGAGGCAAGCCTCCACACTGCTCTACAAAGGAGTTCACCAGCTCCTCATAACCACTATCCGGTTCTGGTCGATCAAAGGCATGCCAGCAGAAAAGTGCTCTTCCATCATCTTTATCCATTCCTTTTAAATTGTAACCTTCAGTAATTCCTGCAGTTACAAGCACTCCAACATCACGGGTTGTGACAATAATCAGACTATCAGCTGATTCTTTCCATATATCCATGATCCGTAAAGCATTTAACTGCTCCACATTATCTATATCATCTACAACAATTAAGAAGCTCAAATGAGAGCTCCTTTGTAGACTCTCTTTCAGACAACTTGCTCCGTCCTCTGTACTTGCCAAGCTGTGATCTCTGTTAAAGAGATCTTTAAGAAGCTTGCTTTGCAAAGAGGGCATCTCACATCTCAGATGCGCTTCTCGCACATCAAACAAAATGCTTGTTCTAAGGTAGTTCGATTTCTTTCGGTTAAACAACTCTTTGGCAAGAGTTGTTTTTCCGGCCCCCCCCATGCCAAAAATGCCAACTACACTACCCTTCGGCTTCCCGTCTTCCAGCCCGCACTGATTTTGAAAATCTTGTACACGTTCATCAATGCACCGCTTTTCAAAATCTTCCACAAGTTTGTCAAGCCCCACTGGATGTTCAGCAACATGCAAAGATGTTTGCCTCTGTACTTCTTTTTGTACAGCTCCCATTATATTTTGGTAATCACAATCACTGAAACGTTGTATAACAACAAAATAGGGATTTTGTGAGAGAAGTATTAAACAAGAATGGAAGAATGCATATAACGTACAAGAACGAGAAGCACAAAAAGCCTACCTTTGAAATTCTACTCCTGCAATAAATGAAAGAGTTTGAAGGGCTTCCTTCCACTCTTTGAGCTTCTCCGGATATCTGCCTTTTTCCTGATGGTTAATGAATGCTTCAGCGTATACTCCCGCTTCTATGTACCGGAGATCAGAAGGTTTCACTTGATAAAACAGAGGAATAATCTTGGCTCTACTTTCCAACATGAGAGCAAGCTCAGCCAAACACCAAGCTGATTCTGCATATCGTGGCGAAAGTATGGCTATGTGCACCTTAGCAGAGCGGATCGCTCTCTCAATGATAGCAGGAAATGAATTTCCTAGTTCCTTATCTTCGCTATCAAGAAACGCCCATATTCCCAGCTGCTGAAGGGAATTGTAAAGCTCAATGGCCAAAGTTTGTTTGACGTCAGGGCCTCTGTGATTGATGAAAACATCAAACAGTCTTGAAGATTCAGAAACCTTCCTTCTTTTGCCGTCAGGTTCCAATCCAGAGAAGGCATTTGATTCCCGATTTTGCCCGTGAGATGATGAAGAAGCGGCCATTTATTCAAGCTCAAACCCCAACTCGTTTGAAAACAGAAAGAAAGAGCACGCTGAATAGGAATTAGTTGCAATATTCATAAATGAGTTTATGTGGAAGCGGAAGGGTAGCGTGAATTATAATGATCAGAAGGCAGGCGGGTTAGGCGGGTTCAGTCCTCTCGTCTTAGGAAAACACGGAGAAATTAAGCAAGCTCCAACGTGTACGTGAAAGGCACGAGGGGGAATATTTGATCCCTAACTTCAGCTTTATTAAAATCATAGGTGGAAATTTTATCTTAATTTTTAACAATAGGTAAGTTGTTTATTTATAAAGTCCTTAAATCTATATCATTAATTATTATGTCACATAGTGTATTGTGTTTTTTGGTAAGTTGTCTCACACAGTCCAAATAAAAAGTGAAACTAATGGTCATATAAAGGTACCCATACCTCTATAGGTGATGTGACATTACATCCTTAATCACTTTTTACAACTAAGTGTGCGTTTCATTCTAGTAACAACTTTAAAGTCACAAGAACTCATTCAAAGTTGTCAAAAAAAATTGGACATTAAATCATTATGTGTAGATGTCAAATCAACAATTCCTATCACAACCATCTCGAACCATTTAAGTAGTGGGTCCTCTCCCTTACAAGAGAGATAAAGGAAGGAAAATGCATTGAAATTAAACAATCCACAATACCTCAAAGTGAAACTAACTTGAAAGTAGACAAACCCCTTCGTTGAGGAAAAGGAGTTTGGATTCTATTAGATTTGGAGAATAATATTAAAAGTGAACTCCTGGAGACTTCTAATTGAGATTTAATTAATTGAAGAGTTATTTAATATGATTTTATAATAGATTTTTTAATTACATAAATGAGTAAATTTATATTTATTTAAGAATCAATTGTTTTATTTTTATCATTAATCTCTATCTCTATCAAGAAATTTAAGGTTTCATTTCTCTCTTAATCTTGTCACTAAAATTTCTTAGATTTCTAAAGTATATTAAAAAAAATATTTCTAAATATTATTTTCTTTTATATGATTGCCTATTCTCTATTTTTTTAAGGATTTTATTAATTTTTTAATTCAAAAATAATATTATATTCTAAAAACTTCTATTTAATCTAGAAGCTTCCCATCAATTCCAATTATCTTTATGGTTGAGCCTACAAATTTATATTCTGCGACCTAGTCAAAATTCATAGATGAAGAACATGTATAACAATTGGTGGAAAGAGATCTAGCAATGGAAAAATTTAAGATGAGAGAGGAATAAAAAGCAATGGAAAGAGAACTATT
Organism: Cupressus sempervirens; assembly: GCA_028749045.1. Lineage (NCBI taxonomy): Eukaryota > Viridiplantae > Streptophyta > Pinopsida > Cupressales > Cupressaceae > Cupressus > Cupressus sempervirens. The sequence continues at coordinate 31,433,300 of CM053789.1, read as the reverse complement.
GAGGATAAATTCAAAAAATGGGCTCTTATGCCTTGAAGAAGGGCTAAGTAAGTAGAGTAATCAATTGAACCCATGACCACAAACTAGTTTTTTTCTCAACTACTCGAAGTGATAATTATGCCAACTTCATTGTGACTAATAACAAAGGATTAGAAATAATTAAAAAGGGTTTAAATCTAATGATAGAAAACCAATATACCACTCATTTTACAATCTAACAATCTCACTCAATAATTTGAGCTAAAACAAAATTAAATTATAATGGCGATCAAACAAAAAATTGATGTTTAACAATCAACTATTAGCTTTTATATTTTTGAAATAGAATACTTTTGCCCAAAACAGATGGGGAGCCATCGAAAAATTCTTCTAGGCCTCGCACATAGAGATTTGAAAGGGAATGTTGTTATCACTCTGAAACTCCCTCCTGCAATGACTATAAAAAATTAAATTCACAACCCTAAAAATTAATTTCACAACCCTAAAAATATGCTCAGCAACAACTATTGCCGAGTGCCAGTTTTGCTCGGCACATGAAGGTGCTGAGTGGCAATTTTGCTCGGCACCAATGGATGCCAAGTGACAGGCAGTAGGTGCCAAGTGAACTCGGCACAAGAGGAAGCCAAGTAAGCTCGACACTCAAAGGGCAACTCGGCATAAGCAATGTCGAGTGAGCTTGATTCCTACTAGAAGGAGAAGCTCGGCAATAACTACAAAGATCAAACTTAGCCTAGACTAAGCCGAGTGAGCAGAATAACAAACTGAATATTTTCACCATTAAAAAACTAGAGAGCCGAAGTATGAAGCTTCAACAATAAACTTCTCAAATACAATGAATAGAGGAAGAACAATAGTTTCAAATATGCTTGTTTGCTTTCTAGTCATCTTTGATTAAAACCATTACAAAATTCGGGAGCATTCGGCTTCAACCAGAAAACCCTACAACTTTAAACTGGTAAAACTTCACACTTCAAAACTTTAAACTTGTAGCTCTAATGGCTGCATACAATAGCGCCTGGAGCAATTACTACTTCACAAGACAAATCCAACAATAATAATAACTTACAGAATGACAAGAGGAAACACGTGCAACTGCATACACAACAACACTTCCTTCTATCTTCTGAAAGACTAGATCTACTGATCAATTTCTTTCTTCTTCCTTCTCTGCTCTGCTTTGCAACTTCTCTCTGATCTGTTGGACTCAACAAATGAATTAGATTCATTCCTTTTGTCTTTCTTCCAAAATGCTTTCCCCCTCTTTTCCAAATTTTGAAAACTCACCTACCCGCATTAAATTTTCTAACTGTTGTGCAGGTAGTCAAGGATGGTAGGTGGGCATTTGGCTCTAGGGGCAAATGACTATATGCAATTAATATTCCAACGACATTGTAAAAATGGATGAGAAGAGACTGTTCCATTTCCATTCAGTTGTGCTTTTATATCAACGAAGACAAATGCTCTATCAGTCATGTAGGTTTTGTAAATTATAAACACAATCTAAAACACTGCAAATTTATGAGTTAATCGTAGCATATATGTGAAGCTTAGCAGTGCTATTTCTCCATCACTTTAAACTTGAAAAACCAGCATACAACTTGTTGTTGTCTTGTGCAAAAGGTCACTTGCTCATCATGTGAAATGCAACTGATAGTAAAAACAAAGGGTGCATGGAGTCAGAAAGGAGAGATTTCATAGTTTGACTGTTGGAAAATTCAAAAACAAAATGTAAAGCATTATGCTTATCCTTGTTGACCACCTCTTTAATCAGGCATCTCACTACCTTTGTGTAACCAATGCATGGGCAGAGGAATGGGGGATGGGGGAATTTAAAAACTAAATTCAAATTAAAGTGTAGCCACGACAATCACTAGAACTGTCTGTAGTGAAATAACTGACTAAAACGCAAATGTCTATGGGCCCCACAACAGCTACTCGACGCATCAATGCTTTGAGTGTGCCAATTAAGCCAGGTCGTTGTGAAAAATTAACTATTGCAGTCATTGATTATTAATCTCCTATCTTAATAGATTATTTAACTACTAAAAATAAATTCACAGCTTAATATCAAAAAATAACACAACTGCAACTTCACCAATAAAATATGGAAAGAAATGCGCAACACAATGAACACAATATTTTCGGACAAATTGTCCGTGGAAAAACCCCTTAGGAAAAACCAATTCTATAGATGAGGAATTATATTAAACTTCAACAAATCAAAAGATACAAAATTCCTTGCCTCTCAATGGCAGAACTCTGACAACCTCCTAATTTCTCTCATTGATATCCCCACTGTTATTCCCACACTAACACTGCATCCTTGCTAACACTGCAAGATTGTTTGCTAACACTGTAAACTTACAAACTCATTTGCTAGTACTGCAAATGTTTCTCCAAACTTCTTGTTCTCCAAATGCCCCCTAGACCCCCTTTTATACTGCTCTCGTTGGTAAACCAACAACCAACATCGATTTACAATCGACGGCTGAGATATAAAACAACTTACCAACCTTAACAAAATTGGTTTTTAATTGCTTCTAAAAGAAGTCAATTATTTAATAAATAATTGACCTTACTCTAACCAATTTGTTAGTAAAATAATTATTTACTAAATAATTGCATATGGACAAATAGTTGTCCAAGCTACCAGAACTAACACTCCCTCTTAGCGAGGAAGTTCTTCTACATGACACCCAACTTATCTCTAAAGAAGATGAATGTTGTCTTCCCCAATGCCTTAGTCAGACTGTTTGCTACCTACTACTTTGTAGGTATGTACTGTAGCTAAACATTCCCCTGTTGTACACAATCTCTGATGAAATGATATCTGATGTCTATATGTTTAGACCTATCATGAAACATTGTATTCTCAGACAACTTAATGCAACTCTGATTATCACAATATATCATAGTAATCTCAACCTTCTAACCAAAAAAAGCTACTAACAACTTCCAAAGCCATATAGCTTCACATGTCGCCATGCTAGCTGCTATATATTTTGCTTCTGCTAAACTCAGAGCCACAAACTTCTGCTTCCTACTAAACCAAGAAACAACTCCTGATCCTAAACTGAAACAACACCCTGAAGTGCTCCTTTTGTCTGTTGTACTTCCTACCCAATTTGCGTCAGTATAGCCTATCAACCTGATACCTTCACTTTGAACATATCTGATCCCATACTCAATTGTACCACGCAAGTAACACAGTGTATGCTTAGTCGTTGTCCAATGCATTCTCTTTGGTTCAACCATGACCTAACTAAGAGAGTTAACTAAAAATGTTATATCTGGCCTAGTGTTGACCAAATACATAAGTGAACCAATCGACTATCTATATAAAGTGGGATCTACATCCTTCTCCTTAGATGTATCTACCTTTCTCCAATTTGTGATCATGGGTGTAGACATGGCTTTGCAATACTTCATCCTAAATTTCTTCAAGATTCAATGCAATATTTCCCTTGACCAAGGAAAATCTCCCCATCTATCTGCCACGCTTCCATGCCTAGAAAGTAGTGCATAAGTCCTAAATCCTTCATCTCAAACTCTTCTGCAAGGTTCCTCTTGTAATCCACTATGAGCCCTAGTGAACCTATAAGAAACAGGTTGTCCACATAATGAACAAGAATGAGAATCTCACCCCCAACCACCAAGTAGTAGAGGTTAGCATCTTCTTCACTCTTCACAAAGCCCATTTTCTGCAAGTATGTATCAATGCACTCATACTACACTCTAGGAGCCTGCTTGAGTCCGTACAATGCTTTCTTCAATCTGCACACATGGGTCTCTTTGTTGTGTGCTACAAAGCCTTCTGTTTGTTCTATGTATACCTCCTCCTTCAACTCACCATTAAGGAATGTTCTCTTGACATCCATTTGATGGATTTTCCATCCCATCTATGTTGCAAGCGAGATTATAGGTCGCATAGAAGTATACTTGGCAACTGGAGAAAATGTCTCCTCATAGTCTATTCCCTCCTTCTGAGAGAACCCCTTTGCCATGAACCTTGCCTTGTATTTCTTGATGCTACCATCTACACCATGCTTTATCTTATAGATCCAGTGTGATCCAACTACTGTCCTTTCTGTTGGTATGGGCACTACGTCCCACACATCATTCTACATTATTGAGGAATATTCCTCAACCATAGCATCTCGCCATTCTTGATGTTCTATAGCTTCTTGATAGCTAGAAGGATCACTATCTACCAACTAACTAACTAATGCCACATAGTCATTGAACTTGGCTGGTTGTCTCCGTTGTAGATAGTACTCTTCCTAGGAGCTCCCACAAACTCTTGAGTATCCCTTTGTGTATCTAGAACCTCATGGTTCCTATTGCCAACTGTAGAGGATGAAATGTCAACCTCTAATCCTCTAGATGCATTTCATGTTGCACCTATTGCTCCATACTTTGTGAACCTTCACTACCTAAGTCTACACTCGTACAGTTGGTAACTGTACTTGAGCTAAAAATTGTTGCCCTTGACTTGGTCTTGGAGCTTTTGTTGGCTGCTCACTCTGATCATTTGCTGGAAAATCTTTGGATCTCTTGAGTGCCTTGTCCTCCATGAACTTGACATCACATATGAAAATAATTCTTTTAGTCCCTGGAATAAAAATCCTATATACCTTTGAGGTCTCACTGTACCCAACAAAGTACCCACCCCCTCTCTGCAATTTAATCTAACTTTGTACGTGAATATCCAGGAATATGACAATATGCCAAATTCCCAAATATCCTGAAGTGACCAACATCTGGCTTCTTCCCTGTGAAAGCCTCCTCTGGTGTGATCTTCCTTAGCACCTTGTGTGGAACTCTATTTTGGATGTAAACTATTGTATTACACACCTCTACCCATAAGTAACGGGGCATGTCCTCATCATGTAGCATAGCTCTTGTTGCCTCCGATATAGAATGATTCTTCCTCTCAGCAACTCCATTCTACTATGGATTGTAAGGAATAGTCCACTCTCTCTTGATTCCTTCTCTAGTGCAGAACTCCTGGAAGACATTTCCTTTGTACTCGCCTCCATTGTCTAACCGAAGAACCTTTATCTTCTTTCCTATCAAATTCTCCACAAGAGCCTTGAACTCTTGGAATCAACTGAAAACCTCATCCTTAGTCTTCAAGAAGTATATCCAGTTCTTTCTAGATAAATCATCAATAAAAGTAACATAGCTTATATCCTCTGAGAGATTTCGTTGACATCAGTCCACAAACATCTGAATTTACTAGATCAAGAACACCCTTAGATATGGTGTCACTCCTTGGAAAAGATGCTTTCACAAACTTCCCCAAAACACATCCCTTACATACATCATCATGCTCTGTGATCACCTCTGGAACACCTATCACTATCTCACGAAGCAATCTAAGTGCTCCATGATGAATATGACACATCCTCCTATGCCATAGCTCTCCAAGATCTCTAAGATTTTTGCTACTCATGAGTTCCTTAGGAGTATCAAACTACAATCTATAAAGGCGACCACTCCTAACTCCAATAGTTATGGGTGATTTCCAATCCTTGTGCTTAATCAACACATTTGTCCCTCTAAAAAGTACATTATACCCCCTTATCTTGAAGAATAGGTATAGAAATCAAATTCATACCTAAGCCTAGCACATGCAACACATCATGAAGTGGAATTATCTTTCCATTCTCCCTCTAAAATTGAACTGTCCCTTTCCCAACTAGGTTGAGTTTGGACAAGTTTTCCATAGAAATTTGGATGTTGGTGTTCTCCTCCTTGTAACTGGAGAAGTACTCTCTAACTCATGTCATATGAAATAATGCCCCACTATCTATATATCAAACACACTGTCAGGTTGAGCTAACCATACAAGCCATGAGTGCAAACTCATCTTCCCTTCTACTAGAGAGTTCTTCCGCACTTGGTGAAGTTGCCACTTGCTTCTTACCCTTCTTCCTCTCTGGGCAATCACTGACATAGTGGCCAAACTCGTGACATCCAAAGCACTTGACCTTTGAAAGGTCCTTCTTCTTCTTTTCACTTTGTGAATTTGATCCTTTACTAGATCCCTTCTTTGCTTTCCCTTTCCCTACTAGGGCAACATTTTGTTGTTCCACCTCATTTTTCTAACTCTTGTTGGCCCCATTGACAAGACTTAGTCTAAACTCCTCCTAAGTGAAATCAGTCCATAGTTGATCCCAAATCGATAAAGTATCTCATCCACTAACAACTTGAACAAAGACACTCCATTGTTTAGTAAACCCATTTAGGGCTATTCTCACTAGCTCGTCATCACTAGGGCTGTCTCTAACATCTGCTAACTCGTCCTTGACAAGTCTAAGCCTGGTGAGGTAACTTGTGACATCTTCTCCCTGGTTCATCCAAGTATTCTTTAGCTTCTCTCTGAGAATCAACTTCCTTTTGGTGGTAGCATTCTGGTACAGATTCAAAATGGTGTCCCACATCTTCTTCGTCGTATCTAGCTCTATGATATGTGGAACAATATGATCCTTGACACTATCAAGGATAATCCTCCTTGCCTTGGCATCATCCTTCTTATATGCTACAAGTTGTGTTGCATCTGTTGGTACAGATATAACACTAGTAGCATAATTCTTGATACCATTCTCTTCCAACAATAAAGAAATTTTGGCCTTCCAGACACCAAAATGTGAGGCACCATCCAATTTGTCTTGATCTCTCAAACCGGCTGAAGCTATCTCAAGGGATTAAAGCAATAATAAATCTAAAGAGATCAAACTAGGGGTTATAAACCCTTAATTTCTTTCATAGGGAAAAATTCTTCTACCCTTAACACCACTCTGATACCATGTGAAAAATTAGCTATTGCAAACACTGATTATTAATATCCTATCTTAACAGATTATTTACCTACTGAAAATAAATTCACAACTTAATATTGAAAAATAACACAATTGCAACTTCACCAATAAAATATGGAAAGAAATGCACAACACAATGAATACAATATTTTTGGACAAATTGTCCTTGGAAAAACGCCTAAGGGAAAACTAGTTCTACAGTTGAGGAATTATATTAAACTTCAACAAATCATGAGATGCAAAATTCCTTGCCTTTCACTAGCAGAACTGTGACAACCTCCTAATTTCTCCCGCTAATATTCCCCACTACTATTTCCATGCTAACATTACACCCTTGCTAACACTGCAAGACTGTTTGCTAGCACTGCAAACTTACAAACTCATTTGCTAGCACTGCAAATGTTTCTCCAAACTTCATGTTCTCCAAATGCCCCCTAGACCCCCTTTTATACTACTCTTGTTGGTAAACCAACGGCCAAGATCGATTTACAATTGACGACTGAGATATTAAACAACTTACCAACCCTAACAAAATTCATTTCTAGTTGCTTCTAAAAGAAGTCAATTATTTAATAAATAATTGTCCTTACTCTAACCAATTTGTTAGCAAAACAATTATTTACTAAATAATTGCATATGGACAAATAGTTGTCCAAGCTACCAAAACTAACAACTCTGGTGTGCTAACTAGTGTTGGGAATTATTCAATGTGTTGTTGGGGTGGATTGGTCAATATGTAATTGGAAGACACACTACATATCTTTGATAGAGAAATGTTTAAGAGTGTTTTGAGAATGCATTGGTCATCTCAGATGATCTCCATTGTGAAAATGTAAATAAAGGTTGCTCTCACTTCTCTCTATTAAACATAAGATTATGAATTGGAAAAACTTGAAAACTTTCAATAGTAATATTGGGCTCCCCTTATTAGAGCAGAGGGCATGATAACTGCTACATACTAGTGAAAGTAGTAGTTGGTTTTCTAAAACAACTACGCTCAATATTTTGGTTCATGATATTTTAATAGATCGTCAGTTCAATCAAAGATTTTGTTGATTTTTTAGCTGGAGCTGTGAATCATTCTTCATTCTCTTCATTGGATAATCACAGAATTCACAACTGTACGTAAAATATCACAATATCATATTCATTGCCAATATCACAAGAATCTTGGTAAAATTCATCATCTTGCTCAAGCAAACAACCAACCACCGTAAAAATAATTAGAGATTAAATTTCTAGATTATACTGCTTATGAAATCTCAACCAACACAAAGTTTGAAACATCACCTATTGACACTTCTAAATCAGAGCCACCCACTAGATTAGAGTAGAAGCAGGTAAAGTAGAGTTGTTTTAGTCTAGAATTGAAACATTCGTAAGCTAAAACAATAAACTATACAATCACACAATGTAGGAGACCAACTCGTCTGACTTTAAATTTCCAAGGAATTTTGTATAAAATTCTCATCTTTAATTAAAGAAAAAAAACACAATATGATGTGCATACTGGAACCCTAAAAATATAATGGAAATTATGCAGTAGACCTCAGATACCTTCTGATCTGCTCTAAATTCTTACAAAGTATTCTAACACTTTAAAACCCCCAAGAAAGCACAAAAAAATCCAAGAAAAAAAGAAAACTAGAGATATTGTATAGTATCTATCCACACCCAAATAAACTGTGATTTGTGAGGATCAGACGTAATGAAGAACCCTATCCTACCCTTTAAAGGTGCCAAAGAAGAAGTCATCCCTAAGCAATTATTTTGCGGTATAGTTGACCCAGTTCTTAAGTTTGAGTAGCAGGTCTAGGTTTTGAAGCCTGATATCTGCATCTGATGTCTAGCTAATGAAATCCAGTTTCTGGGGTATATCACTGTATCACTTGATTAGACGAGTAATCAATAAATAACATTATCTCCCTGCTCGCAAAAGAATTGCTCTGCACCCATGATGTAACTTGTCAACAATTTTGTGTAAAACTTTCAAACCTTTCGATTCTTCATCTTTCTTCAACTCTACCCGAAACCCCTTTTTCATCACTCCATACCTCTTCAACACATCTGAAACTTTCTTACGGTAAGAAGAGTGGCTCGAATCATTAGTTGCCACTATTGTAATCATCCATTCTCCTTTACGCACCTCAAGTCTGAACTCGTGGTGTGGAAGTGATTGATTCAATTCCTGTAATGGAGTAAAGTTATCAATAACCATCAGAAAACATACAATAACAAAGCTCAGTGCTTTTTGATTTTCCTCCTAATCATCACTGTCCTCATCATCACTATTTTCAGCACTAAATTGAACGATGTCAGTGACTTCATGGACGCCAATTTGAGCATTAGAAAACAATTTTTCGGTTAACATTGACTCTGCCCCGTTCATTGCTCTTCCAATCATATCCATTCTCCTTGGCACACTCCAAAATAAAATAAAATAAAATAAAACTCTCACTTTTAGGCACGGTAAATTCTTTTCATTTCAAAAATTAGAAAACATAACTAAAGGTCAATAACGAAATGTAAAATACTACGAGTATTGAAATCATTACCTTCAACTTATGAATGCAATTCCATATGATTGAATTGCTGCAATAACACAGTCTCATATATTCTGATGCACTCAACTCTTCAATGCATGTTATGCTATGTAGTCTCTCACAAGACTTGATCACAAGTTTCTCCATACAATTCAATCTGGCAAGACTTGGCAACTTGCCCAACTTGTGGCAGTCTCTGATAATCAGCTCTGTAAGCTCTGTAAAATCACCAGTTCCTGTTACTCTCTGCAAATCTTAGCAACTTTTTATAGACAGACTGACAAGTGCGTCGAGGATGGAAAACTCTTCAAGTTGTGGAGAACCACATATGCACAATTTTTAGGTTCATAGTTCCCTGACACATTTTTCAAATTTTGACAACCATCCGACGGAATATTTTTGAACTTCCCATATCCATTAATTTGGATTGTCTTTAGGCAACTTGGACCTACAAAAGCTAGCAACTTATGCTTAAATCTTTTAACTTTTCACAAGAAAACTCTGTTTCTTTTAAATGTTGACAAGCTTTCAACTCAAAATATCTTACCTTAACATTGTTACCCGAACTTACCTTTTTCAGACACTTCATTTCCCTAAGACACAATTTGTTAAATTCAAAGTCTGGACATTCACTAATGTTTAACATCTCAATATTTTTAAGCTCAGATATTCCCATCAATGTTTTGAGTATTGGATTTCTAATATCTATATAACTTAATGTCGCCATCCCAATTAAGCTCAGTTCCACAAGATTTTCCATGCCATGAAGTTTCAATGACTTAAGGCTGGGGTAGTCAGTACTGTGGATAAATACCCTCGATATACATTTTTCACCCCCAATCTCAATCTCTAGCTTTTCAAGGCTATTCATCAGGGGCTTAGATTCTTCCTCATCTCCTACGAAGTCACTTTCAAAATTCTCTTTCAATATTCCTATCAAATCTAGAAACTCTTCCAAAGTAGTATGAGAAATTTGCAGCTCTTTCAACTTTGAGTGCGCTTGAGATTCAATGAAGTTGTGTATAGATTTTTAATGATTAAAAATATAGTACGGATCACAACAATAGTTCATGAGGAATCCACAATAGCCTTAAGCTTAAAATTTGCAGACAGAAAAATCAAAATACATGTGTGTCTTTGTTCCACAACGTTTTGAATTGATTGTGTTCAATTTTCAGACACTGCAGATTTTGAAGAGGAATCCATGAAGAAATGCTTGCTTGTTATGTTAAATTGGGCTGAAGTTGAAGCCATAGCAATGAAGCTAACACATCAAGAGAATTATTTGGTTGGCTTAAAAAGAATGTAACTTGAGAGCCCATGGACTTGTCAAAAAAAGAATAGAAATAATTGATTTTGGTTTTAATGAGTGTGTCTGTGAAACCCTTTGATTCATGCATGCACAAAAGTGGCTTAGATGTCCATTTACCTAATAAGGAGTTAAGATATATATAGTATAACACTAATAAGGGTGAATCTAAAATTGCAAGAATATTACTAGGATTTTGTTAGAAATCAATGTTGATACAATTGATTAATTGTGTATTGTCTTTGATGTTACACAAAATGTCATATCATTACCATTCAGTTTATGTCGAACTCACTGGGGTATTGAAGATAGTTAGTTGTGTCTAATGAGCGCTCTAGAGTTTGCCAAGTTCAAAAGATAGTTTCTACCAAGTTCACTCAGGCACCAAAGAAAAGTTTGCAAAAGTTGAGTGTTAACCGAGCTCATTTTGTTAATGAAGGAAATGTTGGATGGAACTAGTGTTAGCTGAGGTCACTTGGTTACCAAAGGAACTTTGCAAAGTATGTAGTGTTGACCGAGTTCACTTGGTTAACACAAGAAAATCATTTTTGAGTTAGTGTCTATTGAGTAGGGTCAGCTAATGAAGGATTTTCTTGTTTTGGCATATTGAGTTTAATTGATTTGTTTGTTGGTTCTAGCCGAATGAGGAGATGAATGTTAATTATTTTAAGTTATATTCTAGCCAACTTGATAATATGAAAGATATAAATATAAAGTCAAGTTGAGATTTAGAAAGTGTGAATGCATGGAAGATAATTGAAGATGCTAAGAGGAAGCGAATTAGAAGGATAAAGTAGAATATCCTTGTGGAGCTTAAAAGATATATTTGATCAAAAAGATCAAGTATACAAGCCAAAATTGAGATCTATAATTAGCAATCTAGTTGCATCTAAAATCAGGTTATGTCATTGTTACTCTCTAACCATTGTACTAGTGATCTTAATCTCTTAACAGAGTTGGCTTAACAACTATTTGTAAATCCTCCAACAAGGTGATATTTTTATTGAATTGTTGAAAGACCTCTAACAAGCCCACTCCTAATAGGGTGATTAAACCCTCTAACAGGGTCACACCTAATAGTGTGTTTTGTAACTCTTAATAGGCTTGGCTCCTAATAGAGCTCACTTCAAAAGAGTGAAAATTATTAACTAGTTGCAATTGGCAGTTTTTTCAAATTGGGTATTCACGTTAAAATCTTGATGTCAAATGTGTTCATGTTATTTCTCTTAGATGTTTGAAACTAAGTTAAAGTAGCAATAATCATAGATAACATCTTAAGATTTTTATGTTAAGTGTTTACCAAACATTTTCAGTGTTTACGGAGTTACAACATTTTTTTGTATGTTTATCGAGCATGATCAGAGTTGTTTTGTACTGACATCCAAGGGATCTGGGATTTATTTTAGTTGTAACTGGTTCACCCCTCCCCTCTCAATTACTCCTCTTATATTTCCAACAATTGGTATCATAGCTTTTGGTGCTTGAAGAGAAGGTTTCAAGGACTTAAGCTAAAGATCAAGATGTCTTATAGAAGAGAGATTACTAGGTTGAACCAAGACAACTTTGTAGCATGGAAAGGACTTATGAGATTACATTTGGCAACTATCAGTGATTCGGGTTGTAAGTATCTTGATGTTAAATACAAAACTCCCACTAGAACATTATCAGTTGAAGATATTGTTGAAAAGAAAAATCATAACATCATGATGATTGATATTGCATCTGCTCTCAATTATATTGAATTTGATGAAGTAAAAAATTGTACTACAACTCATGAAATGTGGATCAAACTGAAGGACACCTATGGAGGAGATGACAATGTAAGAAGAGCCAAGACCGAAAGTCTCAGAGGACAATTTGATCAGATGAAAATAAGAAAAGATGAAAACATTGTAAAATATGTGGAAAAAATCAAAGCAAGTGTGAGTGCAATCAAAGCATCTAGAGGAGATAATACATATAGACTCGTGCTTTGTTATAAATATTCTATAACAACTCATGTCTTCACATTGACTTTAAGATATTTTTTATTCGATCATTGAGTTTGAGATAATACTTAACAACATCAATAATGTTTCAACCATGTCTTAAAATACATGGGTAGAATGAAAGAATTTCGAATATAGTTGAAGATAATTAATTCTAGTTGAAGTAGGAGGGTTTGTTACATTTAGGATCCTAGACTTCAAGTTTCCGAAAAAAAAATCAAGGAATGTCTATCTTTTTAAGTCTCCATGATTCCACCTTAGTTAACACTCATGAAATGACATAGAGCGGGTATGATGAGATATTTACCTTTAATTCACCCTCATAACTTGCAGATAAATGGTGTGCTTGTAAATGTAATTCTTCAATTCTTTAATCCAATCTGGGCTCATAACTCGATGGTTTAGCAATTTACGAATTATCATTTATTCCAAATTATTAGGTAACTTGTAATATGATTATTTCTTTTCATTTATATAGCAACCTGGGTTAATCACTTTACCATAGTTATTTCATTTTACAACATAATATTTATTTCGTCCCATTGTCTGGTACATTTTATTTTATTTCTAACTTCAATCATATTGTTAACTTAGTTAAGTGCTACAAACTAGATTCTTAGATTAATTATTTTTCCAAACTACTACAATTGTATTGCCATTTACTAACCCTTTATCGTTAACTAATAATTATACCATTATTATTTAACGAAAATAAATAAATAAAGGAAATACAAAAGTCCAATTAAGAATTACAATTCTATTTCCTAATATTTAGTCCTTTAAATATCTCTACACCTATCCTACACTTCCCTAGCTACTATCCTACTTCACCACCTTCCATGTCTAAATAAAATGACAAAATAAAACAACATAATTATTAATTACTTCATACTTATTCCCCTCAATATCCTACTAACTACTTACCAACACTACTTTTCCACCTTACTCCCTAACACACCTACTAACACATGACTTCATATAATAATATAACATAATTACGAAATCTTCAATTAATAAAATAACATCTCCTACATATCCTACTATCTCCTTTCAAACTTTCTGTAAGAATTTGGTATAGCTCTGTTACCATGTACGAATTTGCCTTAGGGAAAAATTCACCCAAGACCAAGAAGCTCAACAACTAGCACAAATAGACCAATAGAGTATGATTAGAATAACAATATGATATTCAATTGATTGTATAGTACACTAGAGGTGCCTATATATAAAGGCTTCTAAGATGCATGTAGAATGTCTAGGAGTTAGCAATAAGATAAGCCTCACAACTAAGCACATGTCCACCAAGAGTGGATTATCCTCCATTATGCACAGGAGTTAGTCTGATGATGAGAGGATAAGCCTATAAAGGCATGTCATGTAAAATTATGTTGTAGACAACATGTGCTTAATTAAGAGTGCAAACAACTGTGTTATAGACACTATGTGCTAAATGAGAGTTGCTTACTCCTATGTTGTCAACATGACAACTCATATGAGTGCACATACTCCCAGGTGTCTAACCTAATAAATAATAAAATAATGCATTTAACCTAAGTAAACTTAAGTAAAGTGTAAATAATAATTATTTACACTAACACCCCCCTTAAGTACAACTTAGGGGAATGCACTTAAGCTCCCAAAAGCTATGATGAAATGCATAATGGATCCTAGCTACAAGGCCATGTTAGGTACCCATGTATAAATACAATGTTATACAATGCAAGGAAATCTCTTTGCAAAAGGAGAAAGAGGGAAAACCTCATGGGAAAAACCCTCCCCCAAAAAGAGAGATAAGTACAATAAAGAAGATGCATGAATGGATGTAGTAATCAAGACCCCCCCATTATGACATACATCATGCATATACAATAGAGAAGTCTTTGATGAAATCCCCACCTTAGTGAAGGATCTCATAATGATGAGTGCTTGAAGAAAAAAGAAAATCCAGTATTAACAAACAACATTTCTTCCTTTAGGAAGAAGATACACCAAGTATAGGTGCAAGTATGCTTCCCACTATGGATAGGAAGATGGAAGAGGAATCCATGTGTAATATCCTATGAATGTTGCCTCTGAAGTCTACTCATATGTCGAATTCCTTGATGAATGTAGATGCCACAAACCAATTTGGTGAATGCCCACAAGAAGGTGGCAAACAAGGTAATGTCCATGTATGATGCTGAATCAACCTCCAAAGATGATGAAGCATCCTGATAAGAAGACATGAAAAGAGAAGTAATTTTGCCTCCCCTCAATGATGGATGCACACCCATGATAAAAGATCCTTGATGATTGAAGAAGCTACATAATGAAAGATAAATGGTGTTCCTCCTTTTAGGAAGAAATGGTGCCATAGGTGTAGTAGAGAACACTTCCCAACTAATAGGAAGAATCCTCAAAAAATATGATGTCTAGGAAAATGGAATACAATCTCCAAAGACTGATATGTCTCCTCTAAATTGAAAGAGTTCTTCTCCATCTACTATAAAAAAATATCAACAAGCATGTCAGAAAAATCAAGTGGTTGAGGGTCAGAGTGTGCCCTTGCAATGAGTGAAGAAGTCTCCTCAACAAAGAGAAGATTGATGTCATCAATGATGTCTCCCACATCTTCAATGCGAGACTCCATGAACAGCCCTGAAATGTTTGGAAGGAAGTCATCCCATGAAGTTGAAGTAGGAAGACATGGTATATCCGGTTGCACTGAATGAGGAGCATCTATGGTTGGAACTGGATCAATAGAAGCAACAAGAGCATCAAGAGGTGGGATCTCATGTAGAGTAGAAGGTAAAATAATTGGAGTGACTGGAGATAGAATGTCCTCTAGAAATGGAGGAACTGTAGGATCTCCATATGCTTCCCAAAGAGCCATCCAAATGTCATGAGGAAAACTTGCCATACTAAGAGGAGCAAAAGTTTCCTCACTCATACTATTATACAGAAAGCAAAGAAGTTTAGAAAGATGTTTCCGAGTAGGATTAGGTGGCAATATCTTCGACTAAAGATAAGGAAACACTTCTTGATGTTATGTTAGATGATCAAGCATCAAAGCACTCCATTTCTGATAGTTCCTCATTGTTAACTTTGAGTCTTAAACCAAACTGACATATGTGACAAGACTCCATGAGATCAATCAATGAATCTCCCAAAATGCAAAAATAATCAATCAACCCCCCCAATGTATGATTTGGCACTTTATACTTAGTGGGATTATAATAGCCACTTGCCAATTTAGGGCCTATTTCTGAAAGTAGTATTTCTATCCATAGAAGCCTATATCTGATTGCAGATTTGGAAAGTAGACAAAAAATTATGTACTTTAAAAAAAATGGAACCTATTTATATGTCTAGATGAGCCCGTACTAAGAATTTAAAGTGGCAAAAATTGAGATTTGCCAATTGCAGAAAAATTCAGGAACAAAGATCTCAAACCACCTATGCCAATGTGTAGATCACGAAATTCTACCCCAAAACAAAAAAATTACCCAAAAAAAGGAGTCCATATGAGGGAGATATCGCTATTTGAAAATCACCTTTGTTATTATTTTTCCTGAATTGCCGCAATCGTGCCTCCAAAAATTAGATGACTCTAGATTTCACCTCAAATGTCCAATTTTAATGAAACAAAAGTCAATTTAGGGGTTCTTTGACCTTGTGAATATGATGTCAATATCTAATTAGCACTAGCAAGCTCTAATCTTTGCTTGCAAAAAATCTCTCCTCTTGGCCTGATGGCTAAAAAAAATTTGAAAAATAATGTAGATCCAAAAAAAAAGCAGAGATTCAAATGATATAATATGTAGAACTAAAATTTAAATTCAGAGATCTGAAATGATCATACCAATTCTGTAAATTGAGCCTTCGAGTTTCGAGTTGCAAAAAATGTTTTTGCCTTAGATTTGGCTATAGCCTAAGATAGGCATAATTATAGTCAAATTTAACTGAATCGATGCTTCGAACACAATGGTGAGGTCTATTTTGGATCTAGATGCTCACAATAGTTGTGGATACTCTAGATTTGAATAAAGGTGTCCTCAGAAAGGTGAAGCAAGAACGATCTCCAATGGCTATGAAATGATACTCATATAGCTCTGATACCATATAAGAATTTGGTATAGCTCTAATATCGTAAGAATTTGATATAGCTCTGATACCATGTAAGAATTTGCCTTAGGGAAAAATTCATCCAAGACCAAGAAGCTCAACAAATAGCACAAATAGACCAATAGAGTATGATTAGAATAACAATATGATATTCAATTGATTGTATAGTACACTAGAGGTGCTTGTATGTAAAGGCTTCTAAGATGCATATAGAATGTCTAGGAGTTTGCAATAAGATAAGCCTCACAACTAAGCACATGTCCACCAAGAGTAGATTGTCTTCCATTATGCACAAGAGTTAGTGCAATGATGAGAGGATAAGCCTATAAAGGCATGTCATGTAAAATTATGTTGTAGACACCATGTGCTTAATTAAAAGTACGAACAACTGTGTTGTAGACACCATGTGATAAATTAGAGTTGCTTACTCCTATGTTGTCAACATGACAACTCATATGAGTGTGCATACTCCAAGGTGTCTAACCTAATAAATAATAAAATAATGCATTTAACCTAAGTAAACTTAAGTAAAGTGTAAATAATAATTATAAAATGATATAAAATAATATAAAATGAAAACATCCATAATTACCTACACCCTCTACTTTAATCTTTTTAACTAACCTTTTCTTCCTACTCTTTCATTAAGCTCTTTCTCCTAACATATTCTTCCCACCTTTCAAGAGGCATGGTCCCCACCCTGGAGCTCACGTGAGGCATGAGAGGCAAGGCGTTTTCCAAGGTGGCCCACTATGGGAACTTAACCCCATATTAAAAAGGGAGCTTCCTAAAGGGAGCTTCCCCCCGCGCTTTACACTAAAATTTCCAAGTAGCACTTTCTAAGTCATGCGCTTGGGAAGGATGGGATGTGCCCCAACAGTGATGTTTTTTTTTTTATACATGTGTGGGAGCCTAGGGTGGTCGGCTTAGGTTAAGGTATTGTTCGGTTTGCTTTTGTCAGAATGTAAAGTTCTTGGTATGAGGTCCTTCTTAGCATTATTATCTCACTTTATCTTATTTAATATTAATATGTAATTTTATTATTATCATCATTATATATATAATGTGAGTTGTGTACTAGACCTAGGTTAGGCTCGTTATGGGCCAGTCTTCCTTCATATATATTCTATGTACATATAAATTTGTTGCCTTTGACTAATACTCTTAGTTTATTATTTATTCAGAAGATTCCAAAGAATATTCTTTTGATTATTTTAATGGTCTGTAATAGCAAATGGGATTATTTTTAGCTCTCCATACAAATTCCAGAGAGCAAAAGTGCATCTACAGCCTACTCTCTCTTATAAATTTTTTTAACTATGTCATATAAGGAGTTATTTTCTTCTATAGAAACTATGAAGATACGATGCTTTTTTGGTGATAAAATTAATGTTATCATTTATTCTATATAATCTTTGAAATTTTAATGCTGCAAGACAACTCAATGTTTAACACTACAATGTAAAAGTTCTATTTTAAATGTTTCTAAAGGATGATTATTATCACATATGAAAAAAAAGATGACTACTCATAGAACAAATGAATTCTTTCCATGCATACTTATGTACAAATGCAATATTGGAACTTTTTATTTAGAGTTCACCAATCGCATAACTAGAAACTTTGGAATGATCTCGCTCATCCTATCTTGGAAATAAAATATTAACATTGACTTTCTCACATGAAATTTCTACAAAGTTTAGCTATGGATTGAACACACAAATCTACATGTATACAATGAATCAATCTCATATCTGCAACATGAATTTCCAGAATGATGAATATTACTTCACTCGATAGTTTCCAAACAAAAGATGCACATCCCTTACATGAACTATTTCTTTCTTCTTATACAAAAAATGAAGATACTATATTCTTTTTCCACAATACCAACTACAGGCATATCATAGCCATATTTTACATCTTCACATTACCCTTTACATTTCAAAAAACATAACAATGATCATTGACCCTCATGACTCATAACCATAAAAAGGATGAACTCATCACAATCCTTGGTTCTTCAATCATGTCAAGGGAAGACCCTAACTTCTTCATGATGTTCATTTCCACAACCTGCATAAAACAACACAAATTGAGAACCATGGAGGCTCACCTCTCATCCTAAGCTTCTATGAAGCCACCCACTGAGTAGGGGAAACAAAGCCCAAACAGGATCCACACACATAACATTTGCTAATGCATGAAATCACACAACACAACACTTAAAAATACCATCCATGGGTTCCACATTGATTCACCATTGGAATCATAAATACATTGGGTGAAGGTGGGCTCTTCAAGGAGGAGAATGCCATATTCAAAAAAAAAAAAATCAAACTACAATTGCATTTTTGCCTCTGAAGGCTATCATAAAATCTCCTCCTTCTTACACATACACTTATACCTCCAAAAAAACAAAAGGCATATGCCTTCAATGGAGCCCATACTCCATGAAAGAAAGAACAACTCCTCATCATGAGGTAAATTTTCTCAACTACAATGTTGAGCCCAACTAACCCCTTCACCAAAGGCTTCTCTTCCCTCCCAAGGGTGAGTGAAGCCTTTATACCCATTAACAAGTTCAAAATTCAAACAAAACAAGGAGGTCAAGGAAGAAAGACCAAGAAAATGCATGAAACACAATGCACAATCACAACACAAATACAAGATTTCAATAACAATACATGATTCCTTAACAATACTCCATACTTGCAGATTCATTATGTAATGCTAAAAACAAAATGGTCATGGTTTGAGCACCAACCTTGGTCCAAGCTAAAGGTCCAAATGATAGTTGATGAAGGGCTCCCTTAGCATCCCTCCAAAACCCTAACTGACTCTAAACTTAGAGAGTGGGTGAATGCACCACTAGTTTTTCCAAGACTTTCTAAAAAGGCTTTCCCACTAACTATTTTGACAAAAATACCAAGCCACTTCCTCTTATAAACTTGTCTCCCCCTAAGTTTTCTATATTTGACTTAGTGGAAACATGGGGAAAAACTCATGTGACAACTCCATTTTTGAATTGGTAGAAGAACTCATGGGTAAAGGGGCCCTCTAGGCTACCTAGACATTAATAGGGTCAAAATTAGATCCCTAACATGCTATACTATCATACGGACCGTAGCTTATTTTCACACAAAAGGCACTTTGGGACCACCTAATGACCCTTCAAAACACTAGTCAAGTTTAAATTCAAATTTCCTTTTTGATAGTAACCCATCCTAGCTCTTGTCAAGTGGGTTTACTTAATCATCAACAAGGTAATTAGTTTTAGGGTAAAATGCTACCATAACCAACTCTAGGTGACATGTCATTAACAAACAAAAATCTACAAGTATCAAGTGACACATAAAAGCACATTTTACATTATCATGACATGTCCCTAATACATTTTTTATATTAAAATTTCCACACACACACACAAGCAAGCTCACATTTATGAAATAAAATACATAACAACGAGGCTTTTGAACCTTCCAAATATTTGCTTTGGCTTGTAATGTCCTCAATATTATTAAATAATAATATTTTGTTATGTGACTGAGAATCAATGTTTTTAATCTCTCAAGCCCACTCTTTATTTTTGTTTAGTACTTGTCAGCTTATTGCTATTTTGTAATCCTTCAGGAAGTTTCCTTGAAGCCCTTTATAAGGCCTTCTTGTATGTTTTTTTAGGCATGCAATTTGGATTAATTTTTTGTACTGCGAATTTTGGTTGGAGTTCTGTTGTTTGCTATTTTAGAAGTGAAAGACCTCCTATACTTGGCTATTTTCAAATTTCAGTGGGATTCAATCCTCACCCTATTCCATCTATGTATTACTTGGCTCAGATCTAGTAAATTAGAGTGTCATCATTTTTTGGAAAATATTTATATCTATATCAATCTGTGATAATTATTCAATACTTTTTCTAACTTTTATTGGTATCTCTAGTGAAGGTGATCACTTGTATTACATTGTGTATGGCTTAACTTGGGATCTAGAAACTTGGTGCACTATGTGTGTGCAGAAAAATTATTCACAGCATTGCTTACTCCCTTTGTACTTCCTCTACACAACCTCCTAATTGCATCATATAGACATCTTTCATACGGGCTAGATGTCTAATGGGAGGCAATTCCTTCGACACTGTGACATGTTGTCCAATAGCCTTCTTTAGTGATGACACATGAAAAACATTCTGGATTCGACTCCCTTCAGGAAGCTCCAATTTGTAGGCAATTTCTCCTACCTTTTGAATCACTCTACATGGTCCGTAGAAGCATGGTTTTAGTTTCTTCTTACCAGACAACTTTAGGGAGGATTGTTTATATGGTTGAAGTCAAAGGTATACCAGATAACCCACCTCAAAACTTCTCTCAATTCAATGTCAGTCTGCAAATATCTTCTGTTGATTTTGAGCCCTTTGTAGATTTTTCTTGAGGGATCTCATGATATCTAAACTCTCCTATAGCCAATATTTAGCCCTCGGCGCACGACTATCTCCTAATGCCAAATCCATGAATGATGAAGGTTCATAACCATACAATGCTTTGAAGGGCAGCATGCCTATTGACATGTGATACGTAGTGGGGTGAACCCACAATACTGGGTACCACTTTTGGGGGACGAAGGAAATTGCAAAATGATGAAAAATTCACATATTGAATTTTATGTATGTTCACACGAAGATGCTAACTATGTTCACATGAACATATTGAGTTTAAATAAGGTATGTTCGCGTGAACATACCTTATTAACATGTTCGCACGAACATATTGTTAACGACAATTTTGCGATTAAAATTCCATTTTTTTGTTTGAGATCTTGATAAATTTTCTTTTTTTTGTATGTTCGTGCGAACATAAATTATTTTATATGTTCGCGCGAACACGTTAACTTAAATTTCTATCCGCCGAATTATATTGCTCATATGTTTACGCAAACATATGTTCGTGCGAACATGTCTAATATGTTCGCGTGAACATAATGTTCGCACAAACATGTCAAGTTACAAATTTTTGGTGTTGTTTTTTGGAAAAATACGAAATTGGCTCTTTTGACCCCTAAAATTGAGATTGAATGGTCTCCTACTATAAAATAAAAAATGTCAATTTGTGTTGCTCGAAGAAAGCTTTCCAACGAGTATAATTGTAATACATATTTTAGTCATTAAGACTTTCAAATATGAGTTTAACTCATTATAGGTTCATTACTGATTGAACATCAACCGACTTCGACACCTCGAGAAAATTAGTAAATTAGGTCAGATTTTTTTTGAAAAATATGTAGGAATTAGCTTATTGAGATAGCTTTCTATTCAAAGAAAAAAAATTTAGGTTTATGATAAATTGATTTTAAATTATCTGTGTCAAACGGAACGTATGTCTGAATTACGATTAGTGTCACTTCAAAACTATACAATATTCAACCAAAATTAATCAAACCAAATGCATCCTCTGGATATTGATGTTATAAATCTAATGCTGAAAGAATTACTTGATTATAATTTCTAGAAAAAAGTTATGTATGTCAAACGAATTGTCACTCTTTAAAAATATTGAATTTTATTATGTATCACTTTTCGGAGGAGATAAAAAAATTGACATAATTTTTTTTTTAGATTAAAAAATATGGTTACAAAGTAGGAACAGAGTACTAAAAGTCACTAGTTTATGTCATCTTGAAATTATTTATAGTTTTTGAGATATAGTGTAGTGCACCAATATTACAGCCAAAGGAACCAACAAATATAAATATATTTTTCTTTTTCAATGAAAGCATTTTTATTTTATTTCATTTTTTTATATTTATTTTCCTTGATCTACAATATTGATGTACATTACTACAATACATTTAACTAACTTCACTAACCACTTTAGTTCCTTCCAACCAGAACATTATTTGAAATTCTAACAAAATGTCTTTATAACCAAACGTATCAATTTCAAATGGAGACACACATTTTCTCTTAGAATCATTTTAGAAACAAAAACATAACAACTTTACTCATTTCTATATACTATAAGATAGTGCATGATATATAAATTTCTTTAATCACTGAATGTAGCAACATATCAACAAGTACAGTCCACTTATACAGTCCACTTATACAAGCTTACAAGCTGTCATAAAACACAATATTGGGAGTTACCCAAGGGTGACTCTCCCTAATACAATAAGAATTCACTTGGAAGTATGTTTTTGCTGCACATGAAAATAAGACAACATCCTTCTTCTCTTCAAGTCTTCAATCCATAGATCACAACCTGCAGTACAACACACACCAACAAGACCATGGTACTCTCCTCCCAACCTTAGGCCTTTTAAAGGCCACCCCCGAGCAGGGAGAACCTTGACTAGGTGGACATACATTACTAACAACCATTTACAACACAATGCTCACATTACAAAACTGTTCACACATTTTACAGTTGACAAATAAAACCACAAAAATTCCCAACCAAGGTAGGCCACTTAGGATCACATGTAGATCCATCTCAAGGGGTAAGGGTGGAAAATGAATGTTGAGGAGACTCCACCTACAATTATGCCTTCATTAGGCTATACACTTTATACACATGCCTTCACAAGGTAACCCAACACCACATACATGCCCTCACATGGCATCTTTACAATACTTATAACTCTAGCAAGGTGGCATATGGGGCCCATAACACCCATATGGCATCCCTCTCCTACTCTAGAAGAGACTCTCACCCAACACATTCCCTATGCACCCCTTACCCTCACAAGGCTCTCTTTCCCTCCCAAGAGATGAGACTCACCTTGTCACACCCAAAACAGAAAACTGCAACAAGAACATATGAATTCACAATACAAAGTAAATCACAATACACATATACACCAAAACTGAAACATGATCCCTCAACCTTGCACAACACAACATTACAACACACCATATTACAGCTACATTACAGAAAACTCACATGCATAACACAATAAAAATAATCTACTTAACAACAAACTTTCATTGCAAGGGTACATAAGGTTACCAACCTGGTTTCCAAGCAAATTTGAGCTCCCTCTCTTTTTTACCAGCAATCCTCCTCCTAAGCTATCTTCTTCTCCTTGTTTATTTTTTTCTTTTCCAAAATTTACCCCACTTAGATTCTTTTTCCAGATCTATCAAAAAATTCTCCCCCTAAGAACTCTCCAACCAACTCCCCCTAAAGAATGTTTTCTTTTGATGCTTAAGTTTCCAAATTCGGCCAACTTGGGAATCCACAATTTTTGGGTGCTCTTTTCAATGCCTAGGGAAGCTTATAATACTTAAAAATGCCCCTACCCCCTAGGTATATCATATGGGCTTTAAAATAAGACCTCAAACTACCCCTAGGGATGGTGTAAACCTCCTAGAAATTCACAAAAGGTGTGCATTCGACCTAGCATGGAAAGAATCCCTCTTGGACCCATAAATAAACCTAGGGAAAAGAAATCCTACCAAACCACTCCTTGGTTCACTCAACCACCTACCATCCCACTAAGCATGCTACAAAGGAGAACATGTGTCAAGTGACACCACAATACACACAACACACTTGGCAAGCCATCAAGTAAAACAAATTTACTTTTATAGAATCACAATAATACACACAAATTGGTTTTACAAATAAAATACAAGGGTAAAAAGGTTATACCCTCCTTAGGGTTAACCTTGGTTTTTCAAAACACCTAGCAAGGTTCTCCATAAATCCATGGGCTTCTTTCCTGCACACTTATTGCAAATATCAGTAGTCCAAGAATAAGGTGATAAAATGATAATGTAAATATAAATCACATAGATTCTATCATCAATGAATAACATAACTAATATGAAATATGTATTTCCATTCATATCACATTACACACTTCACATTTGTAGCAATTCTCTAATCTAGATAGTAAAACATTATGATCGTTTATTCTTACAGAAAATTATGGAATTAATCTACCTTAACCAATGCATCAAATATAATATAAGTATACAATTCTAGTTTATTCAAATGATACATGAATTCTTAATGTTACTCTAAATATGCTAAGACATGATAATCTAGCACCATATGGAGACCACAATTCAAAAATCAAACATTTACTTGAGTATAACATAAGCTTTAATCATGGCATATGGATCATCAAGAAGGTAAGTAAGCATATCTGAATAACATCATAAAAACTACTTAGAATATTAGTGTCCTAGTAACATCATAAGGAATCATCATATAGCCTAATGATATAGGTATCAATGTCCCAATAACATAACATGAAATCAAATAGTCTAAGGATCAAAATATCAATGTCCATAG
The DNA here is from genome assembly GCA_028749045.1 of Cupressus sempervirens. Taxonomy (NCBI): domain Eukaryota; kingdom Viridiplantae; phylum Streptophyta; class Pinopsida; order Cupressales; family Cupressaceae; genus Cupressus; species Cupressus sempervirens. The sequence continues at coordinate 31,408,238 of CM053789.1, read as the reverse complement.
GGGTAATAATGTGTCATCTAGAGTCTAACTATCAAAGTCCAAAAGAAACAAAATGTCAATAGTGCTATGATGGTCGGGGCGGGACATGACATATAGTCACTTGAATGTGACGTTTGTTGCAAAAATATTGATTTCAGTGTCAAAATTGGTCAAAAAGTGGAACCCATTATTGTGGGATCACCCAGTGTTGTAACAATGCTCACCTAGATGCAACCAACACATCGATGCCTTCTGCTGCGCTGAAACATAATTCCTCAGATAGCCCTCCAACCATTTGTTCACAATCTCTATCTATCCATCTGACTGTGGATGGTGGCTGGTACTTGGTGACAACTCCATTCCCTCTAGCCTAAATAACTCCATTCAATAAATTCTAAGGAAATGACTATCTCTGTCACTTATTATATTTTGTGGAAGACCATGTAAATGGAAAACCTCATGAAAGAACAACTCAACCACTTGTTGTGCTTGGTACCTGGTGGAAATGGAAAAGAAATGGGCATACTTGATCAAACAATCAACCACGACAAAAATGCAATCCTTCCCCTGAACTTTGGGTAGCCTCGTGATGAAATCCATTGAAATACTTTCCCACTTTTGATTAGGGATTGATAATGGTTGGAGAAGTCCCATAGGTAGGGTGTGCTCAGATTTTTTTTGCTAACAAGTAGAGCATTCTCGTACATATTGTAAGACGTCATTCTTAAGGTCCTTTGGTGTAAAACATTCTCAAATCTGCTTGTAGGTTTTTAGGTATCCTAGGTGTCTAGCCAATGGTGAGTCATGCATCTCCTTGAGAAATTTTCCCTTCATTTTGGACTCGGGTACTAGATAAATCTTTCCCTTGTAGTAGATAATATCATCTACCACCTTATACCTATCATCTTGTACTTGACCATCCATCAACCAAAAAGCAAATATGTTCTTGGAGTATTCAACCAATAGGTGTTCCTTGCAATCTACAAAAATTTTAGGCAATGAGCATATTGTAGGCCTCCTTGATAGAGCATCAACCATTACCTTATGTTTTCCCTTCACATACTCAATATCAAAGTCAAAAGCTTGGATTTTTCTCACCCACTTCTATTGTCGTTATTTCAAATCTTTCTGCTCTAAAAAATATCTTAGGCTGTTGTGATCCGTCTGCACCACAAATTTTGACCCAACAAGATACTGCCAAAACTTTCTTAGTGCATGCATGATTGCGAGCATCTCTTTATCGTAGATGGAGTACATTTGTTCTACTTCTGAGAATTTTTGACTCACGAACACAATGGGGTGATGATTTTGCATCACCATCGCCCCAACACCTTCTCTTGAAGCATCACACTCCAAGATGAAGAACATATTGAAATCGGGTAGTGCCAGCACCGGGCATGAACTCATGACTTCCTTTAACTTGTCAAAAGTGTATTGTGCCTTCATATCCCAATAAAAAGAACTTTTTTTTGTAAGGTTTGTTAGTGGTGCACTAAGTTGTGAGAACCCCTTCATGAACTGTCTATAATAATTGCACAATCCAAGGAATCCATGTAGATTAGAGAGCATCTTGGGAGGCGGCCAATCCAAGATAGCTTGAATTTTTTCCTGGTGTACTTGGACCCCTTGAGCACTAATTATATGCCCCATATAAAATATCTATGTCATTCCAAACTCACATTTAGACCTCTTGGCAAATAGTGATTGTGACTCCATAATTTCGAGTACTTCATCCAAATGCCTCAAATGTTCCTCCCACGTCTTACTGTAAATAAGTATGTCATCAAAAAAATACCATTAGGTACTTTCATAGTTGCTTTTTGAAAATGTGGTTCATGCATGACTAGAAAGTAGCTGGAGCATTGGTTAGACCAAATGACCTAACTAGGAACTCATAATGTCCATAGTGGCAATAGAAGGCAGTCTTCTCCACATCGTCGTCCCTCATGCAAATTTGATGGTATCCCGAATGAAGATCTATTTTGGAAAAATAGAGTGCACCATGTAACTCATCCAATAGTTCATCGATCCTGGGGATGGGGTACCTATTTTTAATGGTTTTCTTGTTCAGTGCACAATAGTCCACACACATTCGAAGGGTTCCATCCTTTTTCTTAACCAATACTACTGACAATGCAAAGGGACTGAAACTAGGCCTAATCCATCCTTTCTTAGGAGTTCTTGGATTTTTTTTCTATCTCCTCCTTAAACCTTATTGGATGGTGGTAGGGTGTAGTAATGACAAGTTTGGCTCCTTCCTCCAACTCAATGGTGTGCTCAAATCCTCTATGTGGAGGGATGCCCGGAGGGATGTTGATGAAGACTGTACTATGCTTATCCAATAGTGTGTGAAGCTCATCATCCTGGTAGTCATTCTATTGTCCTTTCATCAGTTTTGTTGATATCAAACATTGTGTTGCCCAAACAATATCATCATGTCGAAGACTAACTTCCATACGTTGTGTTGAGATTTCCTTTGGCCCTCCATTTGACATTCCCATGAGGACCACCTTCTTTCCATCCACTTCGAATGAAAACTCCATTCGTTTGAAGTTTTGTGTGTACTCATCCAATATTTCCATCCACTGGATGCCAAGAATGAATTCCATGTCATCTAGATCTACTACAAAGAAATCTTCGGTCATTGTATGGTTTCCCACGGTAATGCTAAGTTATGGGACCAAATGGGTACATGATAGGAGGTTTCCTTCAGCTACCTTGACTTGGAATCCCACATGTGTCTTTGTAGTAAAACCTCTTTGTTTTACAAGTGATGAATTAATGAAATTAAGTGTGGCCCCATTGTCCAGCATGACTATGACCTATTGTCCTTGGAGAGTTCCCTGTACCCAAAAAATAGTACACCTCGGAGTGCTTGGAAGAGTAATGGTTCTTCCTCAACGTATTAGTGCAACAATCCTCTCTGCATGATTTATGTTTCCCTCTTTCGTAATTTGTTGATCATCTTCTTTGACTAGTGGTTCCTCATCCTCTTCATTGTCTAGCATCGCCTCTATGTAATGGATCTTCCCCTTCCTTAAGCGTCGATGTCCTGGTTCCCATGATTCCTTACAATTAAAACATAGCTTCCTCCTCCTCAAATCTTTTCTTGTAGCTTCATCTATTTGACTGTTTCTTTGGAGCGGGCTTGTTGTCTTTCTCCTTCAAAACAATGGGTGGCTTGACATGTGAATAAATTTTAGAAGAAGAAGTGGATGTTGCCATGTCTCGTGCCTTCTTGATTGGTTGCACAAGTGTGTAAGGGTTAAAACCCTTCACCCAACCCTTTAAGTGTTTGGTCAACCCATCCATGAATAAAACAACAAGTCTTCTCTCAATAATGTCTGTCACTAGTACTAATAGCCTCTAAAATTATGTAATATAGCTCTTTTTAGGCTACTCAAAAGAGCTACATTACATAATTCCAGGATACCTGAAAACCTACCTAGGATACCTAAAAACCTACTCAAGCAAAAGATTGAGGCATAGATTCCACACACAAAAAAAGAGAGTTTTTTGTGACTGGTTTGAGAGAAATACATTTCTAGTGAATTAATATGAATAGGGAGAAATAAATTTCTAGTGAATTCAAGTTTTTCTTTTTATTGTTTTGAGAGAAAGAAACAAAAAAAAGTGATCCACTATTGTGTGCTAATGGTGAAGACGATTGTGTGTATGATGAAATGCCCAAATTATTTCCTTTGGAAGATCCTGCATTGGTTCATCCACTGTTGCAAGCAATTTTTGACTCTCAAACAACCTACTTATATGAAGGTGATTTACCGTCAACATTCACTTTATGGCCTTTTCAACCTTGTAGTCCCTAACTTGGAGTGATAATAAACCTTTTTTAAATTCTTTTTTCGTGCTCTCAATTTCTATGTTTGCTACAAAAGGGTCTAAAGTGAATACAGAGCAGAAAGTCAAAAAAAGGGGTAGCAATTTGATCATAAACACATCCATGTTCTAGTAAATGGAGCCTAAAAAGTCTTTACAACTTTCAAATTAATAGGTGTTAACTTTTAAGATGGTGCACTATACTTGAAGTTGATACAAGCAAATGAAAATAAGATAAATACTATTTTTTCAGGTGAGCTATGCATAGAGCTTGATTCTAGAATTCGACAACCATCCAACTAAAGATTTTCGAGCTTCCCACATCCATTTATTAAGACTGTCTCTAGGCAACTTGGACCTATTAATGCTGGCAACTTTTCAGTCTCACGAGAGATGGATTAATGTGTGAATCGCTGCTTGTGAAACATGGGTCAATGAGTTTGACTAGAAAACTACACAATTAAATCTTCACTTAGATCCAATGAGTGCTAAGTGTTTTGTTTATTCTCATGAGAGATGGATTTGTGTGTGAATCACTACTCATGAAACATGGGTCAATAAATTTGACTCAAAAACTACATAATTAAATCTTCATATAGGTCTAATGAGTGCTCAGTGTTCAATTTATTCTCGTCTCATGAAACATGGGTTAATGAGTTTGACTCAAAAACTCTACAATTAAATCTTCACCTAGATCTAATGACTGTTGAGTGTTGTGTTTATTCTCATGAGAGTTGGATGGCTTAGTGTTGTAGAACTTGTATTTTTGAAAGAGAGTTCAAAAGTTCATATCCCATTACTGTTTTTCAATTGAAAAAAGTTTATTAAAATTACAAATAAATAAATAAATATTTTATTCTAAATAATGTGCAAATAATGTATCATATATATATATATATATATATATATATATATAATAATTGTAATTTTAAATAAATAAGTTGAAGATATTTTTCCATCAAATCAAATTGTGATATTGTTCCTCTTTCATATCACTTTCAATATCACAATGAACAATGTTTAATATAAATTATTTAGACATTATTTAGAATAAAATATTTAATAGATTTAATATATGGATTAGAATATGCAAGTCTAAAGTTATTTAGAAATTTAAAAAAATTAATAATCAATATTTTTATGGACTACCTTCCGGCCCTGTTCCAGGAGTAGCTGGCCCTTTCTTCGGCGATGATTGCGCGTGGATCCCATATCTCGAAAGGAGGCGTACTGTGCACGTTAGCCGGCCTTTTTGACTCTTTCTCCGCTGAAGGACAAGCTTTATCGATTTTGTAGCACGAGCGAATCTATCACCGTCCGAAGGGACCGCGAAAAATAATTAGTATTTATGATGCGCAATAGCTAGAGTGCTCCAAGTCCGAAGTTTGCCGTGGGGTTCGTGCACAATTGTCGCCCAGCCCCACCTTGCTGCTCCTCCCGCGCGGAATAGGATCTCTCCGACGCTCCGTCCAACTTCAGAAGTTTTGCCGACAATTTATTACTAAGTTTCGAGGAAGTTACCTATCAGAATTCGCTATCATTGGAGTAGTGAAAGTAAAGACCCAATCAAAGCGAATTTCGATAACTTCGTAAACTTAGTTGACGAATTCTTTGCCCAGCTTCCCACGGCACTTAAATGCCTCCCCCATGCATGCTTACGGCAGTCACATCAGTCCTCGGTCACATATTTTTATTTTTATGAATAAATTATAATTTAAAGATACATATTAACAAAAAGGCACCCCACTAATACTATTTAAATTGGACACGTATGTATTTTCTCTTTTACCAAGAGACTTTTATTCCAACAAATCAATAGAAGAACAATAAAACTATGCCATTTTTTGGAATTAGTGATTTTTTAAATAGTGAAGAAAAATGAATAGATTATTAAATGGAGTCTATAAATATGCATATAATTTACACGATTAGTAATTTACTAATAGAAGCTTTAAAATATATTATTTAAGTTTATATATTTTAAATGATTTTAATTGTATATTAAAATATATTTTAAAGCTTGTAATATTATTATACATAGAGGATAAATTTATATAAACTAGCACTTGTACCTATTAGAGGTTCAAGGGATAAGCTGATAGCGTAAATTTAGACAACTATCATTGTATGAAATTGCACAAAATAGTAACAGGTTTAACAAATAATTCCTTATGATAAATAAATCTATTTGTCAAGAAAATAATGATTTTTAGTGTGGTCCAATAGTGCATAACAATAATGGTTTTTTAGAAGCAAAGGAGTAGTATACAACAGAATGGAAAAATAAATTTTGAAGCATGCACAATGGTTGATACATATGATTACCAAGAAATGTATGTGTAGACCTAAATAGTAATTATAATAAAATTGTAAAGTGTCATTTACAACATGTATGCTATTCGATAGAAGCATTTTTTTTAAAGTAATAGTAAATGTGCCAAATTTGACAGTACAATGTATTTGCATAGATATTACTTGTAGGTTTTCCCACATTACATTTACATATTGTCTATATGACAAGTCAATCTGAGCTTTTTCGGCTCCTTGCTACATATAGTGAACTTGTAAAAGAGAAGTAGACAAAAATGTCATCAAACAAATGTAATACTTAGATAAGGTAATTTTTTTTTTAAAAGGAAAAGTTTATAGAAAAGTGGAAGTGATTATGAAAAAGTACCTTGTCAAAGTGAGAGCAAGGACAATCCAGCTTCTTCTTTCTTTCTAATAATATTGTAGGGGTTTTTTTTCATTTTGCTGAAGCGCTCAGATGAGAAGGCAGGTTCAATTCGAAGGCTTTGTATGGATTTGACCCTTGATATGGCTGTAAAGGTGAGGCCTTGTCTTTCAGTTTTACCTATATCAATTGTGGCCCGTTCTAAAGTTAGGCCTCTTGATTTGTGTATAGTGATAGCCCAAGTAGTGGTTAGTGGTAGTTGGGTATGGTTGCCTTGGGTAATTGGATGGATTGGTATGGTTTTTGGGTTGTTGACATCCCATGGAGGCCCATTGTAGCTATCAAATGTGACAGTAACATATGTTGGCAACTGAGGAGGCTTAGAGGAAGTGGCATATACAATGTCCTTAACTACATCAAGGGATCCATTGACAAGGCCACCTTGTATCCATAGGTTTGCGGTAAGCATGACACGTTGGAATTTACATATGAGTAATTCTTGTGAGAGCTGGTCGTCTATATATGTTTCAACATTATTATGTTGAGTTTTTATAGCTACACAGAGTGCAATAGGTACATTTAGTTGTTTGAGTTTTTGTTTATTATGTATAGCAACTTGTTCATTTGTGGCAAACAAATGTATTGCTTGGTTGAATTTCGCTTGCTCAGTTGGTGGAAGGTGTGTGTTTGTGCACGTCATTAGTAATTTCCAGTCATCTTCGATTGGTTCAGCATTGTGCATGTTTTGTAGTGCATGACGAAACTTTATTTGTGTTGGGTCACAACCGTCTTGTCTAAATATTGTTTGTAATGTTACAATGATATTGAAATTGAGCCAAAGATTTTGAGATATTGTCTATCCTACATAAATAGGTTTGTCCATAATAGGAGGTAGTTGTGCAAAATCACCAATTAAAATTATAGATAGTCCCCCAAAAGGAATGTGTTGTCGGTGGGGAAATGCCTCACGTAATCTTGAATCAATTTTAAGTAACAATTTTGGGCCTATGAAACTCATCTCATCAATCAAAATATATTTGATGTTTTTCATTTTTTCTTGGTACGTTGTTAATGTTTGTCCTTGTAGTGGTTTCATTTCTCTAATTGATATCTTGAGGGCTGCATGTATAGTTGTTGCATGTATATTAAATGCGGCTATTCCAGTTGGTGCAAGAACAAGGATAGGAGTTAATCCATGTGGGGATGTATTTTGAAGAGACGTGCATATGCAATTGATTAGATATGACTTTCTCGTTCCTGCTGTTCCTTGCAAGAGCATGTACAAAGGTTCAGTATGATTATTTGCAATGGAATGGTCTAAAATTAGTTGAAGGGCCAATTATCATTTAGGTGACAACTCGTACTGGCAATTGTACTCATGTTTTGATGGCTGATTCGCTTGTTGAGATATCTTAGTTCTAGGAACAAATTGGTTTGCATCTTCATGCAATTGTGTAGGAACACTGTGACCTTCACAGCTGTGGTTATTGTCAAAATCACGTTTACCCAAAAAGTCAAGTTCATTAAAGTTAAAATTATTGGAATGAGACATATTTGAAATAAGTTCCCACTCGTTCAATTGGGGTGGGTCTTGTAGAGATGGCTCATCCTCACTTTCGATATCTTCTCCCAAATCATTTTCAGTTTGTTCTTTGCGATCAATATTCCAAACATTGTATTTTTGCAATGACATGGCCTTCTAATGAGAAATAATTGCTTCTTTTGAAAGACCTATATCTTTTGTGAGTGAACGAAAATGTTTTTACAAAAGAAGCTCACTCCAACAAAATAGTTCAAAATTTTCAAAGTCTTCAAGTGGTGCCATATAAAATTTTGGGTAGACTTGAACAATTGCTTTATCATCTCTATGTAGCCATTTGCACCCTTTACGATTGGCCGAATATGTATATGATCTAGCAGACTCTATGAATGAAATTCGCTCTAAGTGTGATGGGCATTGTATGTAGGCTTGTATGTAGGTAGATTGTATCTCATGTCCATTTACAGTTGGTTTAATGCGATGAAATATTTTTTTTCCAACATTAAGCGATATGAAATGTCGGTTGCAAATGACAAGAGGAAGTTTTTGTAGCATGTGGCATGTTTCTTGTGCACTGATATCACACTCTGAAACAATTTTGGACATGAATTTTTGGTATGCTTTGACGGCATTATCTTGCTCGTTAGCATCTAAACATATCCTTGATAGCATATTTACACAACTCTCAGATTTCTTCTCTGCTTTAGAAGCGCATTTGGCAATGTATTTGAGAACAAGAAGTTGTGACGTGACTGGTTGACAATCAATGTTTGCCCTCCAAATAGAGAGCATTTGTGGACTATGTATGTTAACCTTGGCATCATTGTGTGCGGGCACATATGACTTGCGACCTAAGTCATCACATATCAATTGTGACTCATCACATTTTGTCCAAGGCGCTTTATAGCTGCATTCTAGTTTGTGGCCTTTTTTTCATAGGCAAGTCCATTCGGTGCATTTGGTGTGTCATTGTACATGATTAACCAATTCCTCATAGTCAATGTGTGGATTAGTCACATTTATTGCATGTACATGTTGTGCAAGCATGGATCATCTGTTGGGGCCCTATGAATAACATTTTCAATATCACATTTGCCTCAAGGGTTCCAAGCAGTGACATATTGGTCAAAAAAATATTTGGCCTTTTTTGCTTCATCTGGATTATTCCAATCCAATGTATCCATATTGGGTGCATTTTTTAGCCAAATGAACCCATGAATGTGAGCAGACCCACGACTTTGCCACTCATATCAATACCAATAATTGACTGCCCCCATTACTTTCTCGATGACCTGTTCACGAAAGATTGTAAAACATTGATGTAAGTATAATGCTGTTGAATGGGGGTTCCTAATGACATTTTGTATGCGATGTTTGTTGTTTAGTTCAGTAAATGCTATGTCTGGAGATAAGACTGCATGTAGGTCGGGCCATTTGGTGTCAACTGCACTTAAAGTGAAGAACAATATGGGAATACCTATTTGGGTAATAAGATCTGTTAGATTTGTGCGGTGTTTATTCTAGTATGAGCATGTAGCTCGCAAGGTGGATCCAAAATGCATTAGTTCTTTAGCTAATTGACAATCAGGCAGGTTTGTTAAGTGGGACCGAAGATTTTCTATACTGGTTGGTATATTATCATCAATTTTGCATTTAATAAACACTGATGCTAGAGCTTGGCTATGATGGCACATCATAAGGTTAAGTAGGAAGTATGTAAACCGTGGGTGTTGACCGAACCTGTTGTCATGGTAACACATAATATACAGAGCATATTCATGAAGTTGCACATCTCTTGCTCGAGGTTGAATGGGTTGTGCTATTCCATTTGGGAATAGAGTTGGAAATGCCATGTCAAATAGTCCCTTAGTGGTGTACTCATTAATTGGTGTTGAACTGATGTGGGGCCAATCAAGTTTGGTGTTAGGTTCATGGTCGAGGTCCAATGATTCCTTAATGATTTGCAACTCATGTTGTTTGTTTGGTAGACTGACCATAAATGAAGTAGAGTTTTGAGTGTTCTATTCATAGTCAATTGGTACACTTTCAAGGTCATTGTTGGTTGAATGAGGGTCTTCATGTTCGCTATGTAATGAGCAAAGCATTTCAAAGATGTCAGTGGTAGTATCTGGCAAGACCGATAATGTGCTCTCATCAATTATCACGTCATTGCAATAAGGGTCATATTTGATTTTGTATTGGAGTGCATTGTGGACATGACTTTTATTGACATAACAATCATAAGCCTTCCCATGTGAATTCAACTTACGTACTATTAAAACATCCAATTCATGAAGCCCACGTGGTAATGTTTTTGCAATGAGTTTTATATCTTGGTGGAAGCTAATTGTGTGACCACTATATTTGTATTGTTCGCCATGGGCATGTGTTACTTGTAATATTGGATTAACACGTGCAATGAGCATTTCTTCTACTTGTGTGAGTACTTTAAGAACATTTGGTTGTTCGAGGAGGTCCATATTGTTTGCAAGTGAGAAATGATTAAGACCTTTCTCTGCAATGCATCTTCTACAAGCTATGTCTTTGTGTGAGGAGTGCACAAGCATACCCGAGTAATGCTCATTACATATATAACACGTGTGTAAGTTGGACAATGCATCTAGCCTAGTTCTAAATGACTTGGTCACGTCTAAGAAGGAAGATGACATATTGAAATCCATATCGCTTGATGGGAGTGGATGAAGTGGCCTATGTTGTGAATGGTTTGTCTGAGAGGGGGTACATGAAGAAATGGCATGGTTGGTTGGAAGAGTTTCTGTAGACAAACATAGTGGCTGATTTGATGTATGGTTGAGTTGTTGCATGCGTTGGAGTTTTCGACGAGAACTAATTTCCTGTTTATGACGAGCATAATACAAACAAATTCTCTTATGTGTATATAGTTCAATGGGGCTATTGAAGTGTGAAAGGGTTTTAGATGTTTGCACATTTGGAAGTGGAGGTGGTGGGGTTTGTAATGGAAGTTGTGTTGAAATGGGTGGATTGGCTAATTGATGTCGGGTGGTTGTAGAAGGATGGGAGTAGGATTGGAGTGTATGAACAAGTGAGATGGTGGTGGTAGTTGCATGATGAATCTTACGTCATGCACTAATCTCAGCTCTATGGCTAGCATAATACAACCGACTTCTTTCACGTGATTGAAGATCACTAGGGCTAGTTAAGTTTGTCCATCCATTAGAATCATGTACATTTGAGTCCATTTTCTATACTCCAGAAAAGATAAAATAAATGTAATCAATAACTTTAATCCTTAATACAATATACAAGTTTAGGAGCATGTATGGTAGCAGCAAAATTAGTTGTTAATTTTATTCTGAGGTATAATGTGTTAGAATTAATCATGTGTAGTTAACCATTAAAATGAGAAAACATTCTACTAAAAATCATAAAATTAAGGTTATAGTAGCAATCTATTTGTTTGTAGATTGAATTGGTTTGTAGATAACATGTATAATTGTAAGCCAATAAAAAAGAAAAATCATAAAGTTAAACATAACAAGTATGAATATTAAGTATTTCAAAGTGTGTGGACAGAAAACATGAAATAATTTATAAAAAGGACTAACACATATGTATACAAGGTAAGTAGTAGATACATTTGATGCTTTACTATAACCATAAACAAAGTGTTATCTATATATCTAGTCTATGTAACAAGTTTTGAAGGGGCCTTGAAACCCTGTACATATCTAGTGCAGAAAGCAGTTAAAAAGAAAGGAGTATGGTAGTAGAAAGAAGTAAAGAGGTACATATATAAGTATGTAAGATTGAGGTGTTAGGCACTATTCGTTAGACAAAATGAGGAAATAACTTGTAACAAAAAGTTGATTTCATTAGTGAAACCAAAATTTGTCACATCATCAATAGTTGATTTCAAACGTGTTTCATTGTTGTATGTTTCCATGTGGTTTGATAGAGTAAAATGGTATTGATGGTACTGTAGATTTTTTATGACCAACTCAATAGAATTTTCACTATCATGGTTGAATTGTAGCATATATAGTTCCTTTGCAAGCATCCCAACGAGTTTAGTTGTAGCCTCATCAAATGCTGTTGCCCAAAGACCACTTGTGGGGTCTTCAATCTTTACTTGAAGAACATACCTATAGTTACATTCTGGAAAAGTCAGTAGACACTTTGAACAAGACCAATGGCCATCAACATTTTGTTCTACTCTTTTTTTGCATTGTTTACGCCCAATCTCATTGGGACATGCTGGATAGCAAGTAGTTTTGGTCTTAATATAAACCAAGGTTGCTCTAACAATGCAATGTAGAGGTTGTAATGTACGTGAAGGATCATTAGTAATAGATGAGATGGTATTTTGTTTTAAGTTGGTGGATGGCTGTACAAAGTCACTTTGGGGAAGGAGGATATCTGGGCCATTCGTTGTGAACCAAGATTGTAGTTGCTTTGTCTCTTCGATATCAGGATTGATAAACAATTGTGATGTTGCCAATATATTCACCACCTTACCGTTGTATTCAGCGATGCGGCCATTTTTTATGGCAAGAACAATAAAATTTTGTAGATGATACATTTGTTGCAGTTGACTACCTTCAAATTGGGTTGTTTTACCCCACAAAGTAACAGTTATTGTGGATGAAGACAGATCTATCAGTTTGAGACTTCGCCTAAGGACCTCAGTTGCATCATTCTTTCATTTTATTGTAGCGGAAGGATCAACACATATAACTATTCCAATAATATCTAGAGAAGTATTAACATTATGACATAGGATATTTATAATGTTTGTAAATGAGAAAAGTAGTGTTGGAATTAAGCGGTCATCCTCACAATGGTTGACCCTAGAATCTTCATTCAACGTGATTTCTATATCACTATTAAGCTTATTATAAAATCTATTTGCTGACTTGATAGTGTAGATACCTAAAAAATCCTTTAGAAAATAAAATATTTTTAGTTTATGAAAAAAGTTCCTGATGACATCATCATTAATTAATTAATTAATTAATTTATTTTTATGTCATTAAATCCCTTTATCTTAATTAAAAATATTTAATTAAGGAATCCCTCCCAAAAATGTTTAAATCTTATTTAAACGTTATTTCCTTATTAATTAATTAACTAACCAAAAATCTCAAAATAAATAATTTATTTATTTTTTGCCCAAAACTTGGCCAATTTCCTTAAGACCACTAACCTCTTCCAAAATATTCTAATCCTTTTTTAATTTCGATTAAAGACTAATCTCATCATTTCCTATCCCTAATCCCAACTCAAAATATTTAATTAAGATTAAATATTAATCCTCATGTTTATTAAAAATGTTTTAATAAATATCTCCTCAACCCAAACCCTTGAAATAAATAAAACTTTATTTATTTTCTAAAAAACCTTTTTTATCCTCATCCTAGGAAGTTCTAGACTCTTCTAGAAAGTCTTCATCCTCATCCAAAGCCTAGACTCTTCTAGAAGATTTCAATCCTTATCTTTAATCCTAATCCTAATCCCCTCCTAACCTTGTCACATTCCCTAAACATGGGTTAAGACTTGCTAACCCAAGCCAAAGTTAACAAATATCTCCTCCTTCACCCACCCTCATTTGTTGCAATCCACTTGCCTATCCCTAAGCTAATCCTAAACCATCCTAATCCATCCTCTAATCATTTGCAAAATCCTAGGCAAGCTTAAAACCTTCCTAATCCAACCCAAGTCGAAATTCCTCACCTTCCAACATAAATGACCCTCAAATATCTCTTACACTCTCCTTCAATGCTCTTACAAAGAACTTATGAAGGGTCTTTATGAAGATATTATCCCTTGAGCCTCCTTTGTTGACTCATCTTTGCCCTTTCCTCCATCCTCTCACCCTGTGACATGTGTCACTACCTGATTGGCTGTAAGGAAGCACAATCCATGTGCTCTCCTCTCATTCAATCTGAGCCCTCCATAAGTTTTCTCCTTTCCTTCCATCTTAGCCCTCCATCCCTCAAGCCTCTTGCCTATAAATTGGATCCTTCCCCTTTGCAAACACAACACAATCTAGAAAGTAAAGCCATAATGCCATTTTGAGAAGCCATTTTTACATCAAATCCATGCACCAAAATCTATCAAAAATCCTCCATTGAAGCCCATTTGAGCATTTGAGCGTACATACATAATCAAGCCATCTTAGCTATTAGACACACCTCTACATCAAGTGATCATCCTCATTGAGAGAGCCTATCCATGGATCATATTCTCATTTGAGAATTTCACTTTGTCTCTCATGAAATTATGTTAAATTAGTATGCAAATGCTTTTGATTGTTTTAATTTAGTGTTTCTAACATACTAAAGTAGCATATACATTTTGGCACGCCTGGTGGGACCCCGCATGGGTAATCTTCATTAGCTTTTTTAGTCAAGTTTTGTATGTCATTTGCTGATTTTGGCTAATTTTGCTTGTTTTTGTGATTGGTAGGATTGTATAAATTGATTTTGTAGGTCCACATGAGCATGAAGAAGACAAAGGAACTCATAGTCTATCTCATAGTGTTTGTAGATTTTTCGAGCTTATAGGTGGACAAAGCACTTGGAATTCTTCTTCCTCTTCTTGTCTATATTCTTCTTCTATTCTGTCTACTTCTTCTTCTTCTTCTTGAGGGATCTTGGCCTTTTTTTTAAAGAAGCAAAATCATACACACTTTTTTTTAAGTGCTTAAAATGAACCCCCAAATCATACTTAAATCCATTAAAAACTAAAAATTTGCAAAAAATAAAATCTTTTAACAAGTGAAGCTAAACCAATCCATTCATTTGCATCCTTGCAACATCAAAGTTTTAGATGCATTCATGCAAAGTTAGGAACACTTCATTTTTGGAAATTTAAAAAGAACTTCAAGTTTCCATTTCAAAAGGTTCAAAATCAACATTAAGTGCACACTAAAATCTAAATCAAACTCAAAGCATCAATCAAGGATAAAATGAACCTCATTTGCAAATATTTTAAAGTTCTTTTAAAAATCTCATAAAAACTAAGAGTCCTAAATGGTTGCCAAAATTGTCCTAAAAGCTTTGTTATTTGTTCCAAACAAATGTCTTGTTGCAAAATCTTGAATGTTTCTTAGGTTTTTCATGCATCAAAACAATTTGGAAATATCATTTTTGGGCTTAAAACATGCAAACTAGAACACAAAATCTTGAATGAAAACCAAAGTCCAAAGAGTCATTTTCACTTTTGAGTCCAAAACAATCTTGAATGATCTAACGTTAAAACAAAGCACTTCAAAGTTCTTAAAACAACACGCAAAATCTCAATCTTGAATGCTCAAAGGAAAAAACTTGAATGTTTAATCACTTGTCTTTGAATGCATGTTGCTAAAATCACTCTTGAGTGCCATGGATTAAAATCAAGCTTTTTTTATTTTTATGAATGCATGATTAAAACAACAAATCCAATCTTGAATGCCATAGATCAAATAATCATCTTTTGGGGCATAAAAAGAATCCACATTTTAGAAACTTTCTAAGTTATAAAAACAAATAAAGACACTTTGAGTGAATTTGTCGTTGGACTCACCCTCTTTAATCACCCATCATTCTAACCATTGGTTGCAATATCAACACCATATATGGGGATGGGTCTACCTAAGAAAGTGTTAAGTGCTCCACAAAAATCAAATTCCACTCACTTGAGTTTTTATTAGTTTTTCTAAGATAGCAAATTTCTTGAATGCACATTAGTCTCACTAATACTTCATTTGGGCATAAAAATTGAACAAATCTTGACGTGGAGGGCCTCTAGGTGCGCACTTGAAATCGAGCTTTACACACATCTTTGTTTTGGGCTTAAAACAAACTCACACTCAATCTTGAATGCCTTAAAGAAAATCAATCGATACTTGACGTGGAGGGCCTCTGGGCGCTAGTTTATTTTTTGTTGACCGTAAATCTTCTTGGTGTATTCATTCTTCAATAACTTCTCTTTTGTTGGCGCATTTCAAATTGGAATTGAACCTTTGCATCTTAAATCACGTGTGTTTTCAAAAGGTCTAGATCAGAAAACTTAAAGCGTTTGTTGGAAAAGAACTCTATCTTTTAGCCCGAGATCATCCAAGTCTTCTCTCCCCTTGTCGTCTTTCGAGGCCATCTTGGGTGGATAAGATTAGGATCCAAAATCTTTTCTTAGTTTTTAGGAGGCCTTCTTGGGGATTTCATCACCCCTTGGGACGACCTCAACTCTAGTGTTCCGGTGGAGTATAAAGATCGGGAGGTGAATCCAAAGACATCTCTCTTGGGATCAAGATTTTGTCACTCAGGCTAAGCCTCAAGGAACTTTATACCCTTGATAAGTGAAAGAGGAGAAGTGGGTTATCGCTCCTCTCGACTGTGTGACATTGTTTTGGTTTCATCTACGGATTTGGGCGTCATGTACCTTGGGTATATCGAGGACTCCCTAGCTAAACCAACTGTCAGCCTTGTAGACAACCATCTAGGATGTTAATGTGTTTTAAGTGACTGCTTGAAAATTTGTAAAACATACACACTCCACGACGCAGTTACTATCTTCTAAGAATCAAAAACTTCTATCTGGTTGTTTCTATCTATTGCTTGATCTTTTACTTGTTGAATGAATGTTTGCCAAACTTGGTCAATCCTAGCTTAGGGCACACTTAGCGTAGTCACTGCCTGTTTTAGAAGTTGAACACATTGAAGCAAAACAACCAAGATCTCTCAAAGCCAAGCAGATTCAGGAATTTATGTCAGAACAACCCAAACCAAAACAGAAGTTTCACAAAGCCAAACTCAAGCCATCTCAGGCATACCAAGAAATTTCAGCCAAGAGAAAGAAAGTAGCACCAAGCCCTCGAATTGCCAAACTCCACAAAGTAGAAGATAAAGCAGCTGACGAAACCTATCAAGATACCTCGTTAGATCGCACTATCAGATTTAGCAAGCATCCAGGAGTTAACCCTGCTTATGTCTTACCAACTAGGCATGATTTCTATGATTAGACCCCCTTGTTTCTCCACATCTTCTTGCATAAGCTTCACTTTAGAGTCATCCTTGTAGGTAAGCCAGCCATCCTTAGTCATCCCACTAAGCATTTTAGCTCATCCATCTTATTTAGATCTTTTCCTTAGAACCAAACCAATCCCCTCAAACCTAGCTAGCATCCCAAAATCCTAAATCTCACATCTAAGCCTTCAAAATTTTTGTCACCTTGCCAAGAGTTTGCCATTCCTAACATCTTCCAAATCCACCAATCTCACCAAGTTTATCCCTTTGACAGAGCTTTTTCTAGGGTAATCTAGCTTTTGTCACTTGTTATCCCTCATCACCTTGAGCTAAAGGTTGGGATCCACAAGTGGTCAATCTCGTGTTTTTCCTAAAGGATCATCAATCTATCCTTAAGTTGAACATAATCACCACCAAGCTTGCACATAGGAAAGAAGACCTTTCATGCTTTGGCAACATATCTTTGAAGTTAGAATCCCCAACCCAATCCTCCTTAGGTTTGTCATATAGCTTTGCCTCAACCTAGGAAATCATTTGCATAGAAAAGCCTTCCCCCTTTACATCCATCAACATTGTTGCATCTCATCCCTAGGAACATTTTCATGCCACCCGTCACTCGCTTAGCCAAGAAGAAGAAAGAAACAATGGAACCCTATCATTTGGATCAAACAACATTGCTCCCCTTGAGCACTCAACCATCCTTCAGCCTAGAGAACACTATACCATCACCTACTGACATTGAAGCTTTCATGAACCAACCAGGAAATGCAGTATTGGTGAACGCCATTATAGACAAGAACAAAGAAACAATCATGGCTAACTTTCGAAGGGACAATATAGGAGCCTTTGACTTTGGAACACCTCCTCCCTTATTAGATCCATCTCACTCGTTGTTTGGACAACTACCACTCCCAATAGGCTCTTATGATTCAGATTATCCTCAATATGTGCCAAAAGAAGAGCCTCAAGCCAATCCTTATGATCCAACAAACCCAAACATACCAGCCTCCACTCAAGTTGAAATCTCCCTTCCACAAGCCAATCCAGCCACCACCACTCCACCATTGGTCCATACCACTCCATCCCACTCCATCCCAAACCCCCTTCGCCCAAAAAACCTCATCATTCACTCCCTTCACTATTGTTGTTGCTGCTCTCCAACCCAGCCTTCCAAATCCACCCATCTCCGAAATTAGTGCTAACATCTTTGGCCAACCTCAGCAATATACAACCGAGATGCCACCCATGGGGCCAAGTAATGAACCTTTCATCACCCCTAGCTTGTTTAGCTCAACTCAGAGCACAATTCCATCATTTCCATTAGGTCCTTGGAGCTCAGTGCCATCAGCCACAAATCCACAAGCTACTACCCTCACTCCACAAAGCTATCAAACCCCACAAGCTACTACCAATGTTCTGCCAAGCTCTCAAGTGACCCAAGCTCCTGCCACCACTCTACCAAGCTTTCAAATCCAGCCACCAAGCTATCAAACCCCATCAGTTCCATTTTCAAGCTTTCAATTCCCACCACCTCCACCACCAACTAATCCATTACCTCCTATTACTAACTATTTTTCTATGCCACTTCTAGGAGGAAATCCACCACCACCAACCACCAATTACTTGGCCTCTTTTGCCATGCAAATACCTTCCCAAATGGGGGCACAACCCACATATATTGGTCAAACTCCTCAAATCCAAAGTCAAGTTCCACAAGCTCCCTGATCCTTTCCCCAAGCTTCACAACCATCTTATACCTTACCTCCACAAAGAAATCCATTTATCCCACAACTAGCTTATGTTCCTCAATCCCAACCTCAAATCCAATATCAACAACAAGCCTCACAACACATGTAGCAATATGTGCCACCTCCACCTCAGCAACCCATCATCCACCATCCAGTTGCCCAAGCCATGTACAATACCTACTAGCCCATACCTCAAAGCCATCCATATTCCATTGCCCCATCTAGCACATACCTACCTCAGGGCACTTCTACATTGGGGGCACCCTAGCCATCATCCATCAATTTAGAATGGGAAGAAATGAAGACAACTCTGAAAGCCATCCAAGAAGGGAATGATCCGAAGACATTCAAGTTTGAGACTATGTGTCCTTATCCATTTGATAGAGCCATTACTATGACTCCATTCCCCAAGCATTTTGAGATATCCAAGTTTGACAAATTTAGAGGAAAAGGAGATCCGATCACCCACATCACAGAATTCTATATGCACTACCAAGAAGTGGCATACAGTGACGTCTTCCTTTTGCGCCTCTTTCTCAAAAGCTTGGCTGGACCAGCTCTTGAATGGTTTTATAGAATCCCATATGGAACAATTAAAAACTTTGCTGAATTGTCTAAGGCATTTGTAGCCCAATATGCCCATCTTGTTGAAATAGAGCTATCAGTAGTTGATCTTGTCCACACCAAGCAAAAAGGTCGAGAAAGCCTTGCCGAATACCTGCAAAGATGGCAAACCCTTACCACCCGTGTAACCTGCACCTTGCCAAAGCACCATTTGGTGAAAATGTTTATTGATAATGCCCATCCCAGCTTGGCTCACCACATGACCATGAACTGTTTGCAGACCTATAAGGATATCAACTTGAGAAAGAAATGATCCTCGAGCAAGGACTCGTTAAAGATGGTGTGGTCAAGATTTACAATGAGGCCAACCAAAATCAATCACATTCCAATGACAAGTCTAGGTATTGGAACAAAAACAAGCACATTGCAATAGATGGGGTTACCGATACATGACATGTGAATATTGTTGGTCCTTCCCAAAGTCAGCCCAACCCACCATATCAACCAAACAATCAACAAGCTATCAACTACCAACAACAGAATCACCAAAGCTATCAAAGCCACAATCCAGGACCCGACTTTCAAAGGTCTAACAATCAAGCTAATGCCATCAATGTAGCTGCAGGACTAAAGCCCAAGTTCCAACCTGCACCTAGAAATTATACATCCCTTGGTGAGCCATTGGATGTCATTTTTGAGAAATTCACTAAGGAAAACCTCATCAAATTTCCTCTAGCCAGCAAATTGACCCAGGCCAATCCAAAGCTGCATGGTACAAAGATAATGAGTACTACAAATTTCATTGAGTAAAAGGTCAACTGAAAGATTATGTGCAGGACCTCATTGATCGGAAAGAAATCACCGTTGGTGCCCAAACCTCTCCCAATGCAAGCTTACAGATCTATCAAAATGCTTTTCCTCCTCACAACAACCAAAATCCTAGAAAAGCACTTATCCAAACCAACAATAACAACACTAACAACCGCCAGCCAAACCAACAGCATGGGAAGAACAATGACCACACTTCATCCTACATAGACTATGGTAGCCTCATCGGTTGCATATCTGAAAAAGAGCCTTCTGTCAATGTTATTGATATCCAAGGCCCAAACAATGAGTGTGTAGTCACCACTAGAAGAGCACGATTGAACATCACAGCCCCATCAGTCCCATTAGCACTATCAACCCCAGCAGTATCATCAGCTCCATCCAAAAGCCAATACAATATCTTGGAACACCTCGGGAACATGCCAGCCCAAATCTCCATTTTAGACCTTCTCCGCACTAGTTCTATGTACAAAAACATCCTTGACAGTGCTCTCATAGAATCTCGTGTCCCTTCAGATATCAACGCTACTAATTTTTGTAATCTTGTTGGACACCTATCCTCCTCATGTGCCATATCATTTAAACCCACCGACATACCTGTGGTCGAGCCAGATCACACCCTTCTGCTTCACATAGCCATCATGGTATCCAATTTTGCCGTAAAAAGAGTAATGATAGATAATGGACCAGCTTTGAATATTTGCACCCTAAAATTCATAAAACAAGCTGGGTATACTGAGGTAGATATCATCAGTGAGGTTATCACCATCAAAGCTTATGAAAAATTGGAAAGAACCATAGAAGGAACTATTTTGCTACCAATCAAGGTTGGGCCAGTCATCCAAGAAACACTCTGCCATGTTATTGTATATGAGCAATGTTAGTATGCTAATAGAAACCAAATTTAAATAAAGCTTCTACAAACTAAACAAAATTCATAAACTTCAAGATAGACTAAGATGAGCTCTCAATTGAGAATATGAGCCATTAATGGGCTCTCTCAATGAGAAGTTCTCTTGTTGAGTAGCTTTGTCTAAATAGATAGGATGTATGCTCAAGCTTTATGCTTCAAAAAGGGCTTCAAATGGAGTTGGAATTTGGGTCTGAATGTATGGTTTTGATGTAAAATGGCTTCTTAAAATAGAATTATGACTTTACTTCATGGGTTGTGTTGTTTTGCAAAGGGGAAGGATCCAATTTATAGGCAAGAGGCTTGAGGGATTGAGGGCTAAGATGCAAGTATGGGAAAAAGCTCATGGAGGGCTCAGATTGCATGAGAGGAGAGCACATGGATTGTGCTTCCTTACAGCCAATTAGAGAGTGACACATGTCATAGGGTGAGAAGATGGAGGAAAGGGGAATGATGAGTCAACAAAGGAGGCTCAAGGGATAAAATCTTCATAAAGACCCTCATAATGGCTTGTAAGAGCAATGAAAGGGCTTTGGAAGAGTCATTTATGGCCTAGTGGGCTTCATAAAGTTTTATGGTTGGGATATTTTGAGGGAGATGAGAGGAATTTTGACTTGGGATTGATTAGGAAGGTTTTAAGCTTGCTTAGGCTTGTGCAAATGATTAGAGGATGGATTAGGATGGTTTAGGATTAGCTTAGGGATAGGCAAGTGGATGGAATTTAATGAGGGTGGGTGAAGGAGGAGATATTTGTTAACTTTGGCTTGGGTTAGTAAATTTTAACCCATGTTTAGGGAATGTGACAAGGTTAGGAGGGGATTAGGATTAGGTTTAAAGACATCTTCTAGAAGAGTCTAGACTTTGGATGAGGATAAAGACTTTCTAGAATAGTCTAGAACTTCCTAAGATGAGGATGAAGACTTTCTAGAAGAGTCTAGAACTTTTTAGGATGAGGATAAATTAGATTTTTAGGAAATAAATAAAGTTTTATTTATTTCAAGGGTTTGGGTTGAGGAGATATTTATTAAAACTTTTTTAATAAACATGAGGATTAATATTTAATCTTAATTAAATATTTTGAGTTGGGATTAGGGGTAGGAAATGATGGGATTAGCCTTTAATCAAAATTAAATAAGGATTAGAAGATTTTGGAAGAGGTTAGTGGTCTTAAGGAAATTGGCCAAGCTTTGGGCAAAAAATAATTTTTTTATTTATTTTGGGTTTTTTGGTCAATTTATTAATTAAATAATTAATAAATAAGGAAATAATGTTTAAATAAGATTTAAACATTTTTGGGAGGGATTCCTTAATTAAATATTTTTAATTAAGATAAAGGGATTTAATGGCATAAAAATAAATAAATAAATAAAATAATTAATTAATTAATAAATGATGATGTCATCAGGGACTTTTTTCAGAAAATAAAAATATTTTATTTTCTAAAGGATTTTTTAGGTGTCTACATTTTGCCCCTCTTTGATGTGATGCCTCAAGTGGCATGGCATCAAAGATAAGAAAATAAGATGCCCAAGGCTAGAGCAGAAGAGGAGAGAATGGACTACGAGATGCCCCCTCAAGAAGGTGGCGGCGAGAGAAAGCGAGGCTCGACAACTTCTTGAAATGTACAAGAATCTTGGCAGGTGGGAGGACGAAGAGTAGCTTAAGAGAAGAGGTTTAGTTAGCTCAAACTCTCACTATGGGAGAATGATAAAGGAGAATCAGAGGCACAAGAGGAAGCAAGCTTAAGATCTCAGGGATTGCAGAGGATGAACGAGCAGAGTGCTATAAAAAAGAATCTAGGATAGGGAGATGGATGATGGGATGATAAAGCTGATGCAACCGGATTTCAAAGAGTCAGATTGGCGAAATATGGGTTTTGGAGATCCCTAGGACTAGGATTGTGGAGCTCGAAAGATGAGACTTGGTGGATTGATTGGATTGGTGGATCCCTAAGACTAGGATTGTGGATCCCTAAAGCTAAAAGTGCAGATTGATTCAAAGAGATACTAATGCATAAGCTGGGGTAGGAGAGACAGATGCTGGATATGGATGGGGGATAATGGAGATGAAGGGAAACCATTGAAGCTTTTTTTGAGCAAGGGGATACTTCAAAAAGAAGTACCACCATGTAGTTGAGCACTAGATTTGCTATAGGACTGTTGGTTAATTGCCAAGGTTACCAAGAACATCAAGGCCATGTCACCAACCATCCAGAGGACTGACAGACAGAGTCGAAACAAACACACAAGGATTGCCCCAGCATCACACATGAAACTCGAAGGAAATAGTGTGGAACTGACACTGGGTAACCCACAAGCAAAAAAGAAACAAACGAAAGACTTGATCAAAATCGTACGCTCAGAGTGCCCCATTCGTAGCATACCATGATATGGAAGATCGTGGCAACTTTGAGGAGGGAACAAAAAGATTGCTTGGAAAAGATACTTCAAGACCCAAAAGGGAAGATTCCAAATCAAAAAAAAGTGAAAATCCAAAAGAGAACCGTTTGCCAACGAGATGGGTAGGAGGAGGTACTAACAGACCAAGATTGGACATGAGGAAAGCTATGTCCTACAAGGATCCATCAGAGAGCACCTAAGTCGATAGATCTAGGTGAGTGATGTGTCTGGCAAGCTGAACTAAGAAGGATAACACTTTGGTGACAGGAGATCTAGCTAAAGGATGCATTGGAATAGCTAACCAAGATGTGTGATGTGTGCAAGATGGTGATCAAGGAGGAACTGACACAAAAGCTGGATAGATACAATGGTACTAAGCTAAAGAGGTTGTAGAAGCTGACGGACCAAGATATGGTACAAATATACAATGTTGTTCATGTTTGGGTTTTGTGAGATGGAAATGTTGGTGAAGGGTGGGATGTCTGCAATAGTTGATAGGCAGATAGGTAGATGGTTTGTGAGAAGCTTAAGTGAAAATGGGATTCTTTGTGTGCATGTGATAGGATACAAGCTTATTTACAAGATAGAATATGGTACAAGCTTTGGACAAGATTTGGATAGACAAGCTATGATACAAGGGATGATACAAGATTTACAAGCTGGGGTACAAGATTTACAAGTTGAGGTACAATATTTACAAGCTATACAGGAGGTATTTACAAGCTTCATCAGATTTTGGATATTTGGTTGGAACACCAAGGGAACAAGCAAGTGTGTTATGGGATGGTGGATGGATAGATGAGGGATAGGATAGTGATAGATAATGGATTAGTCTTAGTACACAAGGTGTCTGAATTACCAGGTTTTCACCAAGGTACCTATCCAAGGCACTTGAATTGCAAAGTTTTCACCACTGGACGCTTATTTCTTTTTTTTTTTTTTTTGTATTTTTCAAAAGTTGGGTATACCAAGGATCTTCAAGCATAGAACTTCTTGAGATGAATGATGTTAGTAGGATCATTCAAGAGTTCTCCTTCTGGTGTAGATAGCTGATAGGCTCCGGAGCCAAAGGAGGCAGTGACAACATAAGGACCAAGCCATGTAGGTTCAAACTTGCCTTTCTTTTCTCGATTTGCTTGGACTTTCATGTTTTCTTTGAGGACCATGTCACCCGGCTGAAAGTGTCGTGGAAGCACCTTCTTGTTGAAATTTCTTTTGAGATGAGTTTGATAGACTGTGAGATGATCATAAGCTTGTTGTCACTTCTCGTCTAAGAGATCTAGCTGGGTGAGCCGAGCTACTCTGTATTCTTCATCTGATATTTGCCCTTGCAAAGATATGCGCAAGGAGGGAAGTTCAACCTCTATGGGTAGTATCGCTTTGGCACTATAGAATAGGGAGTATGGAGTTGTGCTGGTGGATGTATAGAAGGAGGTTCGATAGGCCCATAGGGCTGGGTTTATTTGTAGATGCCAATCGCGGCCGGAATCATTAACAACTTTCTTTAGGATTTTGAGGAGGGTTTTGTTAGTTGCCTCTGCCTGGCCGTTACCTTATGGGAAATATGGGCTAGAAAAGCGGTCATGGATGTGGAGGGAAGTACATAATTCTTCCATGTTGAGATTTTCAAAGTTACCTCCGTGGTCGGTGAAGATGGTGGATGGGATGCCGAAGTGGCAAACAATGTGGTACAAGATGAACTTGGAGACCTGAACTCCTGTAGCTGAGACTAGGGGGACTGCTTCCACCCACTTAGTGAAATAGTTTGTAGCTGTTATTATCCATTTATGTCCACCAGATGAGAGGGGTGTGATAGTTCCAACTAGATCAAGACCCCAACAAGCGAAAAGCCAAGGAGGTGCAATAGGTTGTAGATCCTGTGCTGGAGCGTGCACAAGATTTGCATGCTGCTGACATGGGAGACACTTTTTGACAAAGTCACAGGAGTCTTCTTCAATGGTAGGCCAATAGTAGCTTGCTCTAAGGATTTTTTGCGCTAGGACAATACCACTCATGTGGGCACCGCAAAGTCTGGAGTGTACTTCTTTTAACACCATTGCGGCTTCATTTTGGTCTAAACATCGAGAGAGAGTATCGTGATAACCCCGACGATATAGGGTATTGGCTATGATAACATAGCAAGATGATTTTTGGATGAGGTTCTGGCATTGGGTACGTGTGAGGTGAGGGGATATGATACCATTGTTAAGGTAAGCATGAATCTCATGGTACCAAGGGGATTGGGGACCAACCAAGAGACAAACACGGTTTGAATCCTCATTCGCATAGGCGGGTGTGAGGAGCTGCTCGACTAAAAACTCATACTGTGTAGCTGCTTGGGGAATTTCCAAGAGTGAGCTGATAGTATCCATAGCATCTGCTGCTTTGTTCTGTATTCGAGGCACTTGTGTAAATTGAAGCTTTGTAAAATGCTGGGTTAGCTGATCAACTAGCTCTTTGTAGGGTAATAGCTTTTCATCTTTGGTTTGATATTCATTTAGGGCTTTCTTGATGATGAGTTGAGAATCGCCAAAGATTTGTAACTCAGTGATGTTCCATTCTACAGCTATCTTTAATCCTGCTATGAGGGCCTCATATTCAGCTATATTGTTGGTGCTAGGGAATTGTATCTTGAAGGCTTTTGGAATGTAATCTCCTTGAGGTGTGACCAACAATATTCCTGCCCCTGATCCATGAGATGTGATGTCCCACTGGGCGTGCCAAAATGTATATGAGCAATATTAGTATTCTAATAGAAACCAAATTTAAATAAAGCTTCTACAAACTAAACAAAATTCATAAACTTCAAGATAGACTAAGATGAGCTCTCAATTGAGAATATGAGCCATTAAAATAAAGTTTCCATGTGGGTTGTTCTTCAATTAGACAGATATGCTCATCTGGAAATTCTGTGATCAAAGGATATGCATCTATTAGAGGTGCATCAGCTAGGTGATCTGTTATAGCTTTCCCTTTGATTTCCTTTCTATCCACATACTGGATGTCAAATTCGCTAAGGAGCATAACCCATTTGGCCAAATGGCCTGTAAGTGCTGTTCTGGAGAGCATATACTTGAGAGGGTCGATCTTGGAGACTAGTTGGATGGTATGACTTAGCATGTAGTGGCAAAGCTTTTGAGTTGAGAAAACAACTGCCAAACAAGCTTTTTCCATAGGAGTGTAATTGAGTTCATAACCAACTAGGGTTCTACTGATGTAGTAGATGGCTCTTTCTCTTCCATAGTCATCAAGTTGTGCTAGAAGTGCCCCTAGAGCAGTAGGTGTTGCTGATATGTACAAAATCAGGGGACGACCAGGAATTGGTGTAACCAAGATAGGGGGATTGGTGAGATACTGCTTGAGCTGATCGAAGCTGCGCTGACATAAAGGATCCCACTTGAAGTTCTCATCCTTCTTTAGTAAATGTGAAAATGGTGTACACTTATCTGCAAGCTGGGAGATGAAGCACCAGACAGATTGAAGCTTTCCCTGAAGAGAGCGAAGCTGTCGCAGTGTCTAGGGAGGAGGCATGTCTAAGATAGCCTTGACCTTCTTGGGGTCGATCTCTATACCTTGTTTAGAAACTATAAAGCCTAGAAGCTTGCCAGATGTGACCCCAAAGACACACTTCTTGGGATTTAGCATGAGATGATATTTGGCTAACCTATCAAAGACTTTTTCTAGGTCAGTAAGATGATCCATGAAGGTATGAGACTTGACCAAGATATCATCCACATAATCCTCCAAAATGCTATGGATGAGATCATGAAAAATGGCTGTCATAGCTCTTTGATAGGTAGCCCCAACATTCTTTAGGCCAAAAGGCATCATGTTGTAGCAAAAGGTTCCCCAAGGGGTAGTGAATGCTGTCTTATGCTGATCCTCTTCTGCAATCTTGATTTGATTATACCTAGAAAATCCATCCATGAGGGACAAAATTTCATGTCCAGTTGTAAGATCTACAATCATATCTATGTTGGGTAAGGGAAAATCATCTTTTGGACAAGCTTTGTTAAGATCTCTGAAATCAGTGCAGATTCTGATGTCACTAGAAGGTTTAGTGACGGGGACCATGTTGGAGATCCACTCTGAGTAGTCGATACGTCGAATAACCTTAGCAGCTAACATTCTTTCTAATTCAGCTTTGACCAGTAATGCCACCTTGGGGTGCATTTTTCTAAGCTTTTGTCTGACGGGCTTGGCCTTTGGATCGACTGCAAGATGATGAACTACAAGCTTGGGATCAAGTCCTGGCATGTCCTGATATGACCATGCAAATCAGCCAATGTTCTCTCTTAAGACCTCAAAGAGGAGGTCAGCTTGGTCTTGTGATAGGGATGCAACAATGTGAACAAGTTTGGGGATCTCTGAAGAACTGATGTTGACTTCTCTAGTATCTTCAATTAGAATAGAAGACACCTCTGGTCGATTATCTTGAGGAGGCAATGCTAATTCCTCATGTTCTGCTTGTGGCTTTGGATTTTCTTGCTGAGGGGTTCTCGTCACTGCCTTAGCTAGTCTCAGATTCACCTTAGTTCCAATTTTGGGTGTATCAGAACTAGGTTGGGGATTTTCTCCAAAATACGCCTTGGGATCTAGCTTGTAGATATAGGAAGAATCTGGCTTTGTTTGCTTATGAGGAGTTTTGGCTCCCATGAATCTTAGAAGCACTTCGTCTGATGTGAACTCATCAATGTGTATGATGCTTGGTTGGTCCCAATCTATGAGTTGTGGATGGGTGAGTGGTAGGTCAATGAGGTGGATGGATAGTTCTTGGAGAACAGAGTCTCTTAGGGAGATTTCATCTAGGATATCATCGTAGGCTCTCTTTTCAACTTCCTCAGGAATGTCTTCAATTTTGATAAGGTTGCGATGAATGTTCAAAAAAGTGTGACCGTCCATATTGGTGCCCCCAGTTGTGGGTATGCCAAAGCCAAGACCTGACTTTGATTCCCACTTGTGTGCATCGACGGGGCACTGCATGCCTCTTTCTTCTGGTCCTAGACCACCACCTTGATAGTTCCATTTGTCAGTGATAAATTTATGTTCTTGGGGATACTTCTGGCTGAAGTGATCAAGGCATGCTTGATTTTTTTGAGGTGCATCCTTATGTAACCAATTGTCGATATCCAGAGTGAGTTCCTCATGAAGAGGGATTTTTGAGGATATAAAGGTTGTTGGGCCAAACTGTTTGTATCGAGGAGGTGGAATCTCCATAGCTTTATGATATGTCAGTCGTCCATGGGCATGTGGATCAAGTGGGAGTGCCCCGACAACAAATGCATTTGACAGACTATACTCTCCACAGCCTTTGTTACTGATCTTCACGGTCGATAGGGTGGAGGTGAGGATGGTTTTTGGGTCATTTCAAGTGTGGGATGGGCTGGCGATGGATGTGCCGATATCAATTCTAGGGTAATGGTTTGTATATGAAGCTTCAACCGCATTGCAGTAAGCAAAGGGTTCAGGATCGGCATGGATGGTTACCTCAGTGCCTTGATGTGGAAATTTGACGCATTGATGGTAAGTGGATGGAATGGCTTTCATGGCATGAATCCATGGGCGACTAAGGAGGATGTTAAATGGTAGGTTTAGATCAATAACATGGCAGAGTGTCTCTTGGATGACTGGCCCAACCTTGATTGGCAGCAAAATAGTTCCTTCTGTGGCTCTTTCCAAGTTGTCATAAACTTTGATGGTGATAACCTCACTGATGATATTTGCCTCAGTATACCTAGCTTGTTTTATGAGTTTTAGGGTGCAAATATTTAAGGCTGATCCATTATCTATCATTACTCTTTTCACGAAAAAATTGGATACCATGATGGCTATGCGAAGCAGAAGGGTGTGATCTGGCTCGACCACAGGTATGTCAGTGGGTTTGAAGGATAGGGCACATGAGGAGGATAGGTGTCCAACAAGATTACGAAAATTAGTAGCATTGATATTTGAAGGGACACAGGATTCTATGAGAGCAGTGTCAAGGATTTTCTTGTACACAGGACTGGTGCGAAGAAGGTCTAAAATGGAGATTTGGGCTGGCATGTTCCCAAGGTGTTCCAAGATATTGTACTGGCTTTTTGATGGAGCTGATGGTGCTGGTAAAACTAGTGGGCCTGCAATGTTAAATCGCGCTCTTTGAGTGGTGACTGCACACTCATTGTTTGGTCCTTGGATATTGATAACATTGACAAAAGGCTCTTTCTCGGATATACAACCTATGAGGCTACCATAGTCTATATAGGATGAAGTGTAGTCATTTTTCTTCCCATGTTGTTGGTTTGGCTGGCGGTTGTTGGTGTTGTTGTTGTTGTTTTGGATAGGTGCTTTTCTAGGATTTTGATTGTTGTGAGGAGGAAAAGCATTTTGATAGATCTGTAAGCCTGCATTGGGAGAGGTTTGGGCACCAACAGTGATTTCTTTCCGATCAATGAGGTCCTGCACGTAATCTTTTAGTTTCATGCATCTGAGGGTAGTGTGACCTTTTACCCTATGAAATTTGCAGTACTCATTGTCTTTGTACCATGTAGCTTTGGATTGGCTTGGGTCGATTTGCTAGGTAGGAGGAAATTTGATGAGGTTTTCCTTGACTAATTTCTCAAAAATGACATCCAAAGGCTCACCAAGGGGTGTATAGTTTCTAGGTGCAGGTTGGAATTTGGGCTTTTGTCCTACAACTACATTGATGACATTAGCTTGATTACTAGACCCTTGAAAGTTGGGTCTTGGATTGTGGTTTTGATAGCTGTGGTTATTCTGCTGTTGGTAGTTGATAGCTTGCTGATTGTTTGGTTGATATGGTGGGTTGGACTGGTTTTGAGAAGGACCCACAATATTCACATGTCTGGTGTCAGTGACGCCATCTGTTGCAACATGCTTTTTTTTGTTCCAATACCTAGACTTGTCATTGGAATGTGATTGATTTTGGTTGGCTTCCTTGTAAATCTTGACTACACCATCTTTAATGAGTCCTTGCTCAAGGATCATTCCTTTCTCTTTGATATCTTTGTAGGTCTGCAAACAGTTCATGGTCATGTGGTGAGCCAAGCTAGGATGGGCATTATCAATAAACATTTTCACCAAATGGCACTCTGGCAAGGTGCAAGATATGCGAGTGGTAAGGGTTTTCCATCTTTGCAAATATTCAAGAAGGCTTTCTCCACCTTTTTGCTTAGTGTGGACAAGATCAACTACTGATAGCTCTGTTTCAACAAGATGTGCATATTGGGCTACAAATGCCTCAGACAATTCAGTAAAAATTTTAATTGTGCCATAGGGGATTCTATAAAACCATTCAAGAGCTGGTCCAGCCAAGCTTTTGGGAAAGAGACGCAAGAGGAAGACATCATCATATGCCACTTCTTGGCAGTGCATGTAAAATTCTTTGATATCTGTGACAGGGTCTCCTTTTCTTCTAAATTTGTCAAACTTGGGTGTCTCAAAATGCTTGGGAAATGGTGTCATGGTAATGGCTTTGTCAAATGGGTAAGGACACACATTCTCAAACTTGAAGGTTTTTGGATCATTTCCCTCCTGGATCTTCTTCAAAGCTTTCTTCATGGCTTCCCATTCTGAATTAATGGGTGATGGCTAGGGTGCCCCCAATGTAGGAGTGCTCTAAGGTAGGTATGTGCTAGATGGGGCAATGGAATATGGATGGCTTTGAGGTATGGGCTGGTAGGGATTGTACATGGCTTGGGCAACTGAATGGTGGATGATGGGTTGCTGAGGTGGAGGTGGCACATATTGCTGTATATGTTGTAAGGCTTGCTGCTGATATTGGATTTGAGGTTGGGATTGAGGAACATAAGCTGGCTATGGGATAAATGGATTGCTTTGTGGAGGTAAGGTATAAGATGGGTGTGAGGCTTGGGGAAAGGATCGGGGAGCTTGTGGAACTTGACTTTGGATTTGAGGAGTTTGACCAATATATGTGGGTTGTGCCCCCATTTGGGAAGGTGTCTACATGGAAAAAGAGGCCAAGTAATTGGTGGTTGGTGGTGGTGGATTTCCACCTAGAAGTGGCATAGAAAAATAGTTGGTGATAGGAGGTAATGGATTAGTTGGTGGTGGAGGTGGTGGGAATTGAAAGCTAGGAAATGGAACTGATGGGGTTTGATAGCTTGGTAGCTGAATTTGAAAGCTTGGTAGAGTGGTGGTAGGAGCTTGGGTCACTTGAGAGCTGGGCAGAACATTGGTAGTAGCTTGTGGGGTTTGATAGCTTTGTGGAGTGAGGGCAGTAGCTTGTGGATTTGTGACTAATGGCACTGAGCACCAAGGACTGAGTGGAAATGATGGAATCGTGTTCTGAGTTGAGGTAAAAAAGCTGGGGGTGACGAAAGGTTGATTAATTGGCCCCATGGGTGGCAACCCTGTTGTATATTGCTAAGGTTGGCCAAAGATACTAGCAGTGATTTGGGAGATGGGTGGATTTGGAAGGCTGGGTTGGAGAGCAGCAGCAACAATAGTGAAGGGAGTGAATGATGAGGTGTTTTGGGTGAAGGGGGTTTGGGATGGAGTGGTATGGACCAATGGTGGAGTGGTGGTGGCTGGATTGGCTTGTGGGAGGGAGATTTCAACTTGAGTGGAGGCTGGTATGTTTGGGTTTTTTGGATCATATGGGGTGGGTTGAGGCTCTTCTTTTGGCACATATTGAGGATAATTTGAATCATAAGAGCCTATGGGTGGTGGCAGTTGCTCAAACAAGGGGTAAGATGGATCTGATAAGGGGGGAGGTCTTCCAAAGTCGAAGGCTCCAATGTTGTCCCTTCGAAAGTTAGCCATGATTGTTTCCTTTTTTTTGTCTATAATGGTGTTCACCAATACTGCATTTCCTGGTTGGTTCATGAAAGCTTCAATATCAATAGGTGATGGTATAGCGTTCTCTGGGCTGAAGGATGGTTGAGTGCTCAAGGGGAGCGATGCTATTGGATCCAAATGATAGGGCTCCATTGTTTCCTTCTTCTTCTTGCCTAAGTGAGTGACGGGTGGCATGAAAATGCAGAATGTTTCCTAGGGATGAGATGCAACAATGCTGATGGATGCAAAAGGGGAAGGCTTTTCTATGCAAATGATTTCCTAGGTTGAGGCAAAGCTATACTACAAAAACCTGAGGAGGATTGGGTTGGGGATGCTAACTTCAAAGATATGTTGCCAAAGCATGAAAGGTCTGCTTTCCTATGTGCAAGCTTGGTGGTGATTGTGTCAACTTAAGGATAGACTAATGATCCTTTAGGAAGAACACGAGATTGACCACTTGTGGATCCCAACCTTTAGCTCAAGGTGATGAGGGATAACAAGTGACAAAGCTAGATTACCCTAGACAAAGCTCTGTCAAAGGGATAACCTTGGTGAGGCTGGTGGATTTGGAAGATGTTAGGAATGGCAAACTTTTGGCAAAGTGACACAATTTTGAAGGCTTGGATGTGAAGTTTTTGGATTGCTGGCTAGATGGTTTGGTTCTAAATGAGATGGATGAGCTAAAATGCTTAAGGGGATGACTAAAGATGGCTGGCTTTCCTACAAAGATGACTCTTAAGTGAATCTTATGCAAGAATATGTGGAGAAACAAGGGGGCCTAATCATAGAAATCATGCCTAGTTGGTAAGGCATAAGCATTGTTAACTCCTAGATGCTGGTTATGTTGGATGGTGTGATCTAACCATGCGTCTTGAAGGGCTTCATCAGCAGCTTTGTCCTCTGCTTTGTGGATTTTGGCAATTCAAGGGCTTGGTGTTAGTTCCTTTCTCTTGGTTGAAAGTTCTTGGTATGCCTGAGTTGGCTTGAGGTTAACTTTGTGAAACATCTGTTTGGGTTTGGGTTGTTCTGACATGAATTTCTGAATCTGCTTGGCTTTGAGAGATCTCAATTGTTTTTCTTCAACTTGTTCAACTTCTGGAATAGGCAGTGACTACGCTAAGTATGCCCTAAGCTAGGATTGACCAAGTTTGGAAAATATTCATTCAACAAATAAAACATCAAGCAATAGATAGAAATAACCAGATAGAAGTTTTTGATTTTCAGAATGTGATACTAAGGAGTGTGTATGTTTTACAAATGTTTCAATCATTCACTTCAAACACATTAACATCCTAGATGGTTGTCTACAAGGTTGACAGTTGGTTAGCTAGGGAGTCCTCAATATACCCAAGGTACGTGAGGCCTAAATCCATAGATGAAACCAAAAAGATGTCACACAGCCAAGAGGAGCGGTAACCCACTTCTCCTCTTTCACTTCTCAAGGGTATAAAGTTTCTTGAGGCTTAGCCCGAGTGAGAAAATTTTGATCCCAAGAGAGGTGTCTTTTGATTCACCTCCTGATTCTTATACTCCACCGGAACGCTGGAGTTGAGGTCATCCCAAGGGGTGATGAAATCCCCAAGAGAGCCTCCTAAAAAGAGAAACAATGTTTTGGATCCTAATCTTATGCACCCAAGATGGCCTTGAGAGATGATAAGGGGAGAGAAGACTTGGATGACCTTGGGCTAAAAGACAAGATTCTTTTCCAACTGATGCTTAAGTTTTCTTATCTAGACTTTACAAGCACTCATGTTTAAGAGATAATGTTCAATTCCAACTTTGAAATGCGCCAACAAAGGAAAATCGATCGAAGAATGCAAACAAGAAGAAGAGTTAGGGTCAACAAGAAAGTAAACCCACGCGCCTGGAGGCCCTCCACGTCAAGTATCGATTAATTTTCTTTAAGGCATTCAAGAGTTGGTGTGATTTTGTTTTAAGCCCAAAAAGAAAGATGTGTAAAACTTGGTTTCAAGTGCGCGCCCGAAGGCCCCCCACGTCAAGATTTGTTCAAATTTTAATGCCCAAATGAAGTGTTAGTGAGCCTAATGTGCATTCAAGGAATTTTCTAAGTTAGAAAAACTAATAAAAACACAAGTAAGTGAAGTTTGATCTTTGTGGAGCACTTAACACCCTCTTAGGTGGACCCATCCCCATAGATGGTGTTGAGATTGCAACCAATGGTTAAATTGATGGGTGATTAAAGAGGGTGAGTCCAACTACAAACTCACTTAAAGCGTTTTTATTTGGTTTTTATAATTTAGGAAGTTTCTAGAATGTAGATTCTTTTTATGCCCCAAAAGATGATTATTTGATCTATGGCATTCAAGATTGGATTTGTTGTTTTAATCATGCATTCATAAAAAAAAACAAACTTGATTTTAATCCATGGCACTCAAGAGTGATTTTAGCAACATGCATTCAAAGACAAGTGATTAAACATTCAATTTTTTTCCTTTGAGCATTCAAGATTGAGATTTTGTGTGTTGTTTTAAGAACTTTGAAGTGCTTTGTTTTAACCTTAGATCATTCAAGATTGTTTTGGACTCAAAAGTGAAAATGACTCTTTGGACTTTGGTTTTCATTCAAGATTTTGTGTTCTAGTTTGCATATTTTAAGCCCAAAAATGATATTCCTAGATTGTTTTGATGCATGAAAAACCTAAGAAACATTCAAGATTTTTCAACAAGACATTTTTTTGGAACAAATAACAAAGCTTTTAGGACAATTTTTGGCAACCATTTAGGACTCTTAGTTTTCATGAGATTTTTAAAAGAACTTTAAAATATTTGCAAATGAGGTTCATTTTATCCTTGATTGATGCTTTGAGTTTGATTTAGATTTTAGTGTGCACTTAGTGTTGATTTTGAACCTTTTGAAATGGAAACTTGAAGTTCTTTTTAAATTTCCAAAAATGAAGTGTTCCTAACTTTGCATGAATGCATCTAAAACTTTGATGTTGCAAGGATGCAAATGATTGGATTGGTTTAGTTTCACTTGTTAAAAGATTTTTTCTTTTTTGCAAATTTTTAGTTTTTTAATGGATTTAAGTATGATTTGGGGGTTCATTTTAAGCACTAAAAAGAAGTGTGTATGATTTTGCTTCCTTAAAAAAATGGCCAAAAGTAGATGGAATAAGAAGAATATAGACAAGAAGAGGAAGAAGAATTCCAAGTGCTTTGTCCACCTATAAGCTTGAAAAATCTGCAAATATTATGAGATAGACTACGAGTTCCTTTGTCTTCTTCATGCTCATGTGGACCTACAAAACCAATTTATACAATCCTACCAATCACAAAAAAAAGCAAAATTAGCCAAAATTAACAAATGACATACAAAATTTGACTAAAAAAGCTAATGAAGATGACCCATGCGGGGTCCCACCGGGCGTGCCAAAATGTATATGAGCAATGTTAGTATGCTAATAGAAACCAAATTTAAATAAAACTTCTACAAACTAAACAAAATTCATAAACTTCAAGATAGACTAAGATGAGCTCTCAATTGAAAATATGAGCCATTAATGGGCTCTCTCAATGAGAAGTTCTCTTGTTGAGTAGCTTTGTCTAAATAGATAGGATGTATGCCCAAGATTTATGCTTCAAAAAGGGCTTCAAATGGAGTTGGAATTTGGGTGTGAGTGTATGGTTTTGATGTAAAATGGCTTCTTAAAATGGCATTATGACTTTACTTCATGGATTGTGTTGTTTTGCAAAGCTTACCCAGTTGATCAGCTAACCCAGTATTTTACAAAGCTTCAGTTTACACAAGTGCCTCGAATGTAGAAAAAAGCAGTAGATGCTATGGCTACTATCAGCTCACTCTTGGAAATTCCCCAAGTGGCTATGCAATATGAGTTTTTAGTCAAGCATCTCCTTACACCTGCCTATGCGAATGATGATTCAAACCGTGTTTGTATCTTGGTTGGTCCCCAATCCCCTTGGTACCATGAGATTCACGCTTACCTTAAAGATGGTATCATCTCCCCTCACCTCACATGTACCCAATGCCACAACCTCATCCAAAAATCATCCTGCTATGTTATCATAGCCAATACCCTATATCGTCGGGGTTATCGCGATACTCTCTCTCAATTTTTTGATGAAAATGAGGCCACGATGGTGTTAAAAGAAGTACACTTCGAACTTTGCGATGCCCACATGAGAGGTATTATCCTCACACAAAAAATCATTAGAGAAGACTATTATTGACCTACCATTGAAGAAGACTCCTGTGACTTTGTCAAAAAGTGTCTCCCATGTCAGCAGCATGCAAATATTGTGCACGCTCTAGTATATGATCTACAACCTATTGCACCACCTTGGCCTTTCGCTTGTTGGGGCCTTGATCTAGTTGGAACTATCACACCTCTCTCATCTGATGGACATAAATGGATAATAAAAGCTATAGACTATTTCACTAAGTGGGTGGAAGTAGCCCCCCTAGTCTCAGCTACAGGAGTTCAGGTCTCCAAGTTCATCTTGAACCACATTGTTTGCTGCTTCGACATCCCATCCACCATTTTCACCGACAATGGAGGTAACTTTGAAAATCTCAACATGGAAGTATTATGCACTTCCCTCCGCATCCATCACTGCTTTTCTAGCTCATATTTCCCACAAGGTAATGACTAGGCAAAGGCAACTAACAAAACCCTCCTCAAAATCCTAAAGAAAGTTGTCAATGATTTCGGCCACGATTGGCAACTACAAATAAATCTAGCCCTATGGGCCTATTGAACTTCCTTTTGTACATCCACAGGCACAACTCCATACTCCTTAGTCTATGGTGCCAAAGTAGTACTACCCATAGAGGTTGAACTTCCCTCCTTGCACATATCTTTGAAAGGGCAAATATTAGATGAAGAATACAAAATAGCTCGACTCACCCAGCTAGATCTCTTAGACGAGAAGCGACAAAAAGCCTATGATCATCTCACAGTCTATCAAACTCGTCTCAAAAGGAATTTCAAAAAGAAGGTTCTCCCATGACACTTTCAGCCGGCCGACATGGTCCTCAAAGAAAATATGAAAGTCCAAGCCAATCGAGAAAAGAAAGGCAAGTTTGAACCTACATGGCTTGGTCCTTATGTTGTCACTGCTTCCTTTGGCTCCTGAGCCTATTAGCTATCTACACCGGAAGGAGATCTCTTGAATTATCCTACCAACATCATTCATTTTAAGAAGTTCTATGCTTGAAGATCCTTGGTATACCCAGCTTTTGAAAAATACAAAAAAAAAATAGTAAAGAGAAATAAGCATCCAATGGTGAAAACTTGGCAATTCAAGCGCCTTGGATAGGTACCTTGGTGAAAACATGGTAATTTAGGCGCCTTGTGTACTAAGACTAATCAATTATTTATCACTATCCTATCCCTCATCCATCCACTCACCATCTCATAAAACACTTTCTTGTTCCCTTGGTGTTCCAACCAAATATCCAACATCTAATGAAGCTTGTAAATCTTGTACCTCAGCTTGTAAATCTTGTACCAAAGCTTGTATCATAGCTTGTATATCCAAATCTTGTCCAAAGCTTGTACCATATTCCAACCTGTATTATATGCCAAAGCTTGTATCCTAGCTTGTATCCTATCACATGCACACAAAGAACCCCATTTTCACTTAAGCTTTTCACAAACCATCTACCTATCTGCCTATCAACTATTACAGACATTCCACCCTTCAAAAACATTTCCATCTCACAAAAACCAAAACATGAACAACCTTGTACATTTGTAACATATCTAGGTCTGTCAGCTTGTTCATCCTCTTTAGCTTAGTACCATTGTATCTATCCAACTTTCGTGTCCTTGATCAACATCTTACACACATCGCACAACCCTTGGTTAGCTATCCCAATGCATCCTTTAGCTATATCTCTTGTCGCCAAAGTGTCATCCTTCTTAGTTCAGCTTGCCAAATGCATCACTCATCCAAAATCCATAAGCTTAGGTGCTCTCTGATAGATCCTTGTAGGATATAGCTTTCCTCATGTCTGATCTTGGTCCGTTAGTACCTTGTCCCACCCATCTCGTTGGCAAATGGTTCTCTTTTGGATTTTCGCTTTCTTTTGATTTGGAATCTTTCCTTTTGGGCCTTGAAGTATCTTTTCCAAACAATCTTTTTGTTCCCTCCTCAAGGTTGCCACGATCTTCCATATCATAGTATACTGCGAATGGGGCAATCTGGACGTAAGGTCTCGATCAAGTCTTTTGTTTTTTTTTTTTTTTTTCTGCTTGTGGGTTACCCAGTGTCGGTTCCACTCTAATTCTTTCAAGATTCATTTGTGATGCTGGGGCAATCCTTGCATTTTTGTTTTGAATCAGTTCGTTAGTCCTTTAGATGGTTGGTGACACGGCCTTGATTTTCTTGGTAACTTTGGCAATTAACCAAAAGTCCTATAACAAATCTAGTGCTCAACTACATGGTGGTACTTCTCTTTGAAGTATCCCCCTACTCAAAAAGCTTCAATGGATTCCCTTCATCTCCATTATCCCCCATCCATATCTAGCATCTATCTCTCCTACCCCAGCTTATGCATCAGTATCTCTTTGAATCAATCTTCACTTTTACTTTAGAGATCCATAATCCTAGTCTTAGGGATCCACCAATCCAATCAATCCACCAAGCCTCATCTTTCGAGATCCACAATCCTAGTCCTAGGGATCTCCGAAACCCATCTTTCGCCAATCTGACTCTTTGAAATCCTTTTGCATCAGCTTTATAATCCCCTCATCCTTCTCCCTATCCTGGATTCCTTTTTATAGCACTCTGCTCCTTCATCCTCCACCTTCCCTAAAGTCTTAAGCTTGCTTCCTCTTGTGCATCTGATTCTCCTTTATCATTCTCCCATAGTGAGAGTTTGAGCTAATTCAGCCCATTCTCTTTGCCAATATGAGTCTCCTTGCTCATCCTAGATTCTTGTATTTTTCAAGAAACCATCGAGCCTCATTTTCTCTCCCCGCCACCTTCTTGAGGGGGCATCTCATAGTCTAGTCTCTCCTTCTTATCCAAGACTGGGGCAACTTTATTGCTAAAACATCTTCCTCGTGTCGTTTATATTCAAACTTCTTTGAAATAGTGTTATCTCAACACTATGTCAAAGAGGGGCAAAATGTAGACACCTAAAAAATCTTTAGAGAATAAAATATTTTTATTTTCTGAAAAAAGTCCCTGATGACATCATCATTAATTAATTAATTAATTAATTAATTTTTATGCCATTAAATCCTTTTATCTTAATTAAAAAATATTTAATTAAGGAATCCCCCCCAAAAATGTTTAAATCTTATTTAAACATTATTTCCTTATTTATTAATTAATTAATTAATAAATCGACCAAAAATCCCAAAATAAATAATTTATTTATTTTTTGCCCAAAACTTGACCAATTTCTTTAAGACCACTAACCTCTTCCAAAATCTTCTAATCCTTCTTTAATTTCAATTAAAGACTATCCCATCATTTCCTATCCCTAATCCCAACTCAAAATATTTAATTAAGATTAAATATTAATCCTCATGTTTATTAAAAATGTTTTAATAAATATCTCCTCAACCCAAACCCTTGAAATAAATAAAACTTTATTTATTTTCTAAAAAACCTTTTTTATCCTCATCCTAGGAAGTTCTAGACTCTTCTAGAAAGTCTTCATCCTCATCCAAAGCCTAGACTCTTCTAGAAGATGTCAATCCTTATCTTTAATCCTAGTCCTAATCCCCTCCTAACTTTGTCACATTTCCTAAACATGGGTTAAGACTTGCTAACCCAAGCCAAAGTTAACAAATATCTCCTCCTTCACCCACCCTCATTTATTGCCATCCACTTGCCTATCCCTAAGCTAATCCTAAACCATCCTAATCCATCCTCTAATCATTTGCACAATCCTAAGCAAGCTTAAAACCTTACTAATCCAACCCAAGTCAAAATTCCTCACCCTCCAACATAAATGACC
Organism: Cupressus sempervirens; assembly: GCA_028749045.1. Lineage (NCBI taxonomy): Eukaryota > Viridiplantae > Streptophyta > Pinopsida > Cupressales > Cupressaceae > Cupressus > Cupressus sempervirens. The sequence goes on along the minus strand of CM053789.1, from coordinate 31,368,023 downwards.
CTCAAATATCTCTTACATTCTCCTTCAATGCTCTTACAAAGCACTTATGAAGGGTCTTTATGAAGATATTATCCCTTGAGCCTCCTTTGTTGACTCATCCTTGCCCTTTCCTCCATCCTCTCACCCTATGACATGTGTCACTTCTTGATTGGCTGTAAGGAAGCACAATCCATGCGCTCTCCTCTCATTCAATCTAAGCCCTCCATAATATTTCTCCTTTCCTTCCATCTTAGCCCTACATCCCTCAAGCCTCTTGCCTATAAATTGGATCCTTCCCCTTTGCAAACACAACACAATCTAGAAAGTAAAGCCATAATGCCATTTTGAGAAGCCATTTTTACATCAAATCCATTCACCAAAATCTATCAAAAATCCTCCATTGAAGCCCATTTGAGCATTTGAGCATACATACATAATCAAGCCATCTTAGCTATTAGACACACCTCTACTTCAAGTGATCCTTCTCATTGAAAGAGCCTATCCATGACTTATATTCTCATTTGAGGACTTCACTTTGTCTCTCATGAAGTTATGTTAAATTAGTATGCAAATGCTTTTGATTGTTTTAATTTAGTGTTTCTAATATACTAAAGTAGCATATACAGATAGTACCACGAGACAGTGTATACACACTTCTAGGTTGAATCTGTTGGAAATGGAGGTCAGGCAGTTCATTGAAGCAAGTGACAGGAACTTCAGTTCTTTCTTTATCTATCATATCAAAACTAAACATGTGCCCATTTCCTTTGTTGTTTTTGAAGTGGTGGATCTCCTTCTTTGCAGTAACATGACCTTGTATCATCCACTGTGGTTGGAATGGATTCAAGCTTCAGATAGGAGAAATATTAGTGGGGGGTGTTTTTTTAATTAGGGATGCATGCAATCCAAACATCAAGTTTGGAGGAGTACATGGAACAAAAGCTGGAGATTCTATTGCATTTGCGAATGTAACTGTAGAAGGTTGTTCCTTTTAGATACAAGTTTCTCAGGTTCTTTGTAGTACAAGGTGGGGTCACCAATTAATTCATGTGTTGCCAAGGAGACCAATAATTTGGAAATTACAATCCACCTACAGAAAGGGCAAGAAATGTATATTAAGTATAGATTATACTTGGATGGAAAAAAAATTGTTTATTGTAAGAATATTTAGACAATAGGTGGTTTACCTTGATGAACAAATGGATGGAATAGTATATGCAGTAAGTTGGATAATAGTGCCCTTTTGAATCTGTCCTGTTGTGACAAGGCTAGTATATTTGCTTGGCAAGGTTGCTTTTTGTATGTGGACCCCATCAGAGAGATGTAACTTGTATCTAGTTGTTGATTGAGCTGTCTCTCCAGTTGGTGTAAGCGAATACACTTGAAGAAATGGTTGCACATCTAAGTTGTGACTATTGAGAAGTTTAATGGCATCTTCTGTGAGAGATGAAGCCATAACTAAATGGTTTCATAAATTTCATATTATTAGTTGATAGTTGTTAATATTTTTTTACAATAGATATAAGAAATGTATTATATACTAAAGAGCATAAAAGACAAAATGTAAAGCAAGGAATACATGTTTGTTTGAACATAGAACCACAAGCAATAGTCTTGTACAAGTCGAAGACTATGAAAGGAAAGGCAATAGAAAAATTATAGGTTGTCATATATTTAATTACATGCTTGAAAATTGTTGGAAAATTAAACCTTGTGCAAAAACTTATAATAAATAAGTAATAAGTTGGGCTAACGTAATTTGTAAGGAAAAAGCACTGCAAAAGATATAAAGAGGTACCTTTAAGCAACACATAGATGAATGTATGATGTAGAACTTGTAAATGATAGGTACAGTAAATCTTGTAATACAGTAGGGGGGAAACAACGTTAGCTAATAGATATAAATGGAAAAACATTTGCGGAACTTGGGCTATGATAGTTTAGCTTAATAGTAGTTGTTTGTAAAGAAATATTTTAAAAATAGATCTAAATCGGCATAACATTAATAAAATGTTAACTGTATATCCAAATTTGGCTTGGAATAAATGTACTTTAACTTATAAATAATGAAGTTGTGTAATAGTTTTTTTTTTAAAATGAAGACTTCAATTAAACAAATTATAAAACAAACACATAGAACAAATAAGTATGACAAAAAATAGAATAGACTAATTAATTTGAATGGTATAAAAAAATTAGGTCTAAAGAGTATTATTTTGAATGATCTAATATGTAATAGTAATGCTTGTTATATTTTTTAGAAGACCAATTTTAATATGTAGAATATACAATGAGGGATAGAGATAAATGTAACTTCTTGCAAATATGACTATTTTATATAAAAAAAATAAAAAATAGAAAATTATAATTTGTAATAGACAAAAACTATAGTTTTAAGTGAACAATATCATTTACTTTATAGTTTTCAAAGTTTAAAATGCAAAATAATATAATATATTATTACATTTTCTATAAGTACAATAAGTAGCTACCACTTGCCATATACATGTAGATTGATAGGGCGTACTCATGTTGGTTGTTTAGGTAATGAAAATTTGTTCAAATAGTCGTAATGTTAGAAAACCAATGTATAAATAATGAAAGCATTTGACAAAAGAGTATTTTTTTAAAGTATATTTGAAAATAAATTATATACATCACATTTGATGAAGTGTCTCTATTTATCAAATTACATACTTTATTAAGTGTGTAAACATAAATTTATAGAAGATGTAAGAAGTGAATTAGGACAAACAAGTAGGTAAAAAAATTACAACATTTAGATATGAATATCCAAAATAGGTCATATGTTGTACAATGTCCAACATCTAATTCAAGGTTACATAGGATATAATATGCATAACAAATAGCTAAGTGCGTTTGAGGTAGTCCTGGAACGCACGACGAATGAATGGAGCATTGCCCTGTTGATAGAATTCATCAGCATGCATTTCTCTCAGAAAATTATAGAATCCAGCAAATATATCATAATGGGCATGGATTTTTTCTAGCACCTCGTATACAGCCAACACTTCGCTTTCTTTGACATCAAATGTATTTCGACATATATCTTTAAGTTTTTGAACATTAATATCAGAAGCTAGATTAATTGATCTTGTGTAGTGTTCAATCTTTGTTTCTAGAGACCCTTTGTAGTTGATGGATGAGTTTGAAGCAGGCGATAAATGTGGAATACTTATGCATCTTGATATTTCAATAATCTGTTCTTGAATTGGATTATGTGCCATGACCTATAGAATACTCGCTATGTTAAATATATGATAAAAAATAAATTGTACAATTTTTTTTGTTCAGGAAGTGCTATATATACATAATTATAATGTAAAAAATAATTTAAACTATATATAGATGTATATGAAACTAAAATTGTACAATTAAATAATAGTTTTTTTGAGATACCTACTTCTAATCCCCACAATCAAATGTTGTAATATTTAAAACTTAGTGAATGTTTGATATGAAGATAAACATGCTTCCTATAAAAACATCATTTACCCATAGCTAAATTATATCTATTTCTAATCACACCCCAACAATGCCAATAATAGATATATGAACTTAATAGTGAGAAATTTTTGTACTCGAAATATAAGTATTGAATTAAAATGTGTACTTTTTGATAAGTGTGGTGCCCTATTTATATGGTGCAAAAACTACCATTGTCAACTAAAATGTGAAATTCTTTAATTAGCTATAAATTTTTAAAAATATAAGTAAAAAATTTACTTTTGATAGGTATCATCTATTTAATTTACAAGGGAAAAATAATCTTATACTTGATAATAAAAATATATATATACTAAAAAAAAAAGTTAAATTATACTTGATAAAAATAAAATTAATTATACCTATCAAAAAAGAATAATGTATAAACAAATACAAATGTAAATTGTGTAATGAGGGCGTAATAATAATAATTAAACGTAGCATATAAAATAATTAAAAATCTAAATTTCAAACCCATTAAGCATTAAATAAATACATTCATTGCCTATTTTTTCTAAGATGGTTTTAAAAATTATGATTTTAAATTTATGCAAGAAAGATAATTATTGCTATGAAGAAATGGAGGAAGGGCGAGAGAGAGGGATTATCCCTTTTGTAAATTGGCCACAGGGGTTTTTTGGAAAAGAGGCATATGTTAATGAACGCCGAGAAGCATGGACTACCCTAAAGAATGCCATCATAGATTTCAATGCGCAAGGATGCCGGAAGAAAATGAATTGGGTTGTTCCAAAGAAGAAGCGTTCAGCAAGAGGAGGTAATAGAGCCTAAAGGAATGGAGTCTGCAAGTTGTCTTTTTGGTTGGTTATGATAGCGGGATGAACTCTCTCCCTTACACAGAATTTTGTGCCAATATGTAAGCGACAAAATAGTAGTTTTTGAATTCTCGTCTCCAGCATCCGAAAAAGGCGAAGTAGCTCAATGGAAGTCATTTGATGCAGCAGATGGGGCTAGCAAAGTGGAAGCAGCTGTGAAAGGGATACAAGTTGATAAACTGTAGAAAATATGTTCATAAGGGATAAATTTTTTGTCGGGTTTTGTAAATCAGATTATGGGTATGTTTTTGGTAAATCAAATTGTAAAAAGCTATCCTTGGGAATTCTTTTTTGTAAGTATGGGGGTAGTATAGTTAGCAGATGTAAAGAGATAACAAGCCAGGAAGCATTTTTTGTAATGATGTAAAGGAGTATGTAACTTTTTGAAGATTAATAAAATATATCTTATTACCGATCAAAAAAAAGAAAGAAAGAAAATTATTTATTGATTTTAAATGAGAAATTATGATAGTAATCAAAAGTAGTAAATAATACAATAATAAAAATATTAAGTTACCTATATTTGAAATAGAAATTTTATTTTAATATAGTTTTTGAACAATATTATAATATGATTTAAAAAAAAAAACTATTACATATTTTTCTAAATGATCTAATAACAAATATAAAACAAAATTAACATTCATATCTACGTTGAAAGGAAAAGACCTAATTATATTAAAATAATAATAAATATAGAGTTTATTTTAACATAAAATGTATACTTCAGTATTCATTAATTAATTAGTTAAGATAAGTTAGTCGTCTAACATTGTAAAAAGACGAAAAAAAGAAAGTAAGTAGACTTTAATTAAATTTTAAATTGTCCTAAATTATACCATTCTTGTGAAAGGTGCACAATCTTGATACCAAAATGTGTGCAACACGAAAATCGAGAAGATATTTAAGGTTGCAAAACAATCATTGCAGAAAACACCATTTATTTATCATCACATCATAAAACATCTCAACACATTCAAAATTGACAAACAACCTAACATAATTGCAACCGACGTAATATTATTACTTGCACACAAGAATAAATTCATTTATCGTTATATAAATAATAATCATGTATAAATATCAGTAAACTTTTAAACATGAAATATACAATTACTATATTTTCCTATATCAAATAGATTGTATGTTAGTATTTTTGTTGTTGATTTCTTTTCATCGTTTCAATAATAGCTCTTAATCGTAGATTCCATCTCATACTATTACAAAATTTGAAATAGTTCGCACAAGCCGACTGACTGTTAGCTTCAGTCTATGATTTAGAACTAAAATGTCTACCAATTATGATTGCGTGGGATGTTACAGTTTTATGGATTTCTATTATAGGTGAGAATTTTTTTTTATAGGATTGAGTGATATCAACTTATTTGCTAGTTTAAAATTACAAGAAAAGATTCAACACATTAAGTTTACCGTAAATTCATGATTCCGTTGAAAGGCCTTTACAATTACGGACACATATTTTAAAAAATATTTAGGGATCAAATGGCAGAAGTGATTTGCAAGATTCAAAATCAACATTGTGCATGCTTTCCTAATTTCAATTATGATTATGTAACAAAGATTCGTGGTCAGAGTAAAGGAGCGTACGTATAAATGTGTTCCCGAGAAGAAGCCACATGCAAGCTGAGAAGCCAAAAATGTCTTGTCCTTGAAGAAACCTTTGCAGAAATCAGCTTCAATTGTTGAAATAGGGAAAAATAGCATTAAAAACATTTGCAAGACACGATATTGGGAAAAGAAATAGAATTGTAGGAAATGGGAGTAAATATTAGTTCAATATCAGATATTTATGAATTTTTAAAAAGAATGGAGATAAATTCAATCACCATATAATAACAATAGTAAACATGATAAACCAAAACTAAACAAAGGAAGGAGGAAGTATTTACTACGAAATTGTCATGCTCAAAAAACAAATGAGATCAACGAGTCTCTCAGAATCACCAACAATATATAATCTAGGGCCAAGTCTATAAATTTTATTTATAGACTATAGCAGATAGTGGGAAATTGGGAAACCACTACAAAATGCATGAAAAATGGAGAACTTTTCAATCACTTATCATACGGTTGGAGAATAGGGAGGGAAGTGTGACAGACAGGACAAGCAATTATATCTTTTGATGACTATTTGACATTCATTAAATTGACTTCCTAGTCAACTACCAAGGTAGCCATTTATTTCAAGTCTCAATATTTGTGGTCAATTGAGTTTTGGCTTTATAATGAAGTGGAATGGGAGGTGGCAGATTAAGATCGCCAAGAATCTCCAAAACAAGTCCTCTCTTATTCATTTGTTGTGCTCTCTTCTTCAACACATACTTGTAGTGGAGAAACCCTATGAATATGGATCCCCATGCCTCATTGCTTGCTATTGGCTTAATAACGCTAGGGAGGGGTAGCCTTTCAAGCTGTGCCCCTTCGCATTCAAATTCTCCCCACACATTCCCTCTTTGGCCATCGTGACCTTTTGCATGGCTAGCATGGCTTTTGAAGAGCCCATGAGGTATTTTGAACTACCATCACACCCGAGCCAATGCCTAGCCAAGACAAAACATCTCCTCTACCAAACCAAATAGCAGGAAGCCACGTCAGAGCCCAAACAACCCTTGAGCTATTATAGATCGAGGATTATGACATAGCATGAATGCGTTAAAGGTGGTATGTATTTAGTGTGGGTCTGCCACCGTGCAAGTGGAAGATAACTAATCAATGAACATAATGATTTGTGTTTTGGGTGGGAAGAACACTCCCAACACAACATCTCATTCCACATAAATAAACATGTACAGATGCTTCCACATGTTACAGGTCCATCACATAGTCAGTCTCATTGCTCTCAGTTATGCTATACTACTGGTTCCAACGCATTATTGTAGCAGCGACAATGTGTGGTGCCAAAGACCCCTTCAATTCAGTCGTAGAAATGTATTTTCTTGTACAAAGTGGGGAAGATGGAAGATCGGGAAACGACAAGGCTGAAGTCATCACTCACAATTTTGCATATCAGATTTTGACCTAGTAGAGTATTTATTGCATGAGATAAATGATTCTACATGAGACAAAAAAATGCATTTATTTTGGAGCGTTGCTCCATAGGAGAAGCCTATCGGCTAAATAATTATATAAAATTTAGTGTTTTGAATTCAAACTTGTGAATTCAAACTAATAATTTGCATCATTACAAAGAGCCTACAACACAATGGTAAATTGTGAGTCTCTTATATGGGAGACATGAGTTTGAATCTACTTGAGTTTAATAAATAATAATAATTTAACCACAATACATAATTTTAATGAATCTTAAATTCAGCATCAAAATAAAATATTTAATTTAATTTAATTTTTTTTTACATCATTTCATAGAAAATTATATTAATATAAAATAAATTTATATATATTTGAAAACATAAATTTATAAATTTATTTTCCACATTGTAATAATATTAGAAGCTTTAAAATCTATTCTAATATACAATTAAATATTAATTAATGTCGATAGTCATTCTACAATGGCAGAATAGGCAGAGTGGGATGGTGTGAACATCTTAATGTTAACTTTTATTCTTCTAGGTTAAATTTGACAACCATCTACATTTCAAAAGTTTAAATCTTATTATAAATATAAAATACTTTTAATAAAAATTTAATAAATACCACATATAAAATATTTGTTTAAATAATAATATTTGGAGATATAAATCATCAATTTTTTTAGAAATTAAAAGTAAAAAGCTTAAGTTAGTAAAAAACTAAATAAATAGAAATAAAGGTAATATAAATAATTTTTGATGTTATAAATTAAATTATAATTATTTTTTAGTGGATATCTATCGGTATTTCTTTAGATGGATTTCTTTAAGATATCTATTCTAATATACAATTAAAATCATTTAATAATATGTAAATAAATATTAATTAATGCCAATAGACATTCTACAATGGCAGAATGGCTGGGTGGAGTGGGATTGTGTGAGCGTGTTAATGTAAACATTTATTTTTTAGGTCAAATTTGACAACCATCTACATGTCAAAATTCTAATATTTATTATAAACCAAGTATAATTCTAAACATAATTTAATAAACACTACATAAAATATTTGCTAAAATTGTAAAATTTTGAGATATAAATAATCTTTTTTAGAAATTAAAATAAAAAGTTAAGTTGAAGAAAAAATGTATAGAAAAATGTAAATATTTTTACATGTGATCAACTATTTTTAAATTAGTTTAAAATGGACATATATTGGCATTTCTTTAGATAGATTATTGGTATTTCATTTTTATTAACACAATTACTAATTCTTTAAAAAAAAATCTCATAGTTTTATTTTCTTTCGGTAAAAGAGAAAATATGTATGTGCCCAATTTAAATAATTAAAGGATGAAGGATTTCTCAATTTTTTACGAGAATTGATGTTACTGCGGTATGTACAGAGGCAAGGGCTAAATGGTAAACTATTTTGTGGATGCTCTATATGGCGATGGCTATGCCTCATGCCCCCCACCCCTTGTACACTGTGTTGCTTCTATCCTTTAAGTTAGTGTCGTTGATCCCGAAGGCACCTATTGAGCTCGTTAGATTGGACATTCCAATGAATATGTATTTAATGTGATTTGACTTTAATTTTGGAGGGAGAGATATTAATAAAACAATGTCATTTAGGTTATGTCTTATTCACAATGCCATCTAGCTCTCTCTTATTCACAGATCTGCCTGAACAAACACTCCATTCACCAAGGGTATTTCTTCCATTTTTTAACTTCTTTTTTTATAGCTTTCTTTAGCAGTTTAATTTAATATGTTTATTAAGTGTTCGACTTTTCATTTGGGTGAGACTGGATTTTTTGGTACATGATTTAATCAGGTTGTCAAGCCTATTGCTGAAGTTTCCTTTGAGTTTACAGGTGCCCAGAATAACTTATTTTTGTTATAGCTTCCTTCACATTTTGTAAATTTCACATGGTTTTCAATCCTAGTTTTGTAACTCATCAAAGTAACTCATATTTTTGAGGCACTATTTAGATCTTTGTGTTGGAAATATTCAAGACTATGCCAGGTTACTGAGAGGAGAGAGGTGAATTAGTAACCATAAAAATTTATCCTATTCAGATCTTAGTTGCAATAATTTAGTAATCATTTAATTGATGAAATCAAATCTAACTGCATGCACAAGAAACTGAAAATACAACATTCATGGTACATGAACACAATAATTTGGTGACCCAAAAACCTTCCAAATATAAAGTAAAACTGGGGTGGGAATGATACCCACAAAACTTCAATACTGTAGCATAAAGTTGGCTTATTAAGGCTTCCAATGATTACTTCTAGTGATCTTCCCTTTTAGGAGCAATTAGGACTGCTAGGTTGACCTTGTTAGAGGTTTTACAAACACACAATGAAGTATGCATTTAGTGAAGAAATTTGATAAGAGACTGTTAAGTCTACCTTGTTAGAGGATTTTGAACTGGTTCACCTATTAGAATGAAATAGTGGATCTCTGACTTACAACTAATTTGCTGATAGAGATTCTTTGAAGTATTGATCAACTTTATGTGATAGATATGACTCTTCTACTCCTTTGCTGATATGGTCTTACAATACACTAGCTGTTGATTCACATTCACATGCTTCTCTCCCTTTTCATTTTGTACATACATCTCTTTGTATCTCTATATATCTATGTGGATATGATACAATACATTACGTGTGTGTGTGTGTGTGTGTGTGTGTGTGTGTGTGTGTGTGTGTGTGTGTGTGTGTGTGTGTGTGTGTGTGTGTGTGTGTGTGTGCGTGCGCGCGCGCATGCGTGCATGTGTGTGTATCAATCCAATTTACAAAATTGCAAATTTTGCCAATACACAAGTTAACACCAATATTACAAAGTCGGCTCAAATGAAGACACTCGGGTTTTGAAGACTGACTTGGTGCAGTTCTGACACACGACATCCACTGTCATTACTTGGCATCATCGTGCATTCTATAGAAGTGGAAGCTTGGTCCATACTAATCATCTCAGAGTAGTCTTGAACTTAGTCTGCACGGGTGAATCAATAGATACTGTGTAACTTGGTAGAAATTGAGTTACTCGTTTACCATGACTGTACTCGGTAAACACTAATCATCTCATCACTTGGTTAACACTAACTTCATTTCACATGAACTGATAGCTTGGTAGAAACTATGAAGCTTGGTAACCATTGAACTGCTCAGTAAGAACTGTAAGACTTCACACTGCCTGAATTTACTTGGTAACCACTGGAATGCTTGGTAGGAAATGTAAAGCTTGGTGTCTACTAAATTACATGGAAAATACTGTAGACTATTCAATGAGCTCTGTAACCATTCACATATTTATATTTTTATGAATAGACTTTTCTATTAATTATAATTTAAAGATAGATACATATTAACAAAAAGGGCACCCCACTAATACTATTTAAATTGGACACATATGTATTTTCTCTTTTACCAAGAGACTTTTATTCCAACCAATCAATGGGAGAACAATAAAACTATACGATTTTTTTGGAATTAGTAATTTTTTAAATAATGAAGAAAAATGAATAGATTATTAAATGGAGTCTATAAATATGCATATAATTTATACGATTAGTAATTTAGTAATAGAAGCTTAAAAATATATTATTTAAGTTTAAATATTTTTAAATGATTTTAATTGTATATTTAAATATGTTTTAAAGCCCTTAATATTATTATACATAGAGGATAAATTTATGTAAATAATTATATAAAATTTAGTGTTTTAAATTCAAACTTGTGAATTCAAACTTATAATTTACATCCTTACAGGCAAGAGCCCACAACACAATGGTAAATTGTGAGCCTCTTATATGGGAGTCATGAGTTTGAATCTCCTCGAGTTTAATAAATAATAATAATTTAACCACAATACATAATTTTAATGAATCTTGGCTTCGGCATCAAAATAAAATATTTTAAAAAAATATTAATTTTTTTTACATCATTACATAGAAAATTATATTAATATAAAATAAATTTATATTTATTTGAAAACATAAATTTATTTTCCACATTGTAATAATATTAGAAACTTTAAAATCTATTCTAATATACAATTAAATATTAATTAATTTCGATAGTCATTCTACAATGGCAGAATAGGCAGAGTGGGATGGTGTGAATGTGTTAATGTTAACTTATATTCTTCTAGGTTAAATTTGACAACCATCTACTTGTCAAAATCCTAATATTTATTATAAACCAAGTATAATTCTAAACATAATTTAATAAACACTACATAAAATATTTGCTAAAATTGTAAAATTTTGAGATATAAATAATTTTTTAAGAAATTAAAATAAAAAGTTAAGTTGAAAAAAAAATGCATAGAAAAATATAAATATTTTTACATGTGATAAATTATTTTTAAATTAGTTTAAAATGGATATCTATTGGCATTTCTTTAGATAGATTATTGGCATTTCATTTTTATTAACACAATTACTAATTCTTAAAAAAGAAAAAATCTCATAGTTTCATTTTCTCTCTGTAAAAGAGAAAATACGTATGTGCCCAGTTTAAATAATTAGAGGATGAAGGATTTCTCACTTTTTACGAGAATTGATGTTACTGCGGTATGTATGGAGGCAAGGGCTAAATGGTAAACTATTTTGTGGATGCTCTATATGTTGATGGCTATGCCTCATGCCCCCCACCCCTCATACACCGTGTTGCCTCTGTCCTTTAAGTCAGTGTCGTTGATCCCAAAGGCACCTATCGAGCTCGTCAAATTGGACGTTCCAATGAATACGTATTTAATGCGATTTGACTTTAATTTTGGAGGGAGAGAGATTAATAAAACAATGTCATTTAGGTTATGTCTTATTCACAATGCCATTTAGCTCTCTCTCTCTCTCTCTCTCTCTCTCTCTCTCTCTCTCTCTCTCTCTCTCTCTCTCTCTCTCTCTCTCTCTCTCTCTCTCTCTCTCTCTCTCTCTCTCATACACATATCTACCTGAACAAAGACTCCATTCACCAAAGGCATTTCCTCCATTTTTTAACTTCTTTTTTTACAGCTTTCTTTATCAGTTTAATTTTGTATGTTTATTAAGTGTTCGACTTTTCATTCGGGTGAGATTGGATTTTCTAGTACATGATTTAATCAAGTTGTCAAGCTTATTGTTGAAGTGTCCTTTGAGTTTACAAGTGCCTAGAATAACTTATTTTTATTATAGCTTCCTTCACATTTTGTAAAATTCACATGGTTTTCAATCCTAGTTTTGTAACACATCAAAGTAACTCATATTTTTGGGGCACTATTTAGATCTTTGATCATGGATTAGACTATTGTTCGTGATTATAGAGTAGACTGTTATTAAGTCTTTTTTCTTTATCCACTATCCATTTGGTGTCCTCCCCATTTTTTTAATCTCATGGAAGTTAGTGGAATGATCAAATTTGCTTATCATTCTAAACTTGTTGATACCATACTCTTGCATGCATGCAAGCTTACTTTGATGTCAAAACAATGAAATAAATAAGAAAATCTAAAGTAGTGAAACTAAAACACAAAATCTTCTAATTTTGTTTAATTTTTTTTTTTAAATAAAAAATCTCAATGAAATAAAAAGGAAAATCAAAAGTAATAATCCCTTATAAAGTAAGGACAAAAAAGTAAAGAATCCCTAAGAGAATACAAAGGTAATATCATATCTAATTAAATTTAATAATCTGTAGTTATTATTTTTTATTTTTATTATTTATTTATTTTTTGCTCAATAAACGGTCGGAGCCTTTTGGATTATTTTATTAATCAAGTATTTTTACATTCCTCCGTTCAAGCGGGCACTGGTAGGAAAGAAGTTATTATTTTTATTTTTGAAAAACATAAATATTTAGTATTTTTTAATTAAGCATAATTTTAAAATTAAATTTTGAAAAAATGTATATTATATAAATTATAAGTATTAATAAAAATAATTATAAATAATAAATTTGTTAAGATAGTAACTATAAATATATTTAAATTGATTGAAAACTTAATATTTACATATAAATAATAAAATTATTACAAGTTCTTTATATAAGTTAATTATTAAAAGAAAGATTTCAGGAATTTCAATTTATCATTAAAAATTATTTATTTTATGATAATATAATATTTAGTCTCCATTGTAACCATAATTTACATCTATTTATAACTTAAACATTGTTATAAGTGGTAGTAAACTATACTAAAATGACCATAATCCTAATCAATCCATAACCCTAATTGAACCACAAACATTACCCTAACCCATAGATTACTGTTCACAATTAAAAAAATTAATAAACTCTATCCCTAATTGAGTCATAACTCTATTTAAATCCAAAATCTAATTTAATATAATTTTATAGTTTAGGAATAAGTTTGGTTTAGGTCTATGATTCAATTTGGTTTAGTATTAGGCTAATGACTCAAATGTATCAAAGAAAGAATAGTTTTTTTATCACATTTATATTGATTTAAGTTGATTAATTTTATAGAATAATATATTGAAGAAATAATAAAATGAAATCTAGAACAATGCAATTTATACTAAATTTTAATAAATAAATATAGAACATGTGATATTTAATTACTTATTTAATATTAAATAAATTATTGATTCACAAGTAAGATTATATGAGTTTGATAAAATATTATTATGTTGGTTAGTCCATCTTTGAGTCTTCCTTAGTATCTCTTTATTTATTTTCTATTACATTTTTAGTCTAATTATGTTAATTTTTATGACATGGTAGAGAATATAATGTAAAATTACACAAAATGACATTAGTTACAAATTGATTTGGTAACTCCTCCATGGCCACGTGTATGCATCTGCTAGGTGTCTAGAGCTCTACGACTATGTTTTGACTACTGGAAATCACACTAGACAGAATACCCAAAAATTTAGAGAAGTTCTCTTTCATTACATCTATTCCGATGAGTGCTTTTCCTTGGCCACTAATTTGTGAATCAGTATGTAGCCCCTTCATGAGTTCGAACCCTTTATCTTGGTTCTTTTTTGCTTTATCCTCTGTTTCTTTGAGTCCCTTTTCAGCCAACATGATCATTTCTAACTTGAACTGCATGCTCTAAAGCCACTTGAACAGAGGTTCATTTCCCTTTTTTAAGGATCTTTGCTTCAATGACTTCCTTTGCCTTCATCTAGATGATCATCTTTAGAAGAGAGATACAATCATCACACTTTGTCCTTTCCTCGGCTAGAGTATTACTATTCTATAAGATGTTATCCTTTTCTATTTCCAATCTAAGGATAACATTACCAATTTTTTCTATGATAGAAAATCCTTCTAATTTGAGCTTTTCAATCCATTCCTTACTGATTTGGCTGAAGTGTCTGTCTTCCTAAAGCTGAGAAATGAGGGCTTGAATTTTAGCAGTAGTAGGATTCTTGGTTATTGATATTTTGGAGATAGTTGCCAATGGGGTTACCAGTTGTCTGATGAACCTGTTCAATTCTTCTATCTCGGCCTTCATCTTGGTCTTTAACAACTTCAAACTTTCTAATTGTCCTTCAATTACTTCATTAGTTGACTTCCACAAGCCAACCTTGGTATCATGTCTGGCCTCTCCAAGGTCCACCGAGCGCAGAGTGAAATCATCATCTGTCATGTCTTCAATTCTCCCTCCTTTGTTGGGCTTAGCTATCTCCATTGTCTAGTGCCTTGTTTCTAGATCTTTCCCAAGTATGGTCAAAGTTTTATGCTTCTTTACTTTGGTCAATGCAGATCTAGAATGAACTGCAAGGGATACAGTATCCTTGGCAAGAGCGCCTCCATCTTTTCTTTTTGTCTTCCTTTCTAGAGTATCCTCTAACCAGGAGTCAGTGCCTATTACTTTGGAGGCCATTCCAAGCGATTCTATGCTAAACATCTTCTTCTTAGCTAGAGTCACTGTCATTACAGTTGAAGAGAAGGGGTTCTTCGGATCTTGGGAAATGAGCTTGGAAGAAATTTAACCTTTATCCACCTCTTGAGTTTTCTTTGCTGCCTCATCATACTCAGTAGACTCACTGCTACTACTCTTTCCATTTCCCAAGTTTACTATCTCTATAGGCCGAGAGCCACTTGGTTTCAGAAGTGTAGCACTTACTAGTGGAACAGGGCTATGATGTGGAGAGGGGACTGGAGTAGCATGAGAAGATGGAACAGGGGAGGCATGATGAGAAGGAACTGGAGAAACATGAGGAGATGAGACTAGAGTGGCATGAGGGGATAGGATTGGAGTGGTAGCACTATCCTTTGGCTCTTCTGTCTTCTTCTCTTCAGAACTAGTCTGGGTTCCAATAACTAGTAGAGAGCCATCTTGACAAGTCTAATTTATTGGAATGTTCTTGTTTGGAGGTTGGTCACCTCCTGCCGAAGGTTGAGCTAGTCCTTGAGTAGTTGCTAGTATCACACTTGTTGTGGCACTCTGAGAAGAAGAGGGAGTAGCATCTGTCAGGGAAGGTTGAGTGGTCATACTTTTACTCTGACTTCTTTTGGCTATCCATTCAACCCACTTCCTAGTCCTCTTAATAATTCGAGTCATCATGACATCAAAGTCTTCTTCTATATCTACATAAGGCTCCAAACTTATAGGAGTTCTCCTTATCTTAGTTAAATATGTATTACTGTACATATTCTGTCCATCATCCTCTAGTCCTTCAACATTGAGATTGATACCATATGTTTTTACTTGCTCCACTGTGAGCCTAGTGAAAGCATGATCTCGGCTCTCCAATTCATCTTTACAATCTGCCCAATAGTCTTCAACAATGGTAATATGTTTGATCACACTCCCAATCTGCAACACATCCCTCACATACCCATTCAGATCAAACATAGGTCTCATGACCTCATATGCCTCTAATTTGTATTTCATCTCAAATGCTTTGAGCATATTCTTCGCATCATAATGAGACTCGCAACTGTAAGCTCCAACTTTCATAGGGAATTCATACCCTTTCTTCTTAAAGCTTCTGCTTAGCACATTCACTTGGATCACCTGCCTCACGATCTCTATCAACATGATCATGTCACTCGGGTACTTGGGCAACTTTAAAGGGAATCCATCAGAAGTTGCAAGATGTAAATAGGCGAAAGATGAGAACTGGATAAAATAATTCATAAATGACTAATAGCTGCCATTGCTTTTGGGCTGAATCTCCTCTCCAGGCATCCTTGGAGTTCCCTACAAATTCTCATTGTAAACGCATCATTAACTCTAACATATTCTACATAACTGTTCCATAATTGCAAACATGGGTAGAACTCATAACATTTCACATCATCAGAAAAAATTTCTATTCTCAACAGGCCCGACCACAATTGAAGAGATGCTAGCATATAAATCAGAAATGAAGACATATAAAAGGTGTTGTAAAACTTTGTAGCACTGAGAGCTCTAGACAGATTCTCACTTACCTCATGAGCCCAATTAATATACTATGTATCTAAACAAATAACTTGTACTAGAAAGAAATATTTTTCAAAAAAATTGAGAGCCTCTACCTCACTTTTTAATCTGTGTAGGAGAACCAAAATGTCTACAATCTCGGGCTTGAGATTAGTACCAAATAGGGTTTTGGGGACCTTACTCTTGGCACCTCGTGGCTTTTGGAACCAAGATCACATGATTTCCTTCCTCTACATCATCTTCTTTATGGAGAACTATGAGACTGCTCCTCCTACTGTCAATTCTAAAAATTCCTCTCATTCTAGGACTTGGAGGCAATTCACCATAGTTTGCGTATCAATTAAGATTAGTACTAAATGATCAGGTAACAAAATTTTCCTAGTATCCAGATTGTAGTGATTTATGCACTCATAAATCAATTCTGGAGCTTGGATTGCCACCGGGAAACCAACTGCCTCCACTAATCCACTTCCTTAGAGCTTCTTAGTTATAGGATGAATCGGCTCCAACCTCAACCTCCATTGAAAATCTTGCATGTCATAGAAACGAAGCAAGGTGTCTGTGAAACTCTACAATGTGGACTTGATTCCATTTAGCCCATTGAACCCGATAAATCTAGTTGCCATTGTATAACAGTATGAGGTAAATTGAAATTTTGAATTTGGATTAGGCATAGAGAATTGAATTCACAACACAGAAAATTTGAAAATGTTGCACAATCTTAACAACATAACAATTCAAGAAAAAGTGGTGGTTTGAAAAACTGTTATGTTTCCCTCTATATAGGGATTCTAATTCATCCGTTAATTTTCAGGATCTGTGCCACATGAACGAATTAAAGGATGAATCTATTAGAATAGTAAATGTGGGAGCTTCTAATGGACATTTCAATGTATTTTCACTATTTTCATTGGCCCAACGATAACTTTCCTTTATTTCATACTTACCTTTCTATTTTTTTACCTAGTTCTAGAAAATTAAGAACATAGTACTCCGTAAGGAAATATCCGCCCACCTAGATTCTGCTCAATACACCTTTCCAACTGTGGTTAGATTGTTTCCATTATCATCTTAAGGTGTCTTGCATGGAATTTGTGTACCCAATTTTCTTACAAAGTTAATTTCTTCATAAATGCAGAAAACCACCCTCATGGGTTGAAAACCTGTCGAGGAGAAGGCGATTTCGATTTTTTTGCCCATGCTTTTATTTTCACTTTATCCTTTAAGTTAGTATGCCATTTGGTTTCAAAAAATATTAAAAGGACTGCAAAAGTTGAAGAGGGGCCCACTTACTTGTTTTTCTCCTTTACAAATGCCTTCAGTGAAAAACTGACTTCATGGGTCGAAAGCTCGCCATGGAGAAGTCATTTTAGAGTTTTCTGCTTAAGATGATTTTGATCACCATGATGAATCTTGAATATCTTCCAAGGAAGAATATTGTAATGAAAATAAGGCTTTTCCATAAAACAACTCATTTTCCTCTTACTTTAATCCACAAACCTCATTTGTTAACCTTTGCGGGAAATTGCCTTCATGAGTTGAAAACCCGCCGAGGAGAAGGCGATACTCAATTCTCTAAAAGCTTTAGTCTTTCACATGAAGAACATGATAAACCATGAACAAGTCCATCATTGTAAATAACTTTGTGAATTGCAAGAATCTCCATCGAATTAGGTTCTAAGCTACCCACAAACTCATGACATTGAGGAAAACCCACCTGGCCATGTAATATGGGAGAAGGGGAAAATGGATAATCTGATGGAGAAACTTCATACCTAAAAGAGAGTAAAACTAGACCCAGACATAATTAGACTTAACCAAGATGCAAAATTTTCCACTTTTGCAAGATGGATACAAGGTGAAAAGTGGGGCAACATGAGGAAATTGGAATACAATCTCCAAAGATTGATATATCTCCTTTGAACTGAAAGAGTTCTTCTCCATCTGCTATAAAGAAATATCCACAAGCATGTTAGAACAATCAAGTGGTTGAGGGTCAGAGTGTGCCCTCACGATGACTGAAGAAGTCTATTCAACAAAGAGAAGATTGATGTCATCGATGATGTCTCCCACATCTTCAATTTGAGACTCCACGAATAGCCTTGCAATGTTTGGAATGAAGTCATCCCACGAAGTCATCCCATGGATCTCATCTAGAGTAGAAGGTACAATAACTGGAGTGACTAGAGATAGAATGTCTTCTTGAAATGGAGGAACTGTAGGATCTCCATATGCTTCCTAAAGAGCCATCCAAACATTATGAGGAAAACTTGCCATACTAAGAGGAGCAGAAATTTCCTCACTCATACTATTATACAAAAAGCGAAGAAGTTTAGAAAGATGTTTCCAAGTAGGATTAGGTGGCAATATCTTCGAGTAGAGATAAGGAAACACTTCTTGATGTTCTCTTAGATGATCAAGCATCAAAGTACTCCATCTATGATAGTTCCTCATTGTCAACTTTGGGTCTTAAACCAAACTAACATATGTGACAAGACTCCATGAGATCAATCAATGAACCCCCCAAAATGCAAAAATAATCAATCAACCCCCCTAATGTATGATTTGGCCCTTTATACTTAGTGCAATTATAATAGCCACTTGCCAATTTAAGGCCTATTTTTGAAAGTAGTATTTCTATCCACAGAAGCCTATATCTGATTGCAGATTTGGAAAGTAGATGAAAAATTATGCACTTTCAAAAAAAAATGGAACCTGTTTATGTGCCTAGATGAGCTCGTACTAAGCATTTAAATTGGAAAAAATTGAGATTTGCTGGTTGGAAAAAAATTCAGGAATAGAGATCTCAAACCACCTGCACCAATGTGTAGATCACAAAATTCTACCCCAAGACAAAAAAAAATGCTCGAAAAAAGGAGTCAGTATGAGGGAGATATCGCTATTTGAAAATCACCCCTATTATTATTTTTCCTGAATCACCACAGTCACGCCTCCAAAAATTAGATGACTCTAGATTTCACCTCAAATGTCCAATTTTGATGAAACAAAAGTCAATTTAGGGGTTCTTTGACCTTTTGAATATGATGCCAATATCTGATTAGCACCAACAAGCTCCAATCTTCACCTACGAAAAATCTCTCCTACTTGCTTGATGGCCAAATTTTTTTTGGAAAATAATGCAGATCCAAAAAAAAGCAGAGATTCAAATGATATAATATGCAGATCTAAAATTTAAATTTAGAGATTTGAAATGATCATACCAATTCTGCAAATTGAGCCTTCGGGTTCTAGTTTGCAAAAAATGTTTTGCCTCAAATTTGACTATAGCCTAGGGTAGGCATAATTATAGTCAAATTTTATCGAATCGATGCTTCAAACACAATGGCGAGGTCCGCTTTGGCTCTAGACACTCCCAATAGCCGTAGATACTTTGGATCTGAATTGAAGTGTCCTCAAAGAGGTGAAGCAAGAGTGGTCTCCAATGGCTATGAAATGACACTCCTATGGCTCTAATACCATATAAGAATTTGGTATATCTCTGATACCATGTAAGAATTTACCTTAGGGAAAAATTCACCAAATACCAAGAAGCTCAACAAATAGCAAAAATAGACCAATAGAGTATGATCATAATAACAACATGATATTCAATTGATTGTATAGTACACTAGAGGTACCTGTATATAAAGGCCTCTAAGATTCATCTAGAATGGCTAGGAGTTTGCAATAAGATAAGCCTCACAATTAAGCACATGTCCACCAAGAGTGGATTATCCTCCATTATGCATAGGAGTTAGTGCGATGATGAGAGGATAAACCTATAAAGGTGTGTCATGTAAAATTATGTTGTAAACACCATGCGCTTAACTAAGAGTGCGAACAACTATGTTGTAGACACCATGTGCTAAATTAGAGTTGCTTAATCCTATGTTGTCAACATGACAACTCATATGAGTGCGCATACTCCAAGGTGTCTAACCTAATAAATAATAAATAATGTATTTAACCTAAGTAAACTTAAGTAAAGTGTAAATAATAATTATAAAATAATATAAAATGAAAAAATTCATAATTACCTACACCCTCTACTTTAATCCTTTTAACTAACCTTTTCTTCCTACTCTTTCATTAAGCTCTTTCTCCTAACATATTCTTCCCCCCTTTCAAGAGGCGTGGTCCCAACCTTGCAGCTCACGTGAGGCATGAGAGGGAAGGCATTTTCCAACGTGGCCCACTATGGGAACTTAACCCCATATTAAAAAGGGAGCTTCCTACATTTATTTGGTTTGAAAAAGCTTTGCCCCCCCTTTACACTAAATCTGCCAATTTGCACTTTCTAAGTCATGCGCTTGGGAAGGATGGGATGTACCCCAACAGTGAGGTTTTTTTTTTCTTGTTACACATGTGGGAGCCTAGGGTGGTTGGCTTAGGTTAAGGTATTCTATATATTCTATGTATATATTTATTTGTTCCTTTGACTAATACTCTTAGTTTATTATTTCCCTATATTCACAAGATTCCAAGGAATATTCTTTTGATTATTTTAATGGTCTATAATAGTAGATGGGATTATTTTTAGCTCTCCATACAAATTCCAAAGAGCAAAAGTGCTTCTACAACCTACTCTCTCTTATGAATTTTTTTAACTATGTCATATAAGGAGTTATTTTCTTCTATAGAAACTATTAAGATAAGATGTTTTGTTGGTGATAAAATTGATATTATCATTTATTCTATATAATCTTAGAAATTTTAATGATGCAAGAAAACTCAAGGTTTAACACTACAATGTACAAGTTCTATTTTAAATGTTTCTAAAGGATGATTATTATCACATATGAAAAAAAAAGACAACTACCCATAGAAAAAATGAATTCTTCCCATGCATACTTATGTGCAAATGCAATATTGGAACTTTTTATTCATAGTTCACCAATCACATAACTAGAAACTTTGCAATGATCTCACTCATCCTATATTGGAAATAAAATATTAACACTGACTTTCTCACATGAAATTTCTACAAAGTTTAGCTATGGATTGAATACACAAATCTACATGTATACAATGAATCAATCTCCTATCTGCAACATGAATTTCTAGAATGATGAATATTATTTCACTTGATAGTTTCCAAACAAAAGATGCACATCCCTTACATGAACTATTTATTTCTTCTTATACAAAAATGAAGATGCTATATTCTTTTTCCAAAATACCAACTACATGCATATCATAGCCATATTTTACATCTCCACATTCCCCTTTACATTTTAGAAAACATAACAATGAGGATTTGACCATCATGACTCATAACAAAATAACATAAAAAGGATGAAATCATCATAATCCTTGGTTCTTCAATCATGTCAAGGGAAGACCCTAACTTCTTCATGATGTTCATTTACACAACTTGCACAAAACACCACAAACTAGGAACCATGGAGGCTCACCTCCCATCCTAGGCTTCTATGACGCCACCCACTGAGTAGTGGAAACAAAGCCCAAATGGGATCCACACACACAACATTTGCTAACGCATGAAATCACACAACAAAACACATAATAATCCCATCCATGGCTTGCACATTGATTCACCATTAGAATC
Source organism: Cupressus sempervirens (assembly GCA_028749045.1). Taxonomy (NCBI): domain Eukaryota; kingdom Viridiplantae; phylum Streptophyta; class Pinopsida; order Cupressales; family Cupressaceae; genus Cupressus; species Cupressus sempervirens. The sequence goes on along the minus strand of CM053789.1, from coordinate 31,345,679 downwards.
ATAAATACATTGGGTGAAGGTGGGCTCTTCAAGGAGGAGAATGGCATATTCGAAAAAAAAAAATCAAACTATAATTGCATTTTTGCCTCTGAAGGCTATTATAAAATCTCCTCTTTCTTACACATACACTTATACCTCCAAAACAACAAAAGGCATATGGCTTCAATGGAGCCCATACTCCATGAAAGAAATAACAACTCCTCATCACGAGGTAAATTTTCTCAACTACAGTGTTGAGCCCAACTAACCCCTTCACCCAAGGCTTCTCTTCCCTCCCAAGGGTGAGTGAAGCCTTCACACCCATTAACAAGTTCAACATTCAAACAAAACAAGGAGGTCAAAGTAGAAAGACCAAGAAAATGCATGAAACACAATGCACAATCACAACACAAATACAAGATTTTAGTAATAATACATGATCCCTTAACAACACTCCATACTTGCAGATTCATTATGCAATGCTAAAAACAAAATGGTCATGGTTTGAGCACCAACCTTGGTCCAAGCTAAAGGCAATGATAGTTGATGAAGAACTCCCTTAGCCTCCCTCCAAAACCCTAATTGACTCTAAACTTAGAGAGTGTGTGAACACCCCATTAGTTTTTCCAAGACTTTCTAAAAAGACTTTCCCACTAACTATTTTTGCAAAAACACCAAGCCACTTCATCTTACAAAGTTGTCTCCTCCTAAGCTTTCTATATTTGACTTAGAGGAAACTGTAGACACCTAAATCTAATTACATCACTTATGTAATCCTATTTAGTCATCTCCTAAGGCATCATTAATTAAGTATTTAATATTTAATTAGTCTATTGTCATCTCCTAGTTAATTAGTTAATTTAATTAACTATAGTCCAATTGATAAAATAAAAAGATCACCCAAAATCAATTTATCAATTAAATCCCTATTTCTCTATTAAATTGAATAAACCCTCAAATATATTCCATTTAATTCTATATCCTCATTTTATTAAATATATCATTTAATAAAATATCTAAAATCCTAAAAGCCTCCCTAAACCCTATCCTAACCCCTAATCCAACCCATTCACACATACTAAACTCATTTAGCCACCTAACTAACCCATCCCATCAAATCTAAGCCACTTGCCCCCCTAATCCCCCTCTAATCCAAGCCTAATCCTCACTCTAACCGTGTGCACAACCTTAATCCTAGATTAAGAATTCCTAATCCAAGCCAAATTCAAGACTTCCACCCACCTCCCATTTTAATATACAAACAAAGACTTCATCCTCCATTTTAAAGTCAAAACTTCCACCTACCAACCATTTTAATATTCAAACAAAGACTTTATCCTCCATTTTAATAATCAAACAAAGACTTAACATCATCTTTTAATATATTCAAATAAAGACTTGACCTACCCAAACCACTTGCCTCTTAATCTCATCCTAAGCTAAGCCTAATACCTTCCTTAAGCATGCACACAACTTTAACCAAGGGTTAAGAAAGTCTTAAACCAAACCAAAGTAAAAGTTCCACCCTTAAAGTCTTGAATTCCCATTCAAGAGCCTTAAAGGCTCTTTAAAGACTTTTTACACCTATTTTCCACACTCATCCCCCCTTTTCTTCCCTCATAACTTCCTTTAACCACCTATCCCTACCATCTTCCCTATCCAATCCCTATGTGACACTTGTCACAAGGCTAAGGCTTTGAAGAAGCACAATCCATGTGCTCTCTTCTCCTTGCATCCTAACCCTCCATCTCACTATCCCTTGGCCTATAAATGAAACACTCTCCCTTCACAAATATCATCCACTTATATGCTAATGTTATAATGCCATTTTGAGAGACTAAGGACTATCAAAATATCATCATAATGGAAAAATCCATCCGCAAATCTATTTTGAATCATATCCTCCATTGAAGATTGAGCAACGTCATTGAGCACACATCACATCTTACGGACACATCTACGCATCAAACGGAAGATTGCTTGGTTTAAGAGGTTTGCATGTTCTTAGGCTACTTTGGTATTTTAATTCTCTTTTGTCTAATCATATATGTGAGTTAAATCTATTGTTTTGAATGTTTTGATTCGTCATTATATTCTTTTAAGCATTAGTTTTACAGCTCTACATTTTGGCATGCCTGGTGGGACCCCCACAATCACAAGGTGAAAATATTTATTTTTAAAAAATTTTTTTTATTAAAAAAAAACCCCCCTTCTCTTTTCTTCAAATTTTCTTTTATATATATATATATATATATAAAATTAAAAAAAAAAAAAAAATCTCATCTCTCTTCTTCAAATTTTCTTTAAATTTTTTTTTTTTTTTTTTTTGGGTACACTATTTTTTTGTGAAAGTTTGGTACAAATATGCATATTCATATATACGTGTTTTAAAAAAAAATAAAAAATTCAAAAAAGTGTAAAATACGTGCCATGTTAGAAGGTCATTTTTTTTATTTTTTTGCCTATGACAGCCATATGGCCATGAAATTTAAACTTGCACTTTGATGATGTCAGCACAACATCATTTTTACTTGCCTTTTTAAGCCTTGAGAAGCAAGATTTGGTATTTTGCTCATAACTTGAGTATACGGACTCCGTTTTCAAAAAATGAAATATCATCGAAAAGTTGGTTCTAAGCCCGTCATGATGTTATTGGTTTTTATCATATTTTGCAACCTTTTAGATACTTATTTTCACTATCAATGACTGAACTTTGGTGATTTTTGCAGGGATATTTGCTAACTCATACATTGTCGATTGAAGACTTCTATGAAACCACTAACCATGTTTCTTGTAGGTTCTCCTTACATGGTTTAATGCTCTTGGAAAATGAACTTGAATGTTTAAACACTTGTCTTTGAATGCATGTTGTCAAAATCAACTCTTGAATGCCATGGATTAAAATATTAAATTTTCATTGGAATGCATGATCAACACAATCTTGGATGCTAAAGGTTAAAAAGAATGAATGCAATGAAAATTTGATTTTGGGTATTAAAGAACATTGCAAATCAACACACTTCAACTTTGGTGCTTAAAATGAACTTCATTCAATCTTGAAAGCTCTAAAGTGAAAATGTTCTTATTCCCTCCTTTTAAAAAGCTTTCATGTGTGTGATTTACTTTTGTTGACTCGATTTTACTTTTGTTGGCAACGTTGTCAAGTTGGAATGAACATCTGAATGCTAATCATGTGTGTCTTCAAGTTATACGATAGAAAATCTAAAAGCTTCACAAATAGAATGAATCAAGTGTCTTGCGTGTATTGAGATTATGCCTTTTAGCGCATCTTAGACTTCTATCTTTTCATGCAAAGTAAGACCATTAAAATACGTGACGCATGTACCAAAAGTTGTTAGCAAGATCATCTGCAACAACCTAGGAGTGCTTCTAGTGAGTTCATCCACCTCTGGGAAGTGCATCCCCTTTGGTGAGAAGCTCAAACCAGTAAGTAGTCTGACCGATATATAAGTGAGGGGAAGGGTAAACCTTCTCGCTCCATCTCTTTAGTTCAGGCGGCATGTTTCTGGGGGTAGCCTGAGGTGGGAAAACTTTCGCACGATTTTAGCATGTCTAGAATAGACCCTTAAGTGGATCACAACCAGTAACAACCGTTGTGGAGACTCCACAGACCCATTTACAACCCTCTTAGTCTAAATTATCTCGCTTTTCTTTCATGGTATGTTATTTATGGTGCAAGGGAAACAACATCCCTCAAGATTACTCACCATTGTGCTCCCTTGGTAGAGGCATAAGGCCACTGGGGTTTCATTTCCAAGGGTCATTGTTCCCGCAGAAGGGGAACTTCTATTTGTCATGCCTTGAAAATTCTCTGATGTGTATCCTTTGTCAATCGACTCTTGTATCGAGTCACCTCTTCGATTAGAGGGAAATATTGCACTAGAACCAGGAGACATCAAGCTGTGGGCCATTGAATAGCATATGAAAATCAAATTCTGACTATAGGGGTAAAGTGTGTGTTTGAACTATCTCAAATTGTGCTCAAGACCTGTGAAAAACATTTGTCGAACATACACAATTTAGTGGTTACTATAAAAAAAAATCCTTTTGCTAAAGAGATCCATTGTTTGTATTTCTCAAAGTTGCTTTGTCCTTTGAGAAATTGTTTGCTCATTTATCCCTGTATTAGAAGAGAGAAAGTTTCACCTTTGTCATCTCAAAACAATGGTTGTTAGCAAGTCCATTCGCAACAACTGCTTGTCTTGTTGGTCCAATTTTTCCATTTATCTCAAAACGATCGACTTATTCCCTCAAAAACACAAGAATCACTAAGCAGAACCTATGTTTTAAATCCTTTGTTGGCCCAAAGTCTTGCTCTTTTTGAAAAATACTTTGTCATTTACCCTAATTGACCGAAAATATCACAAATTTTATTTTTGAGAGACCTCGCCTTCATATATAAGAAATAGTTATTAGCAAGCCCACTTGCAACACCATACTTTTAGTTTACCTTTTTCCTGAACTTATTACCTAGAAAATACCCTTTTTCTACCAATCTACTTGACCGAAAATGAAACATTTTTTTCCTTGCCTAGAAGATAGTTAGCCAAATTAATCCTGAAAGAATCCAAAAGTTGCTATTTCTCAATTGATTTATGTTCCAACCCAAGGTCTAGAAGGTATACTTAGCATGGTCACTACCTCTAAAACCCCACAGTTGTGATCAAAATCCCTTGGAAATATCTCATGTCAGGCCAACCTAAGGCTAAGTTCAAAAAGGCTAAACTCCCACAAATACCAGTTTACACAGAGATAGAAGTAGAACATCAAAAACATGCCCCCAACCCAAGGATTTCCAAGCTAGACCAAATTAAGAAAGACAGAGCAGACATTGCATTACAAATCGAGTGGGATTACAAGATTTAGAACCTAACTCTCCGACGAGGTGTCAACCATAGCCTTATCAATAACTCTTGTGTTAACTACTTTGATTAGGTCCATCTTTTTCCACACACACTTATGCACTTGTCTCCTTGTAGGTTTAGTCTCTCTGTTAATTCTTCATCCCATCTAAACATTTGGTATAATCATCTCCTCCACTTTTTTTCATCAAACCTTAGGTTTTTAGAAATCCTCCAACTCAAACATTATTAAACCCTAGAATCCTCCATTAGTTTCTCCACACTTAGAAACATTTTTCGCATCACCTCATTAAGCTTTGTCTCCCTAAAGAAACCTCCATCCATCTCACCATCATAGTTGTCCTTAAACTAAGCATTGTTTAGGTTTAACTGTCGTTTGTGTCCCACATCACCTTAAGCAAAAGGTTGGGCTACACACTTGATCCCATTTGTCTTCCCAACGGTCACAAGGCTACCTTATGGTTTGATATCTTTACCACATATTCAAGTTCACACTTAAGGGAAACACAATCTCTTCCACGTAGCACCATATCATCTAGATTCCTAAAAGTATCATATACACTTAGCATCATCCCTCTTTTCATTTTCATCATTAGGAAAGTCATCCTTTCATGCCACCCACCACTCATTTTGGTAATAACACAAGGAAAAAGGACATGGATCCTAGTCATAGTAATAACACATCTCGAGCTCAGCCATACCTTGTAGTTTCCATGATGCCACCAGATCCACCACCACAAATCCTTGAAGAAATAGGTTCCTCCATAGACATTGATGCTTTCATGAACCAACCTGGTCATGCCACCATTGTTAATGCCATCATAGACTAAAACAAGGAAACCATCATGGTAAATTTCTTAAGGGATAGTGTTGGTTCCTTTGAATTTGGGCGTCCACCACCTATCGACATTTCAGATCCTACACACCCTCTTTTTAGGTGGCAACCACTAGTTGCAGAGTCATCTGTCCTTACCGATCCTTTCTCTTCATTGAAAAAATGATATCAACCATGTTAGACAGAACCTGCAGAGCCAAATATACCCTCAACCCAGATGCTTGCTCCTATTCCACAAAACACCCATCCCATCCTCACTCAACCCTTAGTACATATTACATCCCAACCTACCTCATATGTATCATCAACCTCTACTTCAACCACTCATTTCCCTACTCCACAAAATCCTCCATTTACATCCATCAACACTACCTTTTCACTTCCACCTCACAGCACACCTTGTCTATTTACTACTCAAATGCCACCACTAGGGTCAAATACCTCATCTTCCATCCCACCCAACATCACTATCAACCCTTTTGTAGCTAGCCAAAGCTCTTCAACCTCATTTCCTTTGGGACCTTGGAATGTTGCTATAACACAAGGACCTATCACTAGTCTTCCCCCTAGCATTGCAGCCATGTCCGCCCCTCAGACACTTTCATCCACCACTTCACATTGTTATTCACTACTACCCCTTACCAACTATTTCTCCATGCCACCTTTGGGAAATAGCCAAACAACCCTACCATTGCAGTTCCCTATGATGAATACTCTAACACATATTAAAAACCTTGCACCTGTTCATAATCAGTCATACTCTCAAGCAGGAGCACAACCCACATATATTGGACATAGTATGTATTCCCAAAGCATGGCACATGCATTACCCACCTTACCACCCTTTCAGCCGTAGTCTTCACACCAACAGTATGCTCAAGCACCCACACAAAAATATCTCATAGGGTAGCAGCCTCATACTTATCTTCCCCACCAAAAAACTTCTCAGCAAATGCAATATTATACCCAAAACACATTCCAACAACCCATAACATCCATCCCATTAGCTGTGCACCTATTTTTCCATAGATGCCATATGGAAACCAAGGTTTTCCATATCAACCTTCAGATCTTGGCATGTATCCTACACTGGGGGCACTTGCTCCCCCACCTATAAACTCTAAATGGAAAGAGATGAAAAATGCTCTCAAAGCCCTCAAAGATGGGACAGACTCCAAAACTTTCAAGTCTGAGAATGACTGCCCATACCCGTTTGACAAAACCATCATGATGACACCGTTTCCTAAACATTTTGAGATCCCCAAGTTTGAAAAATTTAGGGGGGAAAGTGATCCAGTAACACACGTTAAGGAATTCTATACGCATTGTCAGGACGTAGCCTATAATGATATGTTCCTGATGCAACTCTTTCCCAAAAGTTTAGGAGGCCCAACCTTAGAATGGTTTTTTCGTATCCCTCAAGGCACTATTAAAACTTTTATTGATCTTTCTGAAGCCTTTGTGGCTCAATACACCCATCTTATTGAAACTGAATTATCTGTTGTGGACCTAGTTCATACTAAGCAAAAAGGGGGAGAAAGCCTTGCAAAATACTTGCAACATTAGCAAATACTCACAACCAGGATTTCTTGTACCATCCCTGAGCGTCATCTTGTCAAAATGTTCATAAACAATGCACACCCTAGTCTCGCCCATCATATGGTTATGAACTATTTACAAACATACAAAGACATTAAGGAAAAGGGGATGGGACTTGAACAAGGCCTCATTAAGGATGGTGTTATTAGAATTTACAAGGAAAACACCCAGGATTGAGGACCAAACAATGATAAAACTCGATACTCGAACAAAAACAAAAACACGGTGACAAATGGTGCCACTGACACCCGAAAAGTTCATATTGTTGGGGCAGCTACCAATGTTCCTCCCACATTTTTTCAGCAACAACCCTATCAATAGCAACCCCCTGTGTATCACCCACCACCCATACAGAATAATCAATAAATACCTTCTCATCATAATCAAACCAATGCTATTACACTTTCGGTAGGTACTAAAGCCCGTGTTTAGAGAAAACCTCATGTATACACCCCATTGGGGCAACCTCTTGAGGCAATCTTTAAAAAACTAGCTAAGGATAATCTTATTCGACATCCACCAACACAACCCTTGGAACCAAACTAATCTAGGGTATCCTAGTCTAAAGATAATGAGTTTTGCAATTTCCATCGTATCAAAGGACATACCACCCTCAAATGCATGCAACTCAAGGAGTATGTCCAAGACCTAATTGTTCAGAAGGAAATCTTAGTGGGGGCACAAACTTCACCTAATGCGGGATTAATGATGTATCAAAATGCTTTCCCTCCTCATAACACAAACCTAGGAAAAGCACTTGCAAACCCTCTTGTCAACAAACCAAACAATACTCAAGGCAAACAAGGAGATAACCAAGACAAGTCTCAAAACTATACCTCAGCATATTTAGACTATGGAAGCCTTATCGGTTTCATATCATAGGTTGAGCCATCCATCAACGTCATTAACATTAAGGGCCCAGATACCCAATGTGCAGTTGCTACTCGCCGAACTCGACTCAATAGAGCTGGCCCACATATTTTTGCACCATCAAGACCACCTCCATCTAGAGCATCTCCATCAAAATTATCCTCATTAGGGCCACAATATAATATCTTGGAACACCTTGGAAACACACTGGCCTAGATCTCCATTCTGGATCTCTTACGAACAAGCCCACTTTATCAAGAGATCCTCAACAGTACTCTACACAAGTCATGCATCCCCTCCGACATAAATGCCACCGATTTTTGCAACTTGGTTGGCCATCTTTTGGCATCATGTGCCTTATCCTTCAAAACTACTGATATCCTAGTAGTTGAACTAGATCATATCCTTCCACTCCGCATAGCCATCATGATTTCTGACTTTGCTGTTAAATGGGTCATGATAGATAATGGATTGACTTTAAATCTATGTACTTTAAAGTTCATCAAACAAGCAGGATACACTGAGACAGATATCATTAATGAAGTAATCACCATGAAGCCATATGACAATTTGGAGCACACCACTGAAGGAACCATCTTGCTCCCTATAAGAGTTGGCCCAGCCACTCAAGAAACACTTTGCCATGTAGTTGATCTTAACCTTCCATACAACATCCTCCTCAATTGCCCATGGATTCATGCCATGAAGGCCGCTCCACCCACATATCATTAGTGTATCAAATTTTTGCATAATGGCACTGAGATAACCATCCATGCAGATCCTAAACCCTTTGCTTATTGCAATGTAGTTGAAGCTTCATACACCAATCATTGTCCTAGGATCAAAGTTGGCCACACCATAGCCAGTTCCTTTGGCACCTACCACGATCTAGACACCATTTTAGCCTCCACTCTTTCCACAGTTAAGATCAACTACCAAGGTTGTGGTGAGTATAGTCTTACAGATGCTTTTGCTATCGGTGCTCTACCACTTGATCCCCATACTCAAGGATGCTCAACACATCAAAGGCCTAGACCAGAAACCACTTCTTGACTCCATCAAATGGGCCCTACCACATTTATTGCCAAGGGTATTCTTGATTGATAGGATAATGCACTAGACATTAACACATGGCTATACAAGGAGCCACCTCCTAAAAGTGAAGCACTTCTTGATCACTTTAAACAAAAATATCCTTGGTCACATCGCTTGGCAACAGAGCAATGGGATTATCAAGGAGGTGGTTTGGGTTGTTTGGAATCAGGTATGAGAAAGCCTATAGAGGTACACCAGGGACAGAAAACCAAAGGCTTAGGCTATGGACTTCCTACAACTGGGGGCACTACGAAAGAAGGCCATGCCTTCACAAACATCCAAGACAACATTGTTAAGGTCGAAGGAATTCCTAAGGAAGTAGAAAAGAAAGCCTATGACGATATATTCCTTGATGAAATAATCCTAAGAGCCTCTGTGCTCTGCAAACTATCCCTAAATCTCATAGAGCTACCCCTCGCTCACCTTGAACTCATAGACTGGGACCAACCAAATGTTGTTCATGTTGACGAATTCTCTACAGAGCATGTGCTCCTTAAATTCATGCACTAATACATTTGGCATCGATTTGCAATGACTAAGTGTCACAATTATGACGGAAATGTGTTGCCACTACGATAGTAATAGATGTCGTTGTTGTTTAGTCGTAAATTACGATGTCTATCCTCTAATGTCGCAATTTTGATGCTTGTCCACCGTAATTCAACCACTTTATTCTGGCACGAATCCTATCATAATGCATGCGACATACATCACAATTTTGACGTCCACCCCACGCATTGTGACAGGGTCGCATCAACATTTGGCCACAGGGTTGCTGTGGTGGCAGTCGTCCCATTACTTCCCTGGACATCACAATTGCGACGTCCTCGGAAAATTGCGACAGGGACGTGACGACACTAGGTGGCAGGGTAGCTGTGGCATTGATTCTACGGGCCATTGCAATTCTTGCATTGGCATCGCAATTGCGACGTCCATGTAAGAATTGCGACGAAGATGCTATGTCTGCGATGCACATTTTGTCGCAATGGTCGGGTAGACATCACAATTGCAACATTCACAGGTAGCATTGGGGTGGGGCCACTGTGGTGGTGACGCCAACTGCCGTCGCTACCACAGCGACCTTGCCGCAAGCATATTCAGCTTGCTGCGCCTTCAGCCATGGTGTTTTTGGTACTTTTGGCTGGAAATACATTTAGTTTCTTGACTATATTTCTGCAACCTATGTGGATGCATAGCTTTTACACATGACCCATTCATTTCCCTTCCCTTACAGAGCAAAGTACCATTTTTGCCTCCCTACCAAAAGGAACATATAAAGATTCATTAGGACTAAAAGCAATTTTCTCAAAAACAAATATATACACTGCATCATTAATACAAAAAACAAGCACCTGAAATAAGGAACCATCTTCTAGGGATAGGAGCTTAGCAGCCCCACTCTTATTATCTATAGAATTGTGGACCACACTGCCATTCTCTAGATGCTCACCAGCTACAAGTTTACCATTTGAATCATTTTTTGGAAGTTTAGTAGCATGATGCCGAGTAATAATAATGTCAAACCATTTGTAGAATGTTTGACATTCTCATGATCTATTACCATTAATTTTTGAATAAGCTTCAGAATTTTTACCAATATAGTTCTCATTATCATTGCTCACATCACCGTTTCGAGAATTTCTAACAACCATAATATTAAAATTACCCACAGAATCAGTTCCCTTTATTTTAGATTCCTGCTTCTTAACATTATTACTAGACCCATTCGATGTGCATCCATTACTTATGGTATGACTTGACTAGAAGACATTATTTGTTTGAATACCATTAGTTCTTGGAGGCACCATCTATAATGTAGCATCATGATCTTTTGATGATCTAGATTTACTGCATGACTGGCCAGAACTTGTGTTCTTTTCTAGACTTTCTGAAATGAAATTGACATTTGACAAATTTTCTACTTGTTGGGATATCTTGTTTACACCTGCAACACTAAAAGAGATTGCTATCCTTTGGAAAGAATGCATGTTTTCTGTCACTTGGGGGGCATATGAATCTTGTAAGTGGTTTTCCTTTGTATGTCCAATGTTTAATGATACCCTCTTCTTTAGTTCAGAGCCATTATACTGAGATTCAGATCCACCTGCTGTTTGAATGCTAGTTTTCTTATCTCATATGTAGAATAGCATGTAAGCTTTATGGGAAAGCACACTTTTCTCACTTACTGAATAGACCTAGAGTACAAAATGTCATAAGAATAACTTCAATCAGTCTAAGCAACTTCAGTATAATTAGTGTTACCATATAAAGAAAAGGTTCTACATAAAATTGTAGTTCTTTTATGTATTCTGTTATACACAAATTATAATGAGCTTGCTCCATAAAATTAAACATGTCTTCACAACTGTAGCAAATGTATATTTGATTATCATCTAAAGCATGCTAGATGCCTATGGATGAATGAATAAAGCAGAAATAATGACCAGAATGTGTGCTCCAGCCATCATGAACAAGAACACCATAAAGAGTGTTCTTAAAATTTCCCTCCTGTGATTGATCAATAGACAGAGAAACTAGAATATCATTCAAATGTGCAAAATTTATTATAAAACCAGTAGATATTACAAAAACTATATTATTAGATTCCACTGAAAATGTGATCCACTGGCAAATAATATTGTAAGGGCTACTTACATGTGAGCTGCTAACAAATGGTTTGAGATCCAACGTACAACCAAAGTCTACTTTTTTGTCAACTTTTCCTCCAGATCCAACTACACTGAAGCGCTTGAGATGAATTGCAAGAACATGTGGTGCTTTATCAATTTTGAGTTGTTCTAGAGCCTTCACTTTTACTTTGCATCATTCACATTGATCTCTTTTCACACCCCCATCTAACTGCTCCACTGCCGTGTAATGGGATAATGCTTTCAACAAGGAATCTGCTCGAATGATCTCTAGGCTCAAATCTAAGAAAGGATCAAATTTATTTGAGCAATAAGAACATTGTGTGCACTTCACCTACAAGCCAGGTTGAAACAATTGTTAATGAATAAAATACTATTCTAAGACTATAACTTAGAGTTCTGAGCCTAAAAATAATTTTGAAAGGTTTAAGTGACTCAAAAAAGCAAAAATAATGACCAGAATGTGTGCTCCAGCCATCATGAACAAGAACACCATAAAGAGTGTACTTAAAATTGCCCTCCTATGATTGATCAATAGATAGAGAAACTAGAATATCATTCAAATGTGCAAAATTTATTATAAAACCAGTAGATATTACAAAAACTATATTATTAGATTCCACTAAAAATGTGATCCACTGGAAAATAATATTGTAAGGGCTATTTACATGTGAACTGCTAACAAATGGTTTGAGATCCAACGTACAACCAAAGTCTACTTTTTTGTCAATTTTTCCTCCAGATCCAACTACACTTAAGCGCTTGAGATGAATTGCAAGAACATGTGGTGCTTTATCACTTTTGAGTTGTTCTAGAGCCTTCACTTTTACTTTGCATCATTCACATTGATCTCTTTTCACACTCTCATCTAACTGCTCCACTACCATGTAATGGGATAATGCTTTCAACAAGGAATCTGCTCGAATGATCTCTAGGCTCAAATCTAAGAAAGGATCAAATTTATTTGAGCAATAAGAACATTGTGTGCACTTCACCTACAAGCTAGGTTGAAGCAATTGTTAATGAACAAAATACTTTTCTAAGACTATAACCTAGAGTTCCCAGCATAAAAATAATTTTGAAAGGTTTAAGTGACTCAAAAAAGCAGAAATAATGACCTAAATGTGTGCTCCAACCATCATGAACAAGAACACCGTAAAGAGTGTACTTAAAATTGCCGTCCTGTGATTGATCAATAGACAGAGAAACTAGAATATCATTCAAATGTGAAAAATTTATTATAAAACCAGTAGATATTGCAAATTTTAATAAGTACACACATAAAACTGAAATTATAAAAACAAAAATATGTTAGTTCAACCTGAGAAATGAAATTAACCTGGCGTCTGAGTAAATAATTGTTTAGCAAATGTATAAAAATGTAATTCTACATCATGCATCTTATTCTGTAGAAGATCAATATCTCATTTTCTGGTGTTGATGGATAGACTTACAACATTCACTCAATCCTGCTTGAATTTCATAAATAAATAATCAGCAAAGTCTATTTCCCCTCCATGAATTTTTTTGACTTGGAACTTTTGATAAATTTGGGTAATGAAAATCTAGAGAAAATAAATGTTGTTTCACATGTAAAAATGAATGCTTAGTGTTCTTTTAATAAATTAATATCTTCCATGACCTATATTTACATATTTTGATATCTTAAAAATGTGGCTAACTTTCGTGACTAAAAAACTATATGGACCATATTCATCGTAAACACTGCTTTAAATCAATCAAGAGTAGTGCTCCTCACTATAATTCTATTTCTTTTGAACATACCATTTTATATTAAAATAGAAAGCAATAACATGGTATTTAGAATTGGTTGATGGCCTCTACATATCATTAAATTCTAAATTCCTACTACACATTCTCATTTGTATTGCATGATGTCTACCCTACGAAGATATAGCTTATTTGACATTTGATAAAATGATGACGGTGAATGAAATACAATAAGAAAACATTAAGATTTCTTTAAAAATGAGAACATTCAATGAAAATCTATACCTAGTAAATTTAGATCAGTCAAAAGTCAGCTTCAAAAAGCATGATAGTTGGCCCAAATAAAACATATATAACAGATGATGAACAGGCTTACCCTTCCAAATTTTTCTCCATTTCTTGAATTCTCTTCTCAGAGGACAAGAGAGACTCCTGTGCACCAACTAAATTATCAATACTAGACCTTAGAACCTCAAAATCATGCCTAACTTTGCAAAGCTCCTGCTCATTTTCTATTGCACGTTGTCTTTGTCTTGATGTTTCCTATTCTATATCTTCAAGCTTCTACTGCATTTCCTTGAGGACACCACTGGAACCCCTGGCAACCTTCTCCATTTCTTCTACTTGTGCCCACATGCTCTCAATCTACAGTGCCTTTTTCTTCACTTGATCCTGACTAGTAGAAGCTTTTTGCTTCTCTAAAAGCTGAGATGTTCAGGGAGATAAAGTGGGAAAGATAGAGAGGAACAGATAAAGAGATATGGAGGAATCAGGAGAAGGGGCGATAAAGAGATATATAGATGGTGAATGAGAGAGAAAGATATAAGGAGATATAGAAAGAGGGTGATAGGGATAGAGGGATAAATAGGTTATAAAATAAGTAGAGAGAGCTAAAGCAGAGATGGAGATAGGAAGAGGTAGCAAGAGGAAGATAGAAATCATGAGATATGCTCCTAAATTTTCCAATTAGAGTCCTTTCTCATTGGACAAATAAGGAAGATATTCGTAATGGTGCCTAGTAATCATGTATTACATAAATACATGCAAAACATAGAACAATGTATTTTTTCTATTTGATTTTCTACCTCTTCAGTGTACCCATTGCACATCAATGTAGCATTGCTAGTTTTTTATTCATGTTATGCATGGCAAAAGCATATAGTAAGGGTCACATCAAAGTTTTCATTGGTAAGGAGAAACCCAACAAATTACCCACCATATTACATGGGCCTAAGGAAAGCTTTATGCTTGACCAAAGGCAAGGCACTTGCAGCTAAAAGTCAGGATGATCGAACTGGAGTGAAAAATGACTTTACAGAAAACACTTTGAAAACTTGTTAAGAAAATCTATCAACCTGCAATAAGATTGTATTAAAACTAGAATTATACAGATCCATATTATTAAAACTTAAAATACTTGTCAGTATTAAGTGTTCAAAAAAGCACACACCGGAAACCTCTTGGAATGTTCAGGGTCTCCACAACCTTTGCTACAATAAGAAAGAAATCCAAATAATATTAAATCTTTGCTGAAACTCCAATTCACAAGGATGTATAGTTATGTTCTAATAATCAAATACTAACAGTAAAAAACACAAAGCTGAAATGGATATGTCGCTAGTTTTTCACCATTCATTTAGAACACAAGCTTGATATTAAAATGTAAGTGTTTTCTCTTTAAATTACATCATGCTGATCACAAATACTAATCACAGATTAGTTATCCAAAAGGGTGCAATAATGACAGAGGAGCCAAATACTAAAAGATGCAATGAAGAGTTGCAATTCTTCAAATGATATTAAAAAGGCATCAATAACTAGTCCAAGGACATTATTCAGATAGAAGATTACTTTATATTCTATATAGACATAAGTGGTAGTAATCCATTAGACATCAGAAAGCCAGATCCCATGAGTACAATGATTAAGATCAGGAATAGTGAGATATATATCACATAAGTAACAAGAGTTACATCAGAAATTGCAACAGTACAGATCACCCATCATTGGGTCATCACCATTACAAAGATATTATATCAGATAGAGATCAAATAAATATCCAACGTCTTTACAAACCAAACAAAATCAATCATATCACATTTCAATAAGGCAGATATCAGATACAGTGAATAACTTCAAACCAGTATGGTACATATCACTTTTACATTATGATAAATCTGTAATAGTGATTACTTGGTCTTGCAAATTGCTTTACATAAATTCTAATGATACTTATTGCAGATCAGTAATCAACATTAGATCATCAGGATCTATGACATTAGGTCATTTAGTTGACTATCACTATACTTCCAACTTCAATATATATAATCCTTGTTTAGTCTTTGATATTGATTGGATTGGGAATTTTCACAAAGTCATTTCCATTATTATTGGAAGTGTTTTTGGTTATCAAAGTTTGATTGAAGATATCAAAACTACTTAAAAAGACATTTGCATATTGTTCGTCTATATTCTTTACCAAAGATCAGTTGCATCTCTCTAGCAGTGAATTAAAGAATATATCAGAAAGATGGGTGATATTACTTGTACATAACATCAAGATACATGCACAATTGCATTGATATATCTACCCCGAAAAAATATTGTTATTAATACCTAACATTTATTTGTGGAAAAATAAAGAATTGAGTATAAGTAATAATAGAAAGAAGTTTATTGTGATTTAAAATATAAGGATTTAGTCACAGACCCTTAGGATTCATATAAGGGAACATCAAACATTAGCTCTAACCTCAAATAAGGGATTATTAACAAGCTGAAAGTTATCCTTGTTTTTGAAGTCAAATCTCTCTTCTTCCAAACTTTCCTTGTTTGATTTCTTTGGACAACATTTCAGGTCATAGGTCTAAGCTAGGTTGTCCACTTTATCATTTCTTCCTTTGTCTTTTGGTTCCTTGAAGTGTTTTTTTCCTACACCTTGATTTTCTATTTTTTATGTTTTCATGAACATCTATCAACTTATCATTTTTTCGCTTATATCAATCCAAGGTCCTATGATATATAGTTTTTGATCTATTCTTGCTTACTGTCTTGTTACCTCATCCTTAAAGGACTTCAATGCTATATGTTGAGATTTTTGACAAGGTAAATGTGAGTGAAGTTCTTGAAGCAATATTTGAATTACAACACTTAGTTTGAACAATCTCTCCTATTTAATTTTCTGCAACTTCTCTCTTTCTCGTGAATCTATCATCTTGGCATGCCTAGATATCATAGAGCTCTTTCAACATCTTCAGCATGATCCCTTAATTTCCCTAGTTCTTCACTTGCCATAGTTTCATCAAAACATTTTCTCACCTACTTGTTCCTATCCTTCACTGTCACGTCTCTTTGTCTATCTTCATCGAGGTGATTAGATTTGTCACACAATGTATTTTTTGATTGACTGACATTAGAAATATTACTCTTCTCATGCACAAACACTGACATGGTAGTCAATGTCATGTACTTTTTAAAAGGTGAAGGATAATTTTGATCAACATCCTTATCTCCAAGCAGCTTCACATAATTTGAATGATGACCCCTAGATTCAATCCCTACTATGTCATCCTCAATGTATGACATTGAGATGCAGTAAGAACAATCTCATAATCATCATCAATCCATGTACTCATTTCATTTGTGATAGAAGGAGGACTCAAAAAATTAACTGCTTCTATTCCTTCCAAGTGTCAAAAACTATTTTCTCTCCTTGTATCTTGTTACACTAATTTTGGTGGTCTATTAAGGTTAGATTCTAAAAATCTTCCTCCCATTCACTTCCTAACTTGGTTTTTTCTCGTTCTTCCTTTTTCAAGTGAGGCTTCAATTTTTCCTCTTTCTCGGTTTAAATGTTGTGGTTGTTGTATGGAGACAAGTAGCTTTAGGATTTAAATTCTCCACCTCTAGCTCATGGAAACCCTTTGCTTCTACATATGCACGAATCGGTCTTTTGTACATAGCACTATGCATTGGAGTGGTAGTTAGATTTGTACTTTTTACACCACTTACCAATATTTGGCATGAGTAAATTTGTCTTGTTTGCCCAAAAGTGTTGACTCCTCAATGATAATCTATAGCATAGCTTTAATTTTAATCGAATGAATGGGAACAAGTAGCTGGAACATTTCAGAACTACCAACTGCTCTAACTCAAATGCACCCAACTTTAAACACAGGTCAGCTAGTAATGTTCTTATTGTAGTTACACCATTGAATGTAGAAATCATCATAGACATCTTAAAGATATCATTCATCCTTGACAGCTTCCAAGAAGTTCCCCAAATTGGCACAGAAATTCCTTTTGTCTAGTCCTCTCACAAATCATGGGCTCGCCACCACTTCTCAACAAGTGAAGAGACATTTAGAGGAGCAATCATTTCATCAAAAAGGTCATTTGTACATACATATGAATTGAACTAACTTGACTTATTATCTGCTATGTCTACATATATTTACCGTCAAATAATAGGAATGTCTAAATTCACTTGGAATCTAGGAGAAACTCAATGACCAAAAGTTTTCCATGACAATGAAGCCAATAAACCCACCCATTTATCCTCATCACTTCCCGCATCAGAATTCACCTCAATAAGGTATGCCTTACCCTTACCAAGAGACCTATGTCTGGTTTCCAATTTTATTTTCAATGAAAACAAAGATTCATTCTTCTTAACTCATTACTTGATTCTTTTCCTAACTTAGGAGATGTGACTTTAGGTTGATTAGGAGCCTTCACATCTGATTCATTATCTGATTTTCGATTCCTGAAGTTCTTATTGTATTTCTCAGAAGGAGGTGTGACTTCAACATCAAGAGCATGGTAGAAAATTGTATTTCCTTCTCTTCTATAGGCTTGAGTGCCAAGAAAGATTCTTATTTATGAACCCACGGCTTGGCTGATATTTCTTTGGTTCCATTGAAAATTGGTATATTATTTGTTCAAGGCATCTTTATACTCAATTAGCTGTAAGCTTTGTCTAGCTTGTCAAAGCATGAAGCCTTAGATGCATAGGACAACAGTCTAAACATAGGACAAAATAGAGAAATATTTAGTATCTTATTGAGCTTCACTTTGGTTTGAGAATAGTTTAATATTCTCTACTAAACAGGGCCAACCATGTGAAGGTGGAAGCTCATTTGGCCCCACCCCCTCCCCCTAACATCACTTTACATTCCCTGTTAACATCTAACATTCATTCATTCTTTCAACAATTAATAAAATGTAACATTCAATCAATATCACATGATAACATTCATTAACACATTAGATTCATTAACATGCAACATTCATCAATATTCTGCATTAACACATAATTAAATTCATTGAGACATAAAATTCAGTGATTGTCAATTAAGGTATGTAGATGAAAATCATTTCTTTTTTTTCTTTCTATTTATTTTTTCTATGTAAGCTCTAAGAGGAGCATCAGTGTCATCATCAATTCCCCCCTCATCAGTTGTTTTGTTCTCTGTTCTTGATGATCTCAAATTCCTATGCTGTTGCAAAGGGGGGTCCTCTACAATAACAAATAAAAGAAATAAATTAAAAATAATTTATTATAATTGTTACAAGTATTTAATTATTTTAAATAACATAACTGTAGCGCTCTTTGCCTGATCTGACCACATCATTTTGTTTGGACTCAACATCAACACGGTCATGAACATCGACCCCTCGATCCTCTACAGCTGCTATATAAAATGTTACATTAATCCAAACACCAATTGCAATTACATATAAAAAATTTAATAGAAAATGTATACCTCTACCACTGGGATGCACATCATGCGAACCTTCGACATGCACAGATTGTGTAGAAGGATTGTTAGGCTGCATTCCAACATCCTACGCATTGTTATCATTGCTTGCTTAAAACAGATATACTCACTTTATATTGGAACTTAACATCAAATAGACTAATTGGTAAAGTATTCAATTTGAAATGAATTTCATTTAGCTTATTTACCTGTGGCTCAGATGCATCATTATTAGAACCTTCCACACTAATTTTAGCTCATAGCCATTCAACCACGACTCTATAGCCTTGTTGGAAGCCAATTCTCTTATCCTCTTTTGTGAGGCATCTCTTGAACTCTGACCCCTGCATTTTTACGTGGTATAGTGAATTTTACTTGCATTGTTTCATAAACCAATAGAGGGTAGTTAAAATATCAAAAGGAAATGGTAAATAGTTAGCAGGGTTTCCAACCCTTGTTACACCTTATTTTGGTCATGTTGGAGTTGTTTTAAACTATATTTGGTCTTTGGGAGTCCTAGAGGATCCAATTTCACTCTTGGTTGGGTGTGTAGAATAAAGGTCAAGTGCTGCAATCTGCCCTGTCACTGGTAACAACAAGTTTGCCTTAGACCTGATTTGTTTTGTTTTGTGTTGACGTCTATTTTGGTTTCCATTTATGTTAGAGGGTTGGAGTTGTCCAAAACACTTGGTGTCAATGTTGGGTGTATGAGGCCTTGAATGGTACAAGGGAGAAGTAACTAGTATGCAACCTTATGTGATGAGTGGGGTCCATGAATTAAAGGAGAAAACATTGTAACAACAGATTAGTTCTTAGTCCTAAGAATGGTTAATGGTTATTAAATTAATATGATGATCATGAATGATCTTGGATCCTCAAAATATGTGAGGATAAGAATCCTATAATATAGGATTAAGGCATTTATCAAAGTTGCCAAGTCTTGTAAGAATGTTCTCATAACAACATTTTGCATTTATTGCAAATATTCCATGCAACATGGATAGCCTTGGATTCCTTTGATTGTGGGAGGTTATTTTTGACCAAATAGGCCCTAGAATGGTGGAGAAGACACCTAATGGAGTGATGTCTTGAATCTCCAAGCATTGGTTGCATATTGTAAAAAGTTTGAGTTAATGAAGTGGCTAGAAAACTCTATTTTTTAAGTGATATTTTAGTTTTTGAAGGAACAGTCATACTTGAAGCCTAAAACGTGTTGATATAGTGGTTGAGATGTTTTCTATAGTCATTTTGAATACTTTTTCATGTTATGTGTTAAGGGTTTGGATGAAATCTTGAATATGATAAACCTAAGAGCCAAGAACCTTCCCAAATCCGTAAAATGGGATGGAATCTGAATGAATTCAATGTGAAGAAGGTCCCCACAATGAAGTTTGAAATTTGCGATGTTTTAGTGGATTTGGCACTTAGATCCATCTAAGTGAAAGTGAGAAAGAGAACCAAAATTAAGGTGTGGATCATCCAAAGTGGAGTTTACCAGGTGTGACTCTTGTAGTAAAGAGTGAATAGGATTTAGTTAATGATCTAATCCAATTAGGAGATCCTATAGAAGCATAGGATACTAGGAGATAAGAGAAATCTCTTTGTGGAAGTGGAAAACTAAGACTAGGAGTTTTATCTTACACCAGTGCTTCCAAAGCGTGTTACTCTGCATCATATATTGGTGTGGAGGAACACTGAGATCCAAGTTGAGGATGAGGAGCATAGACAAGCTAGTCTATCTTAGAATTTCCCATCACATTATATAAAAAATTTGATACAATTTTTCATTTACTAGTACTTACAACTCTTGGTTGAAGTTTCAAAAAACCACTAGAGCCGAGCTTGTGTGTCCCATGCTTTTCTAGTCTTGCCTTTGTTTCCTTTGATGTGTCAGGCAATCTATGAAAAGTTTGAAATATGTTAGGTAGTATAAATATAGAGGTTAATTAGTACATAATTAGATTCTCAATAGTATCACATACCTTGCTATACTCTCCACTAGTGTAATATTATTTTTCTTGTCAGCTTTATACTTTCCATGCAAAATCAGAGTCTGCCACTTAGCCTCAAGAACATAGGGTGGATGCTCGTACCTGAGGTTATCCCGTAATTTTTTTTGTACTGGTCCCTAATATACTTCAAACATAAACTAGCCTTTTCAAGGAGCTTGTTTCCCTCGAATGTACGAGGTCCAAAGAGTTGGGTCATGCTCTCTATAAGATCATCCTTCAATGGTTTGCGTTGGTTAATCCACCTTTTAAGTAAAAAAAAACATGTTAGACTCATAAATGAAGTGAAGCTACCTTTAATATAGTTCAAGAAATGGATGAAAAGGAAAACTATTATAGCACTGATATGAAATCAAAATAGTGGTTTGGGGTTTTAGTTAGGATATGATGTTCCACTAGGTATGCAAGGTGGGCTCGAATATTCACAAACACTCATCACCAAGTTTTCTCCAAAAAACATCATTCCCTACAAAACAATCATGGGATCATTAGTCGACGAAGAGTGATCAAAAACTAAATTACTATTATATCACTATAGAATAATAATAACTTTAAAGTACCTAGAACTTTGGCTACTTTTAATGGAATGCCTTCATCGTCGCTGACAATCAATATGACATCCTTCACTGTTCCCGTACTAGGAACATAGGTACATCCAAGAAATGTTGATACAGCTCCTATTGCAAAAAGTTTCATAAGTTTCATAAGTCTTTGTCACGAAGTATAAAAGAACAAATTATAATTGATGTTAAAAAGTTGTAAAAAAAAATTGTTTGTTGCTGTCATAAGAGAGAAAAAGAGGGATTTGTGTACTATCAGATGGTGCAAAATCGATGCCTGTAAGCTGTGTGTTGTGACTCAGCAGTTGGAAAGAGATTTGTGGTTGTCCTAGATGGAGGTGACATCATCATAGGATTCAATCGATGTGAAGCTAAAGAATAATTTTTTTAGAGCATGCATAAATATAGAATGCGTGGACTAGCATGGAGAAGATTGTTAGAGCATTAAAAAAAAGGATTGTTCGAGCATGTATTGTCAATGATTATGATCATTCCTATATATATTCAGTGGAAAACAAAAATGGGGAATGGAACATGAGATCTACCTGAACTACCTGTAGCACCCTCATCATGGGAACGGGGCTTGAAATCACGCAAAAAACTCTGTAAAGACAACGCATCCATTTTTTAATTAATGTCGTAAAAGAGCATAACATAAAAACCATTATTGAACTCTTGTTATAATTAAAAATTTCATTAATACTTACTTTTAAGGTTTTAGAGGTGTGCATCAATTTAGATCCCCTTTCTCTTATTTCCTGAGTAGTGGTTTCCAAACATAAAATTTCTCTGCCAATTTTCTTTAGCAACTTTTTAGTCGAACTGATCAGGTCATCGGTGTTTGCTAAATCAATATAAAAAGGGTCCTCCTTAGGGGGGGGGGGGGGGGGCTATTGATCAGGGAATGTAGGTTCCTTTCCCTCCCTCCGACCACTGGCCCTCTGTAACAACAATAGTATTAGTATGATCAAAATTACTCCAAAACAATGAAGAAAACAACATTAAAAAAATAACTTTTTGCTTCTATCTAGTTTGCACAATTACAATGAGTTTTACCTGCTCATGTGTAGATGAGCTGGGAAAATCACCAGCATCCCCTCTGGTTGGTTGCTCCATATTGTGCCCCTGTGTCAAAGATCAAGTATAAGAATGTTAGCCAAAAATTTATTGACTAAATGGTATGTTGGAGTCATTGATTAGAAGTTGGTTTAATAGTATGTACCACCCCCATGATAGTAGCCTCATTTGTATCTATGCGGTTCAAATTGTAACCAATAAGAAGCTCTTCCCCTGCATGTATTGATTTTATCGCACAGATAAATACACGATTTCCTTCACGCACCTCAAATACGCAATTGGGTTGCTTTATAGTTGACCCAGCTCGTGTACTATTTATAAAACCTGCAATATTCCCTATTGCTTTTGGCCTTCCATCAATGTATATAGCCACACTTTTACTTTGATTATTGTCTTGATGTTGTATATAATTTGCTGAGAGGGCATACCTACACATACTTTTTTTATATTGAACAATATGCATCCAACTTTTGTAATCGTAACATGGTCCAACATACTCCATCAATTTAGAAACTTTGTTGTAAGACACCTTTATGCTGTCCATAGAAAATAGGCCCAAACCATGTAGTGATGATGGTGCTATGCGATATATCCTCTCGTTAACACAAAAATCAGTGTTTATTGGAGGAAGTTCCTTGGGTACCCAATGTTTCTGTAGATGTTGGTACCTTAAGGGCACCTCGATGTCGCCTTCTGTCTCATCATCATAATAACATGACCCCCCTTGAGCAAGGAAAAATTTCATGCGTTTATTGAATTTCCTTCTAGTCCTTTGACCTCTAGTTAATCTCCCTGTTCTAGATAAACTGCATGTCTCACTTTCCTCTTCTATTCCTATATTTCCCTCACTCGAGGAAGACACTTCTAACAAATAACTATTCATTGGTACCTGCAAATGGGAGAGATCTTAGAAGACATCAATCTTACTATTGATAAGTGTATTAAATAGACTGTCTCCAAGGAGTATTGACTTATACCTGTTGATCCATGAGACTGTGCGAGATGCTCCTGAAAGGGGTTCAGTTTCCTACAAATATAATTCAATTATCGTGAGCATAATCACATCATAATCATAATCACATCCATCGTTAACATCACATAAAAATTAAAAACATTAAAAGGTACACAATAAAACACTTAAATTAGGCACACATTATAAGCCTACTAGGGAAGTAGGCCTAGTGAAGGGGTAAAACTGGGTTTTTGTATCAGTTGATGAGTTGAAGGATTAGTCACCTTGGGGACATGCTATTTGAAGTTGTTTGATGTGTGTGGAGGTGGAGGAAAAACCTAGTTAAGGTGAAGTCAAGTTTGGCGCCTATTGAGGCATTGTGAGCATTTGATAGTTTTTTGATTAGATTGCTTGGATGAATCCATTGCATGGATTAAGGGACATTCATGGGATTATTCCAAAGATGTAGAACCTAAGGTAGCATAAGGATTTGGTGTGCACTCTGATAGGTTGTGGAGTCAGCTTGGATCAAGGAGAGGGATCTTATGAAGATGCTTGGTTGGTGTTGTGAGAACACTATGGAAGTCCCTCTCGTTATGAATGATTGCAAGTCCACCTAGGGTCTCTGCATCACCTACAGAGGAAGAATTATTAACCAACAAATTGGGTAAGCACTTATATTCCCTTTTCTAAACTAAACACTTACAAATGCTTTTGACCTAAAAGAAAATAAGGCTCAATACATTCACGCATCAATATGTGTTTTAAATAGTTTTATTTAATTAATTTAGATTAATAGTTAATTTAGATTAGCAGTATTCTATTTGTAGTTGAAACTTGTAGCTTTTAAATAGATAATGGATAAACTATGTAACCATATATATAAGACAAATATATTTCTATCAAGAAGTGAATATTAAATAGATTAAGGATTGATGGCATACCTCTAAATTCCATCATCATCATCGTCGTCGTCATCATCATCATCATCATCATCATCATCATCATCATCGTCCTCGTCATCATCATCATCGTCATCATCATCATCATCCTCGCCATCATCATCATCATCGTCGTCGTCGTCATCATCATCAACATCAACATGATCTTCATCATCATCATCAGTAGCGGCATCATCATCATCATCATCCTCTTCTTCTTCATGAAAATTTGTGTCAGGAACATCATCCAATAACTGTCGATCATGATCACCATCTACATCATCTTCTACTTCCTCGATATCTTCTTCTTCCATCGCATTATACTTTATTGGCCTTCCTCTCAGTTCATGTCTAACAAGAAATGACCAACCCGGTTTATGTGGAACCTTTGAGTAAAATACCTGCTCACATTGGCTTGGAAGAACATAAGGCTCATCCCCAACTAGCTCAAACGACCTTGTATTAACCATTGTAAATCCATTATCATGTTCAATAATAGTTCTATCAGGATCATTTGGATTAAGTCATAGCCTGTACCATTTGACAACGAAGAGTACTAATTTGAAGGAACTAAAGTCACACTCAAGTATCTCATCCAAAATGCCATAGTATCGATTTTCAGACTCTTGAGGATGTAAGTCATTTCTAGATGAAATATTAGTCACTTGAAAGAATGTAGTTATTCCTGAATCACAAGTTTTCTTCGTGTCATCCAACACTTTGACGCAAAATTTTTGACCATTACAAAACATAGCCTTGTGGTGTTTAACCTACAATAATATGTGAAACATGTCAAAATTATTGTATCGTGAGTTGATAAACATACGGGTGATTAATAAAGTTGTACGTACCTAGAAATCTCTTGAACCATGTGCTAAATCTATTTCCCTTTGCGTAACATTGGAATCTTCATTATGATGAGCTTCTTTAACCAATGAAGATACACCTTCCCATGTTAATGTGCAACCAGAATGTTGACATTGTTCAATCCATACCGTCATCCAATCAAGATTATTTGCAATATACAAATGTAGTGCATCCCACTCTCGAGCACCTGTACAAAAAAAAAAAAGACAACTTACAACGAATTTATTTTGAAGATTAAGAAATAATTTATTACAATAACATCTTATAATTTATTACCTCTCACTTTCCTCAATGTACTTTTCCCCATCAAGTACTCCCCTTCTAATTTTTTAAAAGGCTCGAGATCCCAAATGCGATCTACATGGATATTTGATGCAAACTTAGGAAGATATTCAGTAATGTACACCATAGTCTGGTATACCATATATCCCTCTACCATAGAACCCTCAGGATGTGCTCTTTGTCAAACCAAAGCCTTCAAAGATTTCAAATGCCTCTCAACCATCCACATTGACCTAGAGTGTACAGGTCCACACAATTCAATCTCCTCAACTAGGTGTATGAGGTAGTGTTCCTGTGCATTGAAAAAAGTTGGAGGTAGACATTTTTGCATTTCACACGGTAAATGAGGAATTCTTCTCTTCCAATAGTTTATATCTTCTTTATGGATTTCTTTAGATGACAACCACCTACATTAAGAGATTCAAGTCACAAAAAATATATAGATATGAGACTTTACAAAATAATATACAATAGATTACATAGCAAGAAAAACAAATCACGAATATAATAAATATATACAACAAATTGAACAGATATTACTGCTTACCTCATATATTTTCCAAGATCTTATATCACTTGTTTGATGTTATTGTTGAAGTGCTCTGGGAGAGATAGAGGAAGCACGTACTGCAATAATTATAAACCAATCATTTCATTGTTTTCTAACATAACATAATGTACCGTACACATAGTTTATGAATATATTGTAAATATAGAAGAACATAACTTACCTTGACGAAAGTATGCCAATCATGCGTTTTGAGCCCTGGCTCAAATTCACTTTTTTTTGATATGAGATTGTTTATGTTTGCAGCAAATCCTGTAGGAAATTGAATTTTTCATATGACTTCTTTTATGGCATCACTTTGCTGCTCTGTTAATAACCATGGAAGGGCACTTATATTAATCTGATCTCTATTGCTATTTGAATGAATGAAATTCTTCAATGCATGATTGGATTCATGTATATCATTACAAATTTTGACAATTTTTTCTCTGTCACGCCTTCCATCCAATATTTTCCACAATGTCTCTGTTATATTCTTTCCAATATGCATAGGATCAAACAAATGTACAATTTGTAAGTGCTCGTAGTAGGGCAACCTACAAAATTGTCTAGGATAGCTTTTTAGTCCCTTTGGAAGGCTGTCAGTATTGCCTTGACGACCTTCACGATCATCAATTACACAATTAGTAAACAAAAATCACAATAGAAATATATAAATTACAAACATAAACCATTAGGTGGAACGACATTACCTTGACGATTAATTCTATTATATTCCAACTTCCATAGGCGAGGTCTCATTCTTCGTGGCTTTGATGTAGTCTCTTCTTTCCCATTGAAAAGATGTTTTTCCGTACTTCGATACTTATGATTCCTGTGGAGGAAGTGTCTACACTCATCAAACAACTGCTTTCCTAAACTTTTTGAATGACAAGATTTCATCTTTGGACCACAAACTGGACATGCAAATTTTCCCTTTGTTTGAAGACCTACAAGATAATGATATAATTGGATTATTAAATATGTTGATTTTTATAATTAGAATTATTGTGCACAACTTGAATTCACTATAACATACCACAAAAATGTGTTAGCCCTGGGGCATCATGTATTGTCCGTGCAAGTATTGCATGAAATTGAAATTGTCTTAGTCCTATTGGTCTAGACACGTCATACATAGTGACACCGTTCCATAACTCCAACAACTCGTTGATAAGAGGCTCGATATATACATTCATATCTTTTACTTAATATTTACCTACTTGAATGAACAGTAACATTACATAATTATTGTGACCATTTTACTGCAAGATTTGTAAGTACATGTAAATTAATAACTATCAAATGATAAGATACCTGACACAATCGTTGCCAACATAATGTGCTCCCTCTTTATTAACATCCATGGAGGAATTTTATTGTTCATAACAAAAAATGGCCACACTGAGTAAACAGATCTCATCTGTCCAAATGGATTGACACCGTCCGTTGCTAATGAAAGCCTGAGATTATGAAGTTCTTCTTTGAAGTGTTGCCACTTTTCCTCTATGTGCATAAATGCCAAACCATCTACAGGGATTCAAAAAATGTCATCTCGACTTCTATTGCGTGCATGATAATCCATAAATTGAGCCAAGCTACTACACCTGAATAATTGTCGCATCCGTGGAATAATGTGGATGTAACGAAGAACCTTTTGAGGCACCTTTTTTGTTAGTCGATTTGTTTGATATCTACTCGTATGACATACAAGGCATTGTGTTGCAAATTCACGTTCTTTATAATATATAATATGATCATTGGGACAATCATGTATTGCTTCATACTCCATTCCAATATCTTTCATAACAGCAGTAAATTCTCGATATGAGCGAGGTAGAATATTTGATGATGGCAACAGAAACTCGCTTATCAATCTACAACAAAAAATATAAGTTGTTAATATAAACAATATTAGTGGTACATTATTCACCCTTTGTTAACTATAAAGAAATATATGACATACCTTAACATATGTGACATTGTTATGTTGGATAAACCATTCATAACCTTCAAGTTCAACAACAACAATACAACAGAGAGAAGAGTTGTTTGGGAGTCTTTGTATAGGGGCTCGTATGCCTTTTGAAGTAGAGGTACATCGAGGCTATCATCATCATCATGATCAAATACGCTTGGACTAGATGTGTCATGGATCAATGTATTTATACCATCCTCTTCAATTGTGTTTTCTAGCACATGATCGTCATCTTCCATGGGATCATTATCTTCACCTTGGATATTTGCACCTCCATGTTCCTCCACTTTGAAAACCATATTCTTCAGATTGTTGTGGTTCATATCATGTACTTCCCTGGGAAGATCAACCTATATAAAATTGATTAACATAAATAAACCATGATCATCAACTCATCATCAAGTGATTTCATATGTATATAAATTGTTAAAATGATATAATGAATGACTTACCAGTGGATGATAGTCATGCCCCCCTTCAATGTGACCATTCTCCCTACAATGTCTCTTAACTGTTTTGATTAACAGTCTTCTACGGTTTAAGCCCTTACAAATATTGCAAGGACAATAACATTTTCCATCACCTTTTCTTTTCAAGTTAGACCACAATCTAGCGATTGTCTCCCTATTTTGTTCTTCACTTATATTATCTGACATGATCGTTCTTTGCAGGAAGCAAAAATTGGGCTATGAAAATTTCGGTCTACAACTTTCACAAACTAAGAAAAACTATCGAAAGTACACAAATCTTCTTAGACCTAGCTAAATACTTTAATATTTTAAAAATACTTTCTTTGACTTTATTCCTAAGATAAATTGTAAAACTTTGACCAACTGCCTGAAGGTCTTATTTCAAGAGACCTTAAAACATTAAGCCACTAAAAGCAATTTCAAAACATATATGCTAAAAGTCTAGTTAAAATATACATTAGAATAAAAGATATACAATTTTCATACTCGAGCGCGCAGCTATAAATCGTGCAACAACCTTCTTGCTTAGCTATAGAAGCTCTCCAGCAATCAAATTATACAAACTACAAGGCCTAACAACAATTTCAAAACATATAAGCTACAAGTCTAGTTAAAATATACATTAGATTAGATTCAACAATAGCAAGCAATGTTATTTAGAATTAGATTCAACAAACCTTAGCAGTGTAAATAGCCATCTCCTCTAAACTGGACTCCAAACACGAGAGGGCATTGACATACTCTTCCCCTAAAGCTATCCTGAAGAACAAAAGCCACTATTCTTGAGTTTGTGAATTACACCTCGAGATGAATGAAGCTTAAAAGAATGAAAATTGTTTTCATACATTTAAATCAGGATGTAATATTTATTCATAAGTATATACCTTGCAAGCACTTAAAATTGTTGTTATATGTGTTGGAGGAAAAGAAGTTTCAAGATAAGTTTACATTGCTGTTATATGTGTTGCAGGAAAAGAAGAACTTTACATTGCTTTAACTTTCCATTGATGAGTATCATCTAAGAATTTTACACACTTTTATATGTATGTTCAGTGAGCACAGATCAAGAACAATGGTAAATGTTGAAAATAACAAAACAGATATGTCATCAAATGGAATCCATAACAGTGACGATTAGATAGTGAGATGGACTGTTATAAAAACTCAGAGATGATAGGACATGACAAGATGTACATTTACCATTTTCTAGAGGAGCATCATCATCAGAGGTTACAGAAGAGCTATCAACAATGATATGAGTAGATTTAATGACATTAAAACAACATGATCAAAATTAATTTCAGTGAAGAAGAAGATCAAAACTATGATAAATATTAGATAGCATGACTCATATGATGAGGGGCAGAAAGAGAGATAATTTCACCTTTTTGTTAAAGGTATTTAGAGTGTTTGCAAGGCAATTCACTATCCTTGGATACATTCACAGCTTTTATTTGAAGGATATTCACCATATAATGATCATCGATCTATTGTCTTGTCTAAGGGGTCCAAGCACTAATGTCAAAGACCATTTTCTGTTAATAATGGTATGCTTGTTGCACATTGCCTTTGCTTGTAAAAGGGGATCTATGCAATGTTGTGGATATTGTGATTTGGTATATTAATATATTGGGATATTTCTTGGTAATGTGAGATCTTATTGAGATCCACCCTCTTGGCATGTTGGCCAATGGAGTCATGTTATTATATTGTATCCTTCCAACATATTCTTCCTCAAAGTTTATATATACATTCATTATACACGATGACCTTCTATTATCAATATGAAGCAATGCATAGATTCATATGATATTTCTGAAGAGCAATATTCTAATCATTAGCATTGATCAATAACAACTATGTCCCTGTGCATATTCAGTTAGATGTCTGGTTATTTTTGCTGTAGTAATTTAGGGGTTCTCATAATAATCTTCAAATTTATCCTACTATGTTTGATAGTCACTATTCCTTCTCCAATCATTGCGTAAAGGTATGTAGAGCTACACACGACATGTATATATTTTAATCTCTAAAAACTAGAGTGTTTAAAGTCTTTTCTGTCATACTCTCCAAGTGTAGTTATTTCCAATGATGATGTGGGAACTACTGCCTTTTTCTCACCGCTTCACGTCCATCTGCATATTTGAGCAATTGTTATGGATATCTTATACTTGTTTTGGTCTTGTCAATATTTGTCACAGGTAGAGATTCATATTTCTATGTATTTGTGGAAAAGTCCACTTGAATTTTTAGAATTGATTGAATTAAAGTCAAATGACAAACTGAACTTCCATATTCGTTGACTGTAGTGTAAGAGATGCTGAGCATGTAATTTCATGCTGCTAGTTTTTCCATACCAAAATGGAAGTTCACAATCTTCTTCCTTAAGTTTCTCTCTTTCCAATATCTAACTGTGTGTTAATAGTTCCTTTGGTGAATTTGATCTGTATGAAGAATTGCATAATATGTTTCCATACTATGTTGGTACATATGTTTCAATAGACCACCCCTTGAAAAACTTAACATGAATCCTCCATCGTTAATTATGCTTAGTTGTAATATAGGAATTGCATCTCTTCTAGTCCTCATTTTGACATTGATGCTAACACTTGTGATCTGGCTCACACTTTTGACATTAATAGCAATATTTAATCATGAATCTCTAACATTCTCTTAATCAGTATATTGTTTGAACATAAGTAGTGGGTAAGATCTAAAAATTGATCATTAAGTGCATGCATCAAATTGGTTTTTAGGATTTAGAATGGTGAAAACATGAGGATTTACATAGTCACACATGAAGATTCTCCCCTTGGCATGGTAAAAGGGACTCTAAATGTGCCAAAATTTAGAGCAACTATAAGATGTGATCACAAAGATGAGTAGTCTCTCAGAGGTAAAGCACTAGACAATGTTGATCGATGTATCTAAAGAAGGTCGGTAGGGATGTATAGTGTCTAAAAAGACAATGAAATCTCCCTTTGATCTCATGGTAGGAGGGGCAATAGAAAAAGAAGTGGGTCTCTATTTCCATCTCAAAAGTATGCCGACTTTCACAAGGCTATGATGACTTGTGAGGGTAGCTGTACGATTGAATCTACGAGCATGCCGTGGGAAATTTCTCTAGGCTGTGGGTGACTTGTGAGGAAAATACACATAATAATTCAATATTTCAACAATATTAATTTCTCCACCAATATTTCAACACATACATTAATCAGTGCCTCCAACTGGTAATTGGCACCTTCATCCCTACTGGTCTGAGAATAGGCCATTTGTGTCAGGAAAAACAATGGAATGTGGGAACAGTTTAGGGGTCCTTGGTTGTAATGTACAAGCACAAAGTGATAGTGATTTTTTGTTCATTTTTGTTCATGTTGTTAGCATTGTTGTCCTAATTTAAGTGTGTAATGATGCAATTAATTTAGCAATTGTAATGAACCCAATTTAGGGGTCCATCATTTATTTCTGACTTAATCTCTTATTTGTATCCTTGTATTATATTTTCTCCAATCCATGCTCTACGGTCTCCTCAGTATTTTTCTTTCATCATCACCAAAGCTTGTTCCGTATCTTCAACAATGGTGAGCCGTGTATTTTTTTTTAGAGAACAGGTTTGGGAAGAAGGTGAGATTTTTAGCAAGCACAAATCTGTCAATTCTTTTGGCAATAAATTGCTTGTGAGATCTTTACTGGTCCAAGAATATTTTCCTTTGATAGGAGGGATTTAACCATGTTTAGATGAATCCATAATATCTGCCACTGATTCACCATTTAGATTCTTCACTTGACAACTTCCTTTTTTCCAAAAAAATTTAGAACTATTTAGGCATGTGACAGTTTTAGCATACTTGAAGATATTCCAACAATGTTCTTTTCATAGTTGGTGGCATAAATGTTAACAATGGTAAAGAGGATGTTGACTTCTTAGAGTTTGAGACTATTCAACATCTTGAGCATGCTCCTTAGAGTAGGCAATGAAAAGACTTCTAGAAGCTCTTTTCCTTCAATGATATGTATGAAACTAATTTTCCATGGAACTCAGAATACAAGAGACAAGAGACGGTAGAAGGGTCCATTATTAGATTTTTTTGCATGGGGCAAGGAATTAAGGTGTGATCTATTATATTGTCCCCATACTTCCAATGTTTGGCATTTATGCAAGCTGATAACTTTAGTAGCCTAAAATTATATTCAACGTCTGACAACATTGGAGATACTATTATTTGGAGAAACATTTCAGTCACATTTTATCGAAGGTAGACTCTTGGAGGCATGATATATTTTTAAAAATGCATTGATGTGAATGGCCATTTGTGAAGAATCAAACCTTAAATGCTGAACACCATAGTGGTTGGCAATAAATTAGGTCCAACAATTATTAGGGCTATTTGGATGGTTTAGAACTTCAACATCTGCATTATTCATCGATTGCATCTGAGTTTCATTTGATTATATTGATTGGTGTTGATGTCTATATTATGTTCACCCAAAAAGGTCTGAATGCACTCCAAAATCCCTCAAGTCTTCATTTCAACATGCAGAAAGTTCCCAGATGCACCAATGTACCCAGAATTGTGACACTTTTCACCACAGGTCCCACCTATCCTCTTAAACAACTTAGAGCTTCATTGATAGTTTGATTTGACCCTACAACTACTAGATTCAATTTGAAGGCTCCAAGAAAATTGTCCTTTATGTGGTTGGCATGAAGTCAAAGAAAAATCAATGCTCATCCATGCCACATTTATTATTGCATGACCCAAAGATTTACATATCATCTCTAGGCCACTGTTTTAGCTTCTTTTTTCCAGTGATTTCATCATCATTGCACAAAATTTAACACACCATCAAGGGTATGGTGAATGTATAGGAGGCTCTTCTAACAGGCAACAAGTGAGATCACAGATTTTCACATGTAGACGCTGGTGTTTACAACTATTTGTGCACAAGCACAAAGTGATAGTGATTTTTTGTTCATTTTTGTTCATGTTGTTAGCATTGTTGTCCTAATTTAAGTGTGTAATGATGCAATTGCTTTAACAAAATCCCCTGCATGTTTTATGCTTAGTTCCAAGGGTTCCTTGGCAGGGCACTACATAGCCAATACAACCAAAATACTTTCAAATAGAAACTATTTAGTAACTAGGACAGAAAATTCTTCTAATAGAGAACACTACATAGAACCAGATCTAAGACACTATCATGCATAGAAATGAATGTTATTGTTGTGATCTTCTTTTCAAATCTATGCAGCACAGAACATTATACTTATGTGTATAGATGCACTTCCTGTATGTGATCCAAAGCTCGTATGTTATCAAGTGTCTCCAATGATGGGGAGAGACCTTCATGCAAGCAGAAGATTTGCAATGAAACAAAAGAAAAGAAATTGTTCTTATAGTAAGAACAAGTTTGTTGTGCTGCACAGGGTACCAACAAAATAGTGTATAATATCTTTTTCTTTACCTGGCTTTCAATGAGGGCTGTCAGTGGCAAGTAATAAAAGAGATCTGTAAAATACTTCCATACATTTGCATTTCCATATTATCTCAGACATTCATCATAAAATCTATACCTGAAATTGCAAGAAAACAAAATAATTCTTGAACACAGTAAAAAAATTAAGATAAATTACAAATAGATTGACAAATTTTGGTCAGCTTTCTAATCTCCCCATTTAGATACTAATATTTTGCCTCCCATAATTTAGATATAGCCTCAAATGGAAAAAAATGTACGTGTCTACTTTAAGCATGATGATACGAAGAAATACTATAGTTAGTGCCCATTGTCAAACAAGCCAAGCAACAATTTTTTTTGGTAATTTGAAGTTCCTAAACTGAATCATGTTCCCCTACGCAATTTGAAATTTATGTAACAAATCCTCTTCTACCTTTCAATGAAGTCAAGGATGGTGGAGGAGTTAATTTAATATTTACCAAATTGTAGGAAAATTTATCTTGGGAAATATAGGAGTTGTACGTGTGTTATGACAATGATTTTTGAACTCTAACTAGCTGCATTTCATAAATGTTGAGTTGGGTGAGAAAATGGTTGTATTTAAATTGAGAAATGATGTTAATTCATTTGAATTTAAGAGATTATTATTTATTGAGCTCACCATTTGTTACAATTCAGCATGAGAGCTTTTAATAGAAAATTCAAGTTGATAACATATTTAAAAATAATGCATTTGATGCAATCATGCATTTTGCTGTTGTTGCTTATGTTGGAGATAGTAGTCTTGACCCATTAAGCTATATTATGATTATGTGAATTATATTCTATCCGTTTGCAAGTTATGGATTGGAATTATTTGCAAATTTTTTTTTTAATATCAATTTCTTCTAGAGAGTGAATAAGGAGTGTGCAGTGGTACCAGTGGATTTGGAAGAGAGCGGTGGATGACCCATGTTTTTTTTAGCTCTATTATAGTCGTTCATCACAAAGCTTACATGTCATGTGTGGGAGTAACTCTAGAATGTCACAAATTAGTATATTATTATAGTTCAAATCTTGTTTATTTTAGTTTTAGTTTTATTTTGTAAAAGTCAATCTAGATTTAAATAATTATGCCTTTAGTTTCAAATTTAATGGGGGATTGAATTGAACTAACTATTTCCTCTTATTAACTAGTATACCAAATTACAACATTCATTTATTTATGAAAAAAATAGAGATGCTTAGTAAAAGAAATTTGCTCAAAAATAGGTATGGAGGTTTGTGTTTACTGGAGGGTAGCATGACCAAGCTTAAAAATAATAAGAATGGAAATACATGTGATCAGTGGATTTGCACATGTGAACAATGTGGAAAGCTCAGTTTGTAGGGTTAAGCCATATGGATGCCTAATTTTCATGGAAGCACCTTCATGCCCACCTTCAACTTGGGACCTCATTGCTCCATCTGACAACATAACAACTCAGTGTCCATTTTTGGCTACTCAAAGTCATGTCTATTTATCTCCAATATTTGGTGCATTCAGATTTTGGTGAAACTGTTGTTATTTATTTCCCTTATTTACCAGGTTGAATATGTTGAAACATATGAACTGCAGTTGTTTGCATTAATATGGTTATGGTTTAAATGTAAAATGATTGTTTGATTTTCATTGTAGATATTATCATAATATTTGATCAGACACTTTGACTCTATCAAAGGCAATACTTTCCAATAAAGATTCATATTAGACCACACCCAATATAGATACTTCCTCACTATTGTAATTTAATGATACCCTGAATTGTTCCTTCAATAAATCTAGATTATTACTGTAGATACATTGCAGATGCAATAATATCATGGTGACTGAATATACTTTCCATCCACAAATCTCTGTGTTTCCATTATGCTTGGTTATTGGACATTTTTTCATATAAAAAAATACTATATTGTAGCACGCCAAAATTTTTTCTTATCAAGATATTTTCTTTCATTAAGTATTAGTGACAACCAAAATATAGTGTCAGCTATCCAAAGAGAAGTTGAAACAAAAAGATCTTTGCATGTCGCCAAATACGCAATGGGACTTCACATGCTTGTTAAAGATTTTGAAAGGGTGTGCCTTGATCAGCTTGTGGAAGATTTTAAGAGGTTGTGCCAGATGAATGAAGGCAACAAAGAGAAGGTTTAGATCATCAACATTTTTGGAATGGGTGGGGTTGGCAAAACAACTCTAGCCAAAGATTTGTTTAACCGAAAATGCTCCCAATATGAGCGAGCATGTTTTCTGTTTGATGTGAGGGAAGCCTATGGAAATATAAGTTTTTATTCTTTACAAATGAAATTCATCAAAGATCTATTCTAGATAGATCCATTCCATGTTCAATCTACAGAGGAAGGAAAAACTCATATAGTGAATTGCCTAGACAGGAGCAATATGCTAAGTTTCCTAATCGTTCTAGATGATATTGATCACCTGCAGTAGTTAGATGCTCTACTTATAATAGAAATTGTAAAGAAGTTGGTTTATAGCCTTGTAATAGTTACAACTCATGATGTGGGGGTGCTTATAAATGCAAAAATTAGTGTTGGTTATAATCTAAGAGGGGTGGATATAGACAATGCTAGAGAGCTGTTCTGTTGGCATTCCTTTGGACAATCCCGTCCAGCTGAGGGTAATGAGAATCTAGTTAACTCCTTCCTGAATGTATGCAGAGGATTACCTCTGTCACTTCAAGTTCTTGGCAGTCATGTTCATGGTAGAGATTAGAATTATTGGAGGTTAGAATTGAATAAAGTTACCAAGACATTGCCTCGAGACATACACGAAAGCCTTAAAATAAGCTTTGATGCATTGGACTATGAGGAACAAAAAATTTTCATGGATTTCACATGTTTTTTTGTTGATAAATCCAAGCATACTGCCATGGAAGTATGGGAGGCATCAACATGGAGCTCTCGGCATGCAATGGAAACACTTAAAAACAAGTGTCTTGTTCAAGAAATGAAAGGGCATTCATGAGAAACATTAACAGTTATAATGAGAATTCATGACCATCTACGGGACATGGGAAGATAAATTGCAAATAGCTTGAGCCCACTGCATTTTTCTCGGCCAGGAGATAATTTACATTTGGTATGGTTGTGTCTCCTCCCATTTTGTACTTCATATATATAATAATAATAATGATTGGAGAAAACTGGATTCTAAGAGTAATGGGTTTGTTTTTTTTGCACCTTGCCATCATCCTCCTTTGAATGTTGCCCTTGTCCCTTTTGCCGTAGAGATCCCCATAGAATATAGTAGGTCAATGTAGGTCTTTGCCCCTCTCAATGCATTGAGTTAGCCGATGCGGGTCTCTGCCCCTCTCAATGCCTCGAGTTAGCACCTCAATGCCCCTCTCAATGCTGCTGAAGTCTCCCGTGCCCCTTTCCTTTCTGAAGAACCCTGTGTCAATTTCTTTCAAATGAGGTTTTTTTTTTTTTTTTTTTTCTCTTATATCCCAATGGCGTCGCAATTGCAACATTTCCATCACAATTGTGATGGCATTAGGCTACAATTGAAAAAAAAGAGCCAAAAACACATTACATTTTCTTGCCATCGCAAATTGATGTCACAAATTGACCCCTAATGTATTAGTGATGGGGGTAGAAATGCCACATAAACGGCCACCACCACCATCGGCATATGTCTACAAGCTAGATCCTGTAGGTTACTTTAGGGAGGAGGAAATCTCCAGTCGCAAAACAGAAATAAAAAAGGAAACAAAAAAGCAAAAAATCGAAGGAAAAATGTCTTCTAGTGAAAACTCCTCTGGAGCATCATTGGATAACTCAAAAAACAAAATAAAATTAAAGGATGTATCTTATGGTGAAAACCTCTTTGAGGCACTTGAAGATGGAGATTTCATCCTTCACCCGCAAGAGCATAGGGCTCCTATATCTTCAGTTTTGATAGAAGAAACTTGGCTAGTAAATATCAGTTTGATAGAGACACCACATATCATATACATTGCAGCTTCTCTACCACTTGAGCATGCAGATCTTCTCATTGAGGTCCTCCACGAGAATGTGGGTCTTTTTGCATGGTCATATCAAGACATGTCAGGGTTGGATCCCAAGCTAGTGGTACACCATTTGGCTGTAGACCCAAAGGCCAAACTTGTTAAGCAAAAGCTTCGTAAGAGGAACCCAAAGTTGCTTTATTGGTTAAA
This sequence comes from Cupressus sempervirens, assembly GCA_028749045.1. Taxonomy (NCBI): domain Eukaryota; kingdom Viridiplantae; phylum Streptophyta; class Pinopsida; order Cupressales; family Cupressaceae; genus Cupressus; species Cupressus sempervirens. The sequence goes on along the minus strand of CM053789.1, from coordinate 31,306,938 downwards.
GTAGAGTTAGAAAAATTATTGGAGGCCAAAATCATTTGCCCAATAGATTATTTTGAATGGATTTTTAACATGGTACCTGTTACCAAGCCTTCTGGTGATATTAGAATCTGCACTAATTTAAGGGATCTTAATAAAGCTTGTCCGAAGGATGACTTTCCATTACCAAATATCAACATGATTGTGGATCTCACCACAGGTCATGAACTCTTGTCACTAATGGATGATTTCTCTAGATATAATCAAATTCATATAGTAGAGGAAGATCAGCATAAGACAACATTTACTATACCTTGGGGCACATTCTGCTACAATATGATGCCATTTGGGCTAAAGAACGCTAGGGCAACCTATCAATGTGCCATGACGGTCATCTTCCTCAACCTAATCCATAAGATTCTCTGGGATTACGTGGATGGTATTTTAGTAAATTCTCTCAATGCTCTTGATCACTTATTTCAGCTTGAAGAAGTGTTTAATCGATTGGCAAAATATTGTCTCATGCTGAATCCAAAGAAATTGTCTTCGGTGTCACCTCAAGAAAGCTCTTAGGATTCATTGTGTCACGGTGTGGTATCGAGATTGAACCTAAAAATGTCAAAGTCATCATAGAAATGGGTCCTCCTCGGACACTCAGACACCTTTGTTCTCTACAGGGAAAACTCCAATTAGTTAGACAGTTCATTTCCCAGCTTGCTGATAAATGTCAACCATTCGCATACCTGGTCAAGAAGGATCAGAAATTTAGATGGGACCCTGCTTGCCAGCATAACTTTGAGCTCAACTACACGTGAATGGAGAAGGCTTTCTTAGCAGTGGTATTTGCCACCCAAAAGCTATGCCATTACATGTTGAGTCATACTGTGCAGCTAATCTCAAAAATTGACCCATTAAAATATATGCTTGCTCGCACAGTACTCACAGGATGCCTGTCAAAATGGGTTATGCTTCTCAGTGAGTTTGACATCCAATATATTGACAAAAAGACCATTAAAGGCTAGGCTATTGCAGATCACTTGGCAGATGCACCCTTGGTTGCCGATCACCTCCTCATTATGGAGTTCCCAGATGAACATCTCTATTTGATAGAAGAACAACCATCCTGGAAGCTATATTTTGATGGCTCCTATACATCTCATGGCTATGGTGCGGGCATACTCTTGGTCACACCTCAAGGCAATTATATTCCTAAATCTTTCAAGCTATAGTTTCAGTGTACCAATAACATTACAGAGTATGAAGCCCTTGTTGCAGGGCTCAAAATTGGCATTGAATGGAATATCCTACAGTTACAAGTCTACAGTGATTCTCAACTTATCATCAAACAGACCTTAAATGAATATCAAACCAAGGATAATAAGCTACTACCTTACAAGGAATTGGTTGATCAATTGAAGGAGCATTTTAGTCAACTCCTATTCATACAAGTACCTAGACTCCAAAATAAAGCAGCAGATGCCATGGCTACTATTGGTTCTCTATTGGAAATATCGCGTGAAGCTACGCAATATGAATTCTTAGTCGAGCAGCTGCATGAACCTGCATATGAGAATGATGAATGAAAATGGGTCTACATCTTGGTTGGTCCAAAATCCCCATGGTACCATGAAATTCACACTTACCTACTAAATGGTATCATATCTCCTCACCTTACACGAACCCAATGCAAAAACCTTATTCGCAAAGCTTCCTGCTACACTATCATTGCCCAAACCCTATATCCTCATGGTTATCATGATACTCTCTCTCAATGTTTAGATCAAAATGAGGTTGCAATGGCTCTCAAGGAGGTACACGTAGTAATTTGTGGTGCTCACACAAGCGGGATAGTGCTAGCAAAGAAAATCCTTCGGGCCGGGTATTATTGGCCTACTCTAGAACATGATGCATGTGAGTTTTTGAAATGATGTTTACCTTGTCAATAACATGCTAATCTGATCTGGGCTCTAGCTCAGGACTTGCAACCCATTGCACCGCCATGGCCTTCTGCCTACTGGGGGTTTGATCTTGTCGATCTTATTGCACCACTTTCTTCTGAAGGACACAAATGGATAATCACTGCCACTAATTACTTCACTAGGTGGGTCAAAGTAGTTCCCCTTGTCACTGCTACAAGAGTTCAAGTGTCCAAGTTTATCCTATATCATATCATATGTCACTTCGGCATCCTAGCTACCATTTTCACTGACCATGGAGGTAATTTTGAAAACCTAAATATGGAGGAATTGTGCACTTCCCTTCATATCCATCACCATTTTTCTAGCCCATACTTCCCACAAGGTAACGGTTAGGTAGAGGCAACTAATAAAACCCTACACAAAATCCTAAAGAAAATTGTCAATGATTCTGACCATGATTGGCATTTACAAATCAACCCCGCCTTATGGGCCTATTGCACTTCGTTCTGTACAGCCACAAGCACAACCCCATACTCACTGGTTTATGGTGCTGAAGTAGTATTACCTATTGAGGTTGAACTCCCATCCTTGCACATTTCTTTGCCAGGCCAGATATCATATGAGGATTACAGAGTGGCTAGACTCACTCAACTAGATTTTCTTGATGAAAAAAGGCAACATGCCTATGGCCACCTCATGGTCTACCAGAATTTCCTAAAGTGCAACTTCAGCAAGAAAGTCCATCCACTCCAATTTCAAGAAGGAGACATGGTCCTCAAATAGAACATGAAAGTCCAAGTTGACCGAGAAAAGAATGGCAAGTTTGAGCCCACATTGCTTGGTCCTCACATGGTCACGACATATTTTGGCTCAGGGGCCTATCAGTTATCTACACTTGAAGGTGAAGTCATGAATGATCCCACTAACATCATTTAGCTCAAGAAATTCTATGCCTAAAAAATTTAAAAAAAAAAAAAAAAAAAATTGTTCAATGGTGAATACTTGGCAATTCAAGCACCTTGGATCGATACCCTAGTGAAAACCTAAAAATTAGGTGGCAGGTGTACTTAGCCTATTCATTATCTATTAATGACCTACATATCCAATATCACCCCCTTACATATCATCACCCATCTCCCCATTTTCCAAGATAATCCAAGAGTTCCCTCTTCGCACTCTAACAACTCATGACACCAGCTTGGAAAGCCTACCGAGATCTCATATTCTACCATGGTTAGCATATCTATTCCATCCTTATACCTTACCACATGTATTATATCATGTGTATTTAATCCTTAAAACCATGCCTTTATATCATATACCTATACCAAGCCACAATATTCTATGTACCACATCCTTGTCACGCAACCAATAATTCTGTGTATCATACCCATGTAAAAATAACCATATTGCATCAATGTGATTTCCTTGTCTTGAGATTTTTCCTATCATATGCACATCTGCTACTATATTCTATCCTGCATTCTTGAGTCATCCACCCATTTCCTATTCATGCTTGTATATTTTTGAGCCTGGGTTACCCTTTTGTTCCTGCATCATATCCCCTAAACTGCTTTTTCCCTTCTTCCATAAGACCACTATTGGTCTCATCATGGATCTTTGTTCCTCTTCTGGAAGAGTCTCTTCTACAGATGGTTGATCTTCTGCACTTGCTCCCTCTAACAACACTTCCACACTTGGTAAGTTTTTCTCCTTCTCTTTTTCCTTCTACTCTATTTGTTGCATCACATCTTCTGCTAATAGCTACAGCAAGGTCAGACCTTCTTCTTCCTCTTCTGGCTAATTTTGAGCTAGCTTAATTTTGCTATCCTCCACCACTTCCTGATCACAATGCTGCACACTTCGACATAGCAAGGTTTCTCTTCCTTCTTGTTGGTTGTGCTTTGCGCCTCGCTTCTACCCCTGCGACCATTTCCTTTCTCCTTGGCTTTCATTTTCCTCCTCACTCCATCCCCCCGTTCCTCCTTCTACCACCTTTGGCATTTTTTACCTCTGCTCTTGTGAATCGGCCATTTGTATTTCACTCACAGCTTAATTCTTTGCTTACACTTTTCTTATGCTTTAGCTAACACTTCTTGTTGTTGTGCTTTCATCAAATTCACTCACCTTTTATAGAACCAATAACATTCTCCATTGCTTCCATTAAACGCTATCAATATCTTTAGCAACAAGCTTCAATACCTACCATCATAATAGTCAAGTTAGCAACCATCTCTATCCTTTCCACACTTCACCTCCCCTATAGTAATAGTATGCTATATCTGATCTCTTTCCACTAGCTTCTCATCCCACGCTTTTCATTGTACTATCTCCTCATCCCTAGATTTTCTTCTGCTAACCTTCTCATCTTTATCTTTCCTACCACTATCCTATCATGTCGAGCTTTTGTATGGTAATCCCTTGTAAATACTTTGGTTTGTCCACTGTATATTCCTTGCATGTCTGTCCTTCGCTTGGCATCATTGTGTATCTCTCATCTCTTTGCATCAATTCATGCTTGATCTAAAAATCAAATAAAAATAAAAATTTGTAATTCTCTTGGTTAGGTGCTTCAGTAAATCCTCGTACGCAATCCCTTGTCATCAAAATGTTGTCCTAAATAGTTTTGATTTCCTATTTGATCCTAGTCATTGATATTAGCAATAGATCCTTGTAGGATGCATGCTTCCTCTCGTCTGATCTTGGTCCCTCAGTATCTAGTACTACCGATCTCTTTGGCAAAAGGTTATTTTTTCATGAATTTACATTTTCTTTCGATTTATTTTCTTTTTAGGATTTCAAGTTTGGTTCTTAAAGTATCTCTTCCAAGTGATTTAGGTTGTTGCCTCCTCATGGTCACCATTATCTTTTATATCATGGTGTGCTATGAATGGGGCAATTCAAGAGCATGGTTTTGATCAGGTCTTTTTTCTTTTCTTTTCTACTTGTGAGTCAATCGGATATGACCCTTGCATAGTCCAAATGTGTGATCACGTGTAGTTACATGGTGCACTTGGGAAATATTTTTTGCTTGTGGGTTACCCAGTATCATTTCCACTTTGATTCTTTCGGGATTCATATGTGATGCCGGGGCAATACTTGCATGTTTGTTTCGCGTCAGTCCTATGTAATATTGGTAAAAAGGCCTTGATGTTGTTAGTAACCTTGGCATATTAACAATATTCCTATATCAAAATAAGTGCTCAACTACATGGTGGTGTTCCCCTTTGGAACACCCACACGCTCAAGCTTCAATGGATTACTTCACACTCCCATCTTATCAAAACATCCCATCCTATCCAAGCATCCCATCCAATCAGTCTTACAATCATGATCTAATAGTTTTATCCATATCATAATCATATCTCCTTCATTCATCATAATAATAACTCCTTTATCAATCATAATCATAGCTCCTTCATCATTCATAATCATAGCTCCTTCATCAATCATAATCATAGCTCCTTCATCAATAATAATCATAGCTCCTTTATCAATCATAATCATAGCTCCTTCACTAATCATAATCATATCTCCTTTATTAATCAGAATCATAGCTCCTTCATCAATCATAATCTTAGCTCCTTCATCAATCATAGTCATACCTCCTTCATCAATCCTAATAATATCTCCTTCATCAATAATTATCATAGCTCCTACATCAATCATAATCTTAGTCATCACCAATCATAAATCCTCGAATCATAATCTCTCCAAATCTCCCATCTTCCAAATCACTTCCCTAGGTTCAATTTAGAAAAACAATTGCCCTCCCCACTCTCCCTGTAGCCAGTGTTCTTACCCATTGGTTATCCTTGCACCCAAGGTTTTCCTCTATATCGTTCTCCCATAGTGAGAGTACGTGCTTCCTTGAACCACCTCTCCTCGCCACTCTCAGTCCTCCTGCTCGCCCTAGATTCTTGTACCTTTAAAGAAGCTATCGGGCCTCACCTGCTCTCCCTGCCATCTTCGTGAGGGAGCATCACATAGTCTACTCTCTCCTCTTCTATTCAAGACTAGGGCAATCATGTTGTTTTCAAAAGTTTTCTTCATGTCGTCTATCTTCAAACTTCTTTGAAATAGTATTGTTTCAACACTAACTTAAAGAGGGGCAAAATGTAGACACCTAAATCTGATTACATCACTTAAGTAATCCTATTTAGTCATCTCCTAAGGCATCATTAATTAAATATTTAATTAATCTATTGTCGTCGCCTAGTTAATTAGTTAATTTAATTAACTATAGACCAATTGATAAAATTAAAAGATCACCCAAAATCAATTTATCAATTAAATCCCTATTACTCTATTAAATTGAATATATCTTCAAATCTATTCAATTTAATTTTATATCCTCATTTTATTAAATATATCATTTAATAAAATATCTAAAATCCTAAAAACCTCCCTAAACTCTATCCTAACCCCTAATCCAACCCATTCACACATACTAACCTCACTTAGCCACCTTACTAACCTATCCCATCAAATCTAAGCCACTTGCCCCCTAATCCCCTTCTAATCCAAGCCTAATCCTCACTCTAACCATGTGCACAACCTTAATCCTATATTAAGAATTCCTAACCCAAGCCAAAGTCAAGACTTCCACCCACCTCTCATTTTAATTATAAAAACAAAGACTTCGTCCTCCATTTTAAAGTCAAAACTTCCACCCACCAACCATTTTAATATTCAAGCAAAGACTTCATCCTCCATTTTAATATTCAAACAAAGACTTTACCCTCCATTTTATTATTCTAACAAAGACTTAACATCCTCTTTTAATATATCCAAATAAAGACTTGACCTACCCAAACCACTTGCCTCTTAATCTCATCCTAAGCTAAGCCTAATCCCATCGTTAAGCATGTGCACAACTTTAACCAAGGGTTAAGAAAGTCTTAAACGGAACCAAAGTCAAAATTCCACCATTAAAGTCTTGCATTCCTATCCAAGAGCCTTAAAGGCTCTTTAAAGACTTTTTATACCTATTTTCCACACTCATCCCCCACTTTTCTTCCCTCATAACTTCCTCTAACCACCTATCTTGACCATCTTCCCTATCCAATCTCTTTGTGAGACCTGTCACAAGGCTAGAGCTTTGAAGAAGCACAATCCATGTGCTCTCTTCTCCTTGCATCTTAGCCCTCATTAACCAATTCCCCTTCCTTGCATCCTAACCCTCCATCTCACTACCCCTTGGCCTATAAATGAAACCCTCTCCCTTCACAAATATCATCCACTTCTATGCTAATGTTATAATGCCATTTTGAGAGACTAAGGAATATCAAAATACCATCATAATGGAAAAATCCATCCACAAATCCATTTTGAATTATATCCTCCATCGAAGATTGAGCAACTTCATTGAGCACACATCACATCTTACGGACACATCTATGCAGCAAAGGGAAGATTGCTTGGTTTAAGAGGTTTACACATTCTTAGGCTACTTTGGTAATTTTGTCTAATCATATATGTGAGTTAAATCTATTCTTTTGAGTGTTTTTATTATCCATTGTATTCTTTTAAGCACTAGTTTTATAGCTCTATAGAAACATGGGGAAAAACTCATGTGACAACTCTATTTTCGAATTTGTAGAAGAATGCATGGGTAAAGGAGCCCTCTAGGCTACCTAGACATTAACAAGGTCAAAATTAGGTCCCTAACATGCTATACTATCATATGGGTAGCTTATTTTCACACAAAAGGCACTTTGGGACCACCTAATGAACCTTCAAAACCCTAGTCAAGTCTAAATTCAAATTTCCTTTTTGACAGTAACCCATCCTAGCTCTTGTCAAGTGGGTTTAGTGAATCATTAACAAGGTAATTCACACAAGAAAGCTCACATTTATGAAATAAAATACATAACAACAAGGCTTTTGAACCTTCCAAAGATTTTCCTTGGCTTGTAATGTCCTCAATATTATTAAATAATAATATTTTTCTACCTGGCTGGGAATCAATGTTTCAAATCTCTTGGGCCCACTCTTTATTTTTTTTTAGTACTTGTCGGCTTATTTTTATTTTGTAATCCTTTGAGAAGTTTCCCTGAAGCCCTTTATAAGGCCTTCTTTTAGGTTGTTTTAGGCATGCAATTTGGATTAATGTTTTGTACTACAAATTTTGGTTGGAGTTCTGTTGTTTGGCATTTCGAAAGTGAAAGACCTTCTCTACTTGGATATTTTCAATTTTTGGTGGGATTCAACCCTCACCCTATTCTGTCTATGTATTACTCGACTTAGATCTGGTAAGTTGGAGTGTCATCCTTGTTTGGAAAATATTTATATCTATATCACTCTCTGATTATTATTTAATATTTTTTCTAACTTTTATTGGTATCTCCAGAAAAGGCGATCACTTGTTTTCCATTGTGTACAACTTAACTTGGGATCTAGAAAATTGGTGCACTATCCGTGTGCGAAAACATTATTACTATTCGTAGCGAGTCTAACTCCCTTTGTACTTCCTCTGCACAACCTCCTAATTGCATAGTACAAACATCTCCCATACGGGCAAGATGTCCAATGGGAGGCAATTCCTTCGACACTATGACATGTTGTCCAATAGCCTTCTTTAGTGATGACACATGAAAAACATAATGGATTTCAATCCTTTCAGGAAGCTCCAATTTGTAGGCAACTTCTCCTACCTTTCAAATCACTCTTTATGGTCTATAGAAGTGTGGTTTTAGTTTCTCCTTACCAGATGAATTTAGGGAGGATTGTTTATATGGTTGAATTCAAAGGTATACCAGATCACCCAACACAAAACTTCTCTCAATTCGATGTCAGTCTACAAATATCTTTTGTTGATCTTGAGCCCTTTGTATATTTTCCTTGAGGGATCTCATGATATCTAAACTCTCCTATAGCCAATCTTTATCCCTCGGTGCAAAACTGTATCCCAATGCCAAATCCATGAATGATGAAGGTTCATAACCATACAATGCTTTAAAGGGTGGCATGCCTTTTAACATGTGATAGGTAGTGTTGTAACAATGCCCACCTAGATGAAACCAATGCATCCATGCCTTCTGCTATGTTGAAACATAATTCCTCAAATAGCCCTCAAACCATTTGTTCACAATCTTTGTCTGTCCATCTGACTATGGATGGTAGCTTGTACTTGGTGACAACTCCATTCACGCTACCCTAAATAAATCCATTCAAAAAATTCTAAGGAAATGACTATCTTTATCACTTATTATATTTCGTGGAAGACCATGTAAATGGAAAACCTCATGAAAGAACAACTCGACCACTTGTGATGCTTGGTACTTGGTGGAAATGGAAACCAAATGGGCATACTTGGTCAAACAATCAACCACAAAAAAAATGCAATCCTTCCCCTAAACTTTGGGTAGCCTAGTGATGAAATCCATTGAAATTCTTTCCCACTTTTGATCATGGATTGATAATGGTTGGAGAAGTCCCGCAGGTAGGGTGTGCTGAGATTTGTTTTGCTGACAAGTAGAGCATTCCCATACATATTGTAAGACATCATTCTTAAGGTCCTTCCATGTAAAACGTTCTCAGATTTGCTTGTAGGTTTTTAGGTATCCTAGGTGTCCAACCAACAGTGAGTCGTGCATCTCCTTTAGAATTTTTTCCTTCATTTTGGACTCAGATACCAGATAAATATTGCCCTTGTAGTAGATAATATCATCTACCACCTTATACCTATCATCTTGTACTTGACCATCCATCAACCAGCAAGCAAATATGTTCTTAGAGTATTCAACCAATAGGTGTTCCTTCCAATCTACAGAAATTTCAGGGAATGAGCATATTGTAGGCCTCCTTGATAGAGAATCAACCATTACATTATGTTTTCCCTTTACATACACAATATAAAAATAAAAGGCTTGGATTTTTCTCACCCACTTCTATTGTTGTTCATTTAAATCTTTCTACTTTAAAAAATATCTTAAGCTGTTGTGATTTGTCTGCACCACAAATTTTTTCCCAACAAGATATTGCCAAAACTTTCTTAGTGCATGCATGATTGCGAGCATCTCTTTATCATAGATGGAGTACATTCATTCTACTTTTGAGAATTTTTTACTCTCCAATGCAACAAAGTGATGATTTTGTATCAACATCGCCCCAACCCCTTCTCCTAAAGCATCACACTCCAATATGAAGAGTAGATTGAAATCGGGTAGTGCTAGCACCGGGCATGAACTGATGACTTCCTTCAACTTGTGAAAAGTGTGTTGTACCTTCATATCCCAATGAAAAGAAATTTTTTTTGTCAAGATTATTAGTGGTACACTAAGCTATGAGAACCCCTTCATGAAACTTCTATAATAATTGCACAATCCAAGGAATCCATGTAGATTAGAGAGCATCTTGCGAGGTGACCAATCAAAGATAGCTTGAATATTTTCCTGGTGTACCTGGACCCCTTGTGCACTAATTATATATGCTAGATACAATATCTATGTCATTCCAAACTCACATTTAGACCTCTTGGAAAATAGTGATTGTGACTCCATAATTTTGAGTACTTCATCCAAATGCCTGAAATGTTCCTCCCATGTCTTACTATTGTTCACTCAAAAGTTTCCCACTCTAAACCCTTCTATCCAAATGATTCCATGAGTTTAGAATGCTTGGATGCTGGCTTAGAGCTCCCTATCCATAGAGTGTAAGAAGTAGGATTCAAATATAAATGCTCTCAGTTGAGCCTTGGAGACACGCTTCTTACTAGTAAACCATGCAATGGGAGGTTCTTTTAGAGATGAGATGCAAAAGTGAAAATGTCTATAAAATATGGCTCAATGATGCAATGAAAGATGGAAACTAAGCTAAGATGAGAATGCAAAATGCCATCATAAGAATCTTCCAAGGGAGAAAAAGTTCTATAAGAAGTATAACTAAAGTCCTTTTGTTGTTTCTCAAGTGAATGGTCAAAGATAGGTCCATCGTGATAGCTTGGAATAGGATCAAAGGAGGTATCACTTTCTTTATCTCTAAGGAAGTCTTTAGATCTAGAAGATGAAGACATTTGATGTCTTGGAGTGGACTATGCAGACCTTGAAGAAGATGAACCATGTGTATGTAAAGGTCTTAAGGGAGATTAATTTAAGAATGAAATCTTCTCCTCTAACCTTTTCTCAAGTTTAGACTTCATTTCTATCATGTGCTTAGAGAAATGAAGGTAAGAAAGATCATTTGTCTCTTCTATTTCTTTGTATTGAGCATATAGAACTCGAAACTCTTTTGTGGCATGGAGGATATCATGGTCATCTAGATTTGGTTGAGGTTTTGTAGCACAAGGTTTAGATCCCATAGTTTTAGATGCAAAACTAAGCATAAAAGAGCCTAGAAGATAACTTGATGTTGAAACTATAGGAGGTACAATGTTCACTTTTCAAATAGAGGGTAGCAATGAGAAAATGACTTGTTAAACAACGTGCCCAAGAAATTTATGACATAAATGACTTAAGTCAATAGCTAGGAAAGAAACCAAATATCCAAATAGATAGAGCAAGTAGGGTGACAAGTGAACAACTCTCCAACCCAAGAGTGTTGTCAAGAAATCAAGGTAACCATTTCAGCAAAAAGATACCTTGCAAGTGGACATAGACCATGAAGATAGAAAGACCAAGAGCGCAAAGACCAAAGAGTCACTTTAAGCATGTTCAAGCACTAGAGATAGAGGAAAAAAAAGTCAAATGATAAGACTCCCCTTAGTAAGAAACACAAGAAAATGTTTGCACTTGATGTTTTCACTTGGTTGATATAGTTTGACAATATTTGATAGCATAGAAAGTTTGATGTTCAAAAGCAATTTGTTTCCAAGCAAGATAGTGACACATGGAGTAGTCTTCAACCAATCAAGCAAGGGACAAATCAACCTTGCATGATACAAACATATGTGAGGTCTGTTGTTTAGTGTGGAGCCTGATTAGTCTTTGCATTTCAGCGTCTCCGTAGTTTGGCGTCTCTGCTTGATAGACTGTCGTCTCCGCCTGTTTATGTTGTATTTCTATTTTAAAATCTTTATTTCTGCACTTTGTAGCTAAAAAAAATAAAAAAAAAGAGTATAAATAAAAATTTGACTTTTAGTGGTTCCGTAGGATTTAGACCATTTTAAGCATTTTTACACATAGGAAAAACAACAAAAAAGTTAAAATTTTTTTTCCCATAGTTAAGCTCTCATTTTTGAAGATTTTGGCTAACTAACTAAATTGCTTTTTTTTTTGTCTCATTGTAGGTTGGAGCACATATGGAACCACTAACCATGTTTCTTGCAAGTTTTCATGTTGCTAAAAAAATGAACTTGAATGTTTAACCATTTGTCTTTGAATGCATGTTGCTAAAAAATGAACTTGAATGGTTAAACACATTTTCCATTGAATGAATGTTGCTCAAAACACACTCTTGAATGCCATGGATTAAAATCAACTTTCCTTGGAATGCATGCTTAAAACAAAAAATCCAATCTTGAATGCCAAGGATCAATTAACCATTGCAATATCAAACACTTCATTTGGAGCTTCTAAAAATTGAACAAAACAAATCTCTTTTCCACATGCAATCTAGGTAAAGTTTGATTTTTGGACATTTAAGAAACTTTGTTAAGTTAAAATACAAATTTGCAAAAATCAATTTTAGTAGTTCTTTGGACTCACCTCTTTTCTAATCACCCATCAAATATTAACCATTGGTTGCAATCTCAACACCATTTATGGGGATGGGTTTACTTGAAAAAGGTGTTAAATGTTCCACAATCTAACTCACTCACTTGGTCTTTGAACATTTGCTTTAACTTTATCAAAATTCTTAAATGGCCAAAACTCTAGATTAAATCGATCACACTTCAAGTTTGGGCACTAAAATTGAACAACAACTGATGTGGAGAGCCTCCGGGCGCGCGCTTGAAATCGGATCTCACACACTTTTGTTTTGGGCTTAAAACAATTTCACACTCAATCTTGAATGCCTTAAAGAAAATTAATCGATACTTGACGTGGAGGGCCCCCGAGTGCGCGAGTTTGCTTTTGTTGACCCTAACTCTTCTTATTGTTTGCATTCTTCGATCAATTTACTTTTGTTGGCGCTTCAAAGTTGGAATTGAACATTGTCTCTTAAACATGAGTGCTTGCAAAGTCTAGATTAGCACACATAAGAGTCAGTTGGTAAAAGAACAAGCGTGTTTTTTAGCCCAAGGTCATCCAAGTCTTCTCTCCCCTTGTCGTCTTTCGAGGCCATTTTGGGTGCATAAGATTAGGATCCAAAACCTTGTTTCTTTTTAGGAGGCTTTCTTGGGGATTTCATCACCCCTTGGACAACCTCAACTCCAGTGTTCCAGCGGAGTATAAGAATAAGGAGGTGAATCGAAAGACACCTCTCTTGGGATCAAGATTTGGTCACTCAGGCTAAGCCTCAAGTAACTTTATACCCTTGAGAAGTGAAAGAGGAGAAGTGGGTTACCGCTCCTCTCGGCTGTGTGACATCTTTTTGATTTCATCTACGGATATGGACCTCACACACCTTGTGTATATCGAGGACCCCCTAGCTAAACCAAATTTCATCCTTGTAGAAAGCTTCCTAGGATGTTGGTGTGTTTGACGTGCTTGCTCTGAAATTTGTCTGCTTGTTTGTTCATAGCCTTTGAATGAATGTTTGCCAACTATGGTCAAAATCTCTGAAAAGCAAAAATCTCCCAACTCAAGGCATACTTAGCGTAGTCACTGCCTCATCAGAAGATCATCCAAATCATCCCAAATCCAAAGTCCATCCAAATCATCCCCCCTAGCCAGCTAGCAACCCAATCCAAAATCACCCAAGCCTTTAGGGAATTGTTGTCACTCTGCCAGAGTTTGCTATCCAATCAATCCTACCAATCAACCAATCTCACCAAGGTTATCCCTCAAACAGAGCATTGTCTAGGGTAACCCAGCTTTGTCACTTGTATCCCTCATCACCTTGAGCTAAAGATTGGGATCCACAAGTGGTCAATCTCATGTCATGCCCATAGGATCATTAGTCTATCCTTAAGTTTGACACAATCTCCACCAATCCTGCACATAGGAAAGAAAAACTCTCACTTTTTGACAGCATGCCCTTGAAGTCTTCCATCCATAGGAAAGCCAAAAATCCCCAGCCAATCCTCCTTAGGTCTGTCATACAACTTTGACTCTCCCTAGGAAATCTTTCATCAACCAATCCAAAATCTGAGCTTAATCCAAATCCGACCATGGGCTTCCGTGTTCATCCATATGCAAGACCCCATCCCCATCAAACTCATCGTCAAAGCATGAAGTACCAATCCTATCATGATATATTCAGTCGTATTGTCCTAGCTCCTGCCACCTCCTATTCCAATGATGATGAAGATCTTGTTGACTATTAAGGGTATCTTGAGAGCCTTAGAAAGATTCCACCAACCATCCCCCAAAATCCGAGAGTTATTCCAAACTATCTAGTCATGCCATTTGATATACCAACTTCTCCTCCATCACCCAATCAACCTAGCTTCCAATCTTCCACCCCCATCACACTAGCTATTCCTATCAATTCACGTCCACCTCTCACACACAAGTCTCCAAAGAATCTCCCAGAGGAAATACAAGAAAAATAGCCTCTAGTAGTTGATAAGCCATGTCATCTAATCCAACCATGTGAAGTAATCAGTGATGAAGCTTCCCCATCCATAATATCGTCTCCATCTCCCATAGCTACCATCCCCATACCATCCATCAAATTGCTTAAAATCCTTCCACTTCCCACAAGCATCAAAATCCCACCACCTATCAAATCCCTCCAAATCCTATACACCTCCCCTCCAAGCATTTCCCAAATCTCCCGTGATGACCCTTATGCATCCATCTTCTACTCACCCATTTCCACTACCGAATCTCCCATCTATCCATCCACTGCCTTTGAAGAATCCATCCCTTCACCTCCTATCACACCATCCATCCCAATCCAATCCTATCCAGATCTTGCCCAAGATCATGTTGACATCCCCCAAAGCATAAACGAAGATATCCTTGCACCATGTCTTCCATCCATAGCGCAGTCACCATCCCCTCCATCTCCAAAACCTCAAGCCATACCTCCTCCACTGCAGGATATCTTTTCATCCCCTCAGCTAAATCAAGATCCTATCCTACCATCTCCTCCGCTCCATGCTTCCATCTTACCACCTATTCAAGCTATTCCACCATCTATAATCTGTAGACACCTAAAAACCTTTAGAAAATAAAGTATTTTTATTTTCTGAAAAAGTCCTGATGACATCATCATTAATTAATTAATTAATTAATTAATTAATTAATTAATTTTTATGCCATTAAATCCCTTTATCTTAATTAAAAATATTTAATTAAGGAATCCCTCCCAAAAATGTTTAAATCTTATTTCCTTATTTATTAATTAATAAATTGACCAAAAATCCTAAACTAAATAAAAAAATTATTTTTTGCCCAAAACTTGGCCAATTTCCTTATGACCAATAACCTCTTCCAAAATCTTCTAATCCTTCTTTAATTTCGATTAAAGGCTAATCTCATCATTTCCTCCCCCTAACCCCAACTCAAAATATTTAATTAAAATTAAATATTAATCCTCATGTTTATTAAAAAGTTTAAATAAATATCTCCTCAACCCAAACCCTTGAAATAAATAAAACTTTATTTATTTCCTAAAAATCTAATTTATCCTCATCCTAAGAAGTTCTAGACTCTTCTAGAAAGTCTTCATCCTCATCCTAGGAAATTCTAGACTATTCTAGAAAGTCTTTATCCTCATCCAAAATCTAGACTCTTCTAGAAGATGTCTTTAAACCTAATCCTAATCCCCTCCTAACCTTGTCACATTCCCTAAACATGGGTTAAAACTTACTAACCCAAGCCAAAGTTAACAAATATCTCCTCCTTCACCCACCCTCATTAAATGCCATCCACTTGCCTATCCCTAAGCTAATCCTAAACCATCCTAATCCATCCTCTAATCATTTGCAGAAGCCTAAACAAGCTTAAAACCTTCCTAATCAAGTCCAAGTCGAAATTTCTCTCATCACCCTCAAAATATCTCAACCATAAAACTTTATGAAGTCCACTAGGTCATAAATGACTCTTACAAGCCCTTTTATTGCTCTTACAAGTTATTATGAGGGTCTTTATGAAGATTTTATCCCTTGAGCCTCCTTTGTTGACTCATCCTTCCCCTTTCCTCCATCCTCTCACCATGTGACATGTGTCACTCCTTGATTGGCTATAAGGAAGCACAATCCATGTGCTCTCCTCTCATGCAATCTGAGCCCTCCATAAGCTTTTTCCCATCCTTGCATCTTAGCCCTCAATCCCTCAAGCCTCTTGCCTATAAATTGGATCCTTCCCCTTTGCAAAATAACACAATCCATGAAGTAAAGTTATAATGCTATTTTGAGAGCCAAATCCATACTAAAGCCATCTATCCACACCAAAAATCCACAATCATCCATTGAAGCCCTTTTTGAAGCATAAAGCTTGAGCATACATCCTATCTATTTAGAAAAAGCTACTCAACAAGAGAGCTTCTTATTGAGAGAGCCCATTAATGGCTCATATTCTCAATTAAGAGCTCATCTTAGTCTATCTTGAAGTTTATGAATTTTGTTTAGTTTGTAGAAGCTTTATTTAAATTTGGTTTCTATTAGCATACTAACATTGCTCATATACATAATCTACCCTCTTGGTTCACTTACATTCATCCATGGTGGCCTCCTCTCAGCAAAAGAATTAAGAACAGTATCTCCCCATTGCAATACATCTGATAAAGCATTTCCACCATTTTTCGCAAACAAAAAGTATCCTCAGCTAGTTCAAATGCTCAATCGATGGCATTATCAAGGTCAAGGTTTAGGACCACAAGAGCAAGGAATCATAAAGCCTATTATTGCACAAAAGAATCCAGGATTTCATGGTCTTGGATATGTATCCAAAGGCTCACCATCTAAAGGTATTGGTACACCACACCCCCAAACCAAGCCTATATCCAAACCCACCATGCCAGCCTCCCATCACTCCTTCAAGAAATCTTATGTCATCCCCCCTCCACCATCTTTGCAACCCAAAACAACCTACCATACCCCCCCTTCATCTGCTAAATCCATTTTGGGTCCCTATGTCCCAAAATCTACCATCCTCCATCCTCCTATCAGCCATCATAAAAATCCTATTCCCTCCATTCCTATGCAAGATCAACAAAGGCACATATTAGGGCACATCGTCCATCATCATCCCCCTACATGCTCTTCCATATCCTCTTCATCTCACAAAGCTTCTCCTAACCATCTTCCCAAATCTTACCACAGCAATGTGAATGCCAACTTCAAAAAGCATAAAGCTAAAAATCCACATCCTAGGCAATCATATGTCTATTTTAAAAGACATACTCCAAAAAGGCAAAATCCAATCAAAGAATGCAAAATAATGCAAAAGCCTATAAAACAAAAATCCAAAACCATGTGGATCCCAAAGAAAAAAGTTGAAACCCAATGCATAATGGCATCCACCATTGCTAATCCTCCATCCAGTGACTCATGTCCCCCATCTCCTAACTCCATCTTGGGTGTCTATATCCCCAAGCGCGCTTCCACAAATCCACCATCAAGCCCGCATCTACCATATATCCCCCATATGCTCTTTTCACACCTGTCCCAACATGTGCCAATGTTGATCCTGCAAGCATCCCCATCTCATGCTCCTTTCCAGCCTTTTCATCCCCCCATCTCCTACCATCAATCCCATCTAATCCAATCTATTGCATAAATCACACCTCTGGTGTACCAACAGCTAGCAACAAAATTGAACATTCTAATAGCTAGTGAAAAATCCCAAGGAAAAAGCCAAAAATAGCTAAAGAAAGCCAAAATCATTCCAGCTAAGTCCAAAGTCAAAAAGTCAAAAAAAAAAAAAGAGAAAAAGAAAAAAATAAAAATAAAGCTTCCACTAGTGAAAACTTGGCAATACAAGCGCCTTGGACAAGTACCATGATGAAAACTTGGCAAACAAGCGTCATGCGTAATCCAGCCATCCCCAACTTAGCCTATCATCCTCATGCTTTTGGTCACATCTTGTCATCTAGCTCCATCTTCCAATCTATCCATCTATCCTCCACCCTCCACCTTCCATCTCACACCATCCACTTATCTCCTACAGCTTATGCCAACCACCACAGCTATCATCCATCTCCCTAGCATCTTTAGCTTTTCCATCCTAGCTTCAATCCTATCACATCCATTGTAAGACCTCCTTCCACATGTCATATTCTGACTAGGGGCATTTTATTCCTTGGAGATCTTGTCTTGTCCATCCTCCCTTGTCATTGGTATCTAGCTCTAGGCTATCCTCATGTAAACCCAATGTCATCTCTTTATATCCATCATAATCCTAGCTATCTCCCATCCTATCCAGCCATCTCATCCTGCTCCTCTAGCTATCCTTGGTCAAAAAATCTCTCATCATCATTGGGATGCATCCTCCCCAAATCCATATCTTCTACTATCACCCCATCCTTAGCTTTCGCATCTTGCATAGCATTGAACCATCTCGCTATCCTATCATCCTGAGCTTTTGCCTGCTTGTAAATATCTTGGTCTGTCAGCTTTTACATCCTCTTTAGCTTAGTACCATTGTATCTATCCAGCGTTTGTGTCAGTTCGTTCTTGATCAGCATCTTGCACACATTGCACACCTTGGTTAGCTATTCCAATGCATCTTTTAGCTAGATCTCCTGTCACCAAAGTGTTATCCTTCTTAGTTCAGCTTGCCAGACACATCACTCATCCCGATCCACCAGCTTAAGTGCTCTCCAATAGGTCCTTGTAGGATATAGCTTTCCTCATGTCTGATCTTGGACCGTTAGTACCTCGTCCTACCCATCTCGTTGGCAAACGGTTCTCTTCTGGATTTTCACTTTCTTTCGATTTGGAATCTTCCCTTTTGGGTCTTGAAGTATCTTTTCCAAGCAATCTCTTTGTTCCTTCCTCAAGGTTGCCATGATCTTCCATATCATGGTATGCTGCGAATGGGGCAATCAGAGCGTAAGGTCTTGATCATGTCTTTTGCTTGTTTTCTTTTTTTGCTTGTGGGTTACCTAGTGTCGTTTCCACGCTGCTTCCTCTGGGGTTCATGTGTGATACTGGGGCAATCCTTGTGTGTTTTTTTTGAGTCAGTTTGTCAGTTCTCTGGACGGTTAGTAAAAAGGCCTTGATGTTCTTGGTAACCTTGGCAATTAACCAACAGTCCTATAGCAAATCTAGTGCTCAACTACATGGTGGTACTTCTCTTTGAAGTATCCCCCTGCTCAAAAGCTTCAATGGATTCCCTTCATCTCCATTATCCCCCATCCATATCCTACATCTGTCACTCCTACCCTAGCTTATGCATCAGTATCTCTTTGAATCACTCCTCACACTTAGCTTTAGGGATCCACAATCCTAGTCTTAGGGATCTACCAATCAAATCAATCCACCAAGCCTCATCTTTTGAGATCCACAATCCTTGTCCTAGGGATCTCCGAAACCCATCTTCTGCCAATCTGACTCTTTGAAATCCTATTGCATCAGCTTCACCATTCTATCTCCCTACCACAGATTCATTTTTATAGTGCTCCGCTCCTCCATCTCCCCCCCCAATCCTGGAAAGTCTTAAGCTTTCTTTACTCTTGTGCATTTGATTCTCCTTTATCATTCTCCCATAGTGCGAGTTTGAGTTAATTCAACCCCTTCTCTTTGCCAACCTGTGTCTTAGCTCATCTCAATTTCTTGTACTTTTCAAGAAGTTATCGAGCCTCATTTCTCTCCCCGCCACCTTCTTGAGGGGGCATCATCTAAGTCTAGTCTCTCCTCTTCTTATCCGAGACTGGGGCAACCTTGTTGCTAAAACATCTTCTTCGTGTCATCTTCATTCAAACTTCTTTGAAATAGTGTTGTCTCAACACTATGTCAAAGAGGGGCAAAATGTAGACACCTAAATTTGATTACACTGCTTTGGTAATCTAATTTAGCCATCTCTAAAGGCATCATTAATTAAATTCTTATTTAATTAATCCTTTTCCATCCCTAGTTGATTAATTTAATTAATCATCTATAGTCCTAATTGATAAATCAAATAAATCTATTATTTATCAATTAAATCCTTTTCTCCTATCTAATTCCAAAAATCCCCATTTATTAAATAAATCTATTTGATAAATAAAATCCTCAAATTCAAAAACCCCTAACCTATCTCTAATCCTCCATTTAGCCTATTCCACCCCATCCACCCATACTAACCAAGCTTAGCCACTAACTCACCCACCCTCATTAATTCCATCCACTTGCACATCTCTAAAATTCCTAATCTAATCCTAAACCCAAGCCTAATCCACCCCCTAATGTTGTCACATTCCTTAAACAAGTTTAAGACTTTCCTAATCCAAACCAAAGTCTCCCCTCAAAAATCCCAACCACCAAGTCATGAGTGCTCTTACAAACCATAAAAGACTCTTACAAGCCCACTCATGACTCTTACATTCATCTTCCACACTCTTCCCTCTTCCACACTCATTCATCTTACATCTCTCTTACATACTCAACCCCACTCATCATGCCTTTAACCAACCCTTTACCCTACCCTCTCACACTCATCCTCCTTGTGACAAGTGTCACCATCCCATTGGTGCTAAACAAGCACAATCCATGTGCTCTCCTTTGAGTGCATCCTAGCCCTCCTTAAGCCTTCATCCATCCTTGCATCTAAGCCCTCCATCCCTCTACCCCTTAGCCTATAAATTGAATCCCATCCCAAGCCATTTCATCAACAATCTTTGAGCTAAAGTTACCATGCCCTTTTGAGAGCCAAAAGCCATACCCATACCCTTATAATGCCAAATTGAGAGCTCACAAAGCTACCAATTTGCTATTATACATCTCCATCATTGAAGAAACTTTGAGCATTTGAGCATACATCCCCAATCTATACATAGACACATCTCAAAAACAAGAGAAAAAGCTCATTGAGAGAGCCTATCCATGGCTCACATTCTCATTTGAGTTTGTCTTCTCTTTGTCTCTCTTATATGTTATGTTAGTTTAATGTGTAAATGCTTTCATTAGATTAGTATTTCTAGCACATTAGATTAGTGTATACACATACTTCTATTATTTTTTGTTATTGATTATATTTGCATGTAGTTTTTATTTCTGTCCGTGGTTTATCCTAACAAGGTCTTAAAAGAAAGCCCTAGAACTATTGTCATGTGTATGTCCAAACAATTTCCACATGTCTAGCACATTTGAGATCATATCAAGTAATATCTACCTAGAATTCATAGTTCATTACTCAACAAATTGGCCCACGCTTGATGCTACTTCGCCTCACACCATGTGGTTTCCCACAAGAGATATTGGCTTTGTCATGGAAATTCCATAAGCATAACCAAGGGAACACAGATGGTGAGTGTAAAATCATAGGGTGATCGGGGCAATCCACTAGGATCGATCCTTGCACCAAGAAGTTGAGTGAAAAAATAAGGTAGCTACTAACCTAGGGTGTTTAGAAAGGATTTCCATTCATAGCACTCCTCTTGCTCCTAATATAGGACACCTCACCTTGCGATGAGTAACCGGTCTCACAACTACAAGAGTACCTTAAGCATTCCTCCCTAGTGATCTCCTCATGGTCGCAATCCCATAAGAAATCACACTAGGTAAGATAAGTTCTATGTCTACCAAATTTTTGTTTCATTGGTATCCTTGAGCTTATAGTGGGTTGGAATAGCCACGTTCGCTTGTCCCCAATTGGGTCGTTCCTCTTGGTTGCCCAAGAGAAAACCCTCTAAAGGATTCTAGAGTATCACAAAATGGATCCACTCTCAAAAGTCAAGATTTTTGATTCACCACAAGGGTGAAGAGCATACTTTTCTATCTTGATTGTTTCTCCCTAACACTCTAAGAAGTTTTCAATCACCCATTACTTTCGAAATCCAATGGCAAGTCAAGATTTCTGATTCACCACAAGGGTGAAGAGCATAATCTCCTATCACCAAGGGACCCCAATCGTAATTGTAAATATGCCTAGAAAAATGAATAATTATTCAATGCCGCACATGAAAATAATAAAGCAAGATAGTTTGGGTTTTTATGCTTTGGGAAGCCCTACAAGCAAGTGGTAGTAGCCCTTGTGCATTTGAAGCTTTGACATGCGTTCTTTTTAGAAATGAAATGAGAAACTTCTTGCAAAGAAACTAAGGTTAGGGCATGACAACCAAGTAAAACCTACAACAAAAAGTGGTTAGTTTCCTCAAATATCCAAGTTATCTTCCAACCAAGTGTATGCAAAGAAAGTGCAAACTAATCACAAATGCTCTCATTTTTACTCTTTGCTTTTAACCTAGTCAACAAGATTAGACTTTTTTGCTATGATTTCAGATCTTTAAAAAAAAATGAAAAGAAGAGACCCCTGCTTAAAACTAGAGAGCTTTCAAAAAATGCAAGAAATTCAAAAAAAATCTCTCCATTGTGTCCTAGGGACCCATTTTGTCAAAACATAATAGATTTATTAAATCGAGTTTTTGATCCTTAATATGACATCAAATTTCAAAACACAAAGAAAGTACCCCCCTTAGAATTCAAAAACCTTTCTAAAAATGTAAGTTTTTTCAAAAAAGATGCTGATTTGAGACCAAAAATGAATTTTTATGAAAAACAAAGAAAAATACAACTCACTCAAATCATGTCAAAATGCTCTTAAAAGTGGACTGAGACATGTTGGACACATACCTAACTTGAAAAAAACTTTTCAGAACCAAACTCCAAGTGGTTTAGGAGGTATGATCAAATCTTCAAACAAACTAGGTTTTTGGCCTTCAAACCAATCTGCATATGGGTTGGCCTTAAAACTAAAGTGAGAACTCTAAAAAACTACTTGATTAGATCCAATATGCTGTTGTAAAAAAATAGAGATGAAAAATAAAAGAAAATGGAGTTAAAAACTTGATTCAGCCCCACGGTGGGTGCCAAAAATGTAACTCAAAAGTGTCCCACTCTAAACCCTTCTATCCAAACGATTCCATGAGTTTGGAATGCTTGGATGCCAGCTTAGAGCTCCCTATCCACAGAGTGCAAGAGAGTATATTTCAAGAATAAGAAGTCTCTCAGATGAGCCTTATAGATACTCTTCTTGCTAGTAAACAATGCAATGAGAGGTTCCAAAGACAAGATGCAAGAATGCAAATGTCTCAAGAAGTTCCTCAAGGATGCAATGCAAATGTTGTTTAAACTAGAATGAATATGAGAGGTGCAGCTATTCTAAGCATGGATGAGAGTTTTACAATCCAAATAACTACTATGTGATTTAAGCTACATGTAAAAATGGAAGCTAAGCTAAGCTACAATGCCATGGATGAGAGAATGTAGACAAGAAAGATAAGTTCTCCACAAAGCTCCAAAGAAACTTGTAAGAAAACCTGCAACATAAAAATACTCAGAAGATGGATGGATTTGGGAAGGAGAGAGCGCTCTTCTTTTAAAGTTGTACGAATGGTGAAGATCAAGATGAAGATGGTGGATGATCAATGGTGGAATTTGAAAGGAGGAGTGATCCATGTGCACACACAAGTTAACCAATAGAATATAAGTTGATTTGTCATACAAGAAAAAAGTCACAAAGCCTTTTCTTTTAATTGCAAAAATAGAAAATGGACTTTATGTGTGCACTTTAAGTGGGTTAGAAGAATGGGGTCTTTTATTTAATTAAAAGGGGACATGTTCTTTTAATCAAATAATGAACTTAAGATAGCATAGTCAAACTATAGGTTATAATTAAATAAATTGATTATTAGCAATTTGGTCTAGGTAAATGATAAAATTAATTTAGTCAAAATGCTGAGAAGGGGGCTAATAGTCTAGATGACCATTTTTAGGTGATTACAACTATAAATAAGTATGTCATCAAAAAAATACCAATAGGTACTTTCGCAATTTCTTGTTGAAGATGTGGTTCATGCATGACTGGAAAGTAGCTGGAGCATTTGTTAGACCAAATGACATAACTAGGATCTGATAATGTCCATAGTGGCAATAGAAGGTAGTCTTCTCCACATTGTCGTCCCTCATGCAGATTTGATAGTATCTTGAATGAAGATCTATTTTGGAAAAATAGAGTGCACCATGAAACTCATCCAATAGTTCATCGATACTAGGGATGGGGTACCTATTTTTAATGGTTATCTTGTTCAGTGCATGATAGTCCACAAACATTCAAAGGGTTCTATTCTTCTTCTTAACCAAAACTACTGACGATGCAAAGGGACTAAAACTAGGACTAAATCCATCCTTTCTCTAGGAGTTCTTGGATTTTTTTTCTATCTCCTCCTTAAACCCTTTTGGATGGCGGTAGGGTGTAGTAATGACAGGTTTGGCTCCTTCCTCCAACACAATGGTGTACTCAAATCCTCTATGTGGAGGGATGCTTGGAGGGATATTGATGAAGAATGTACTATGCTTATCCAATAGTGTGAAGCTCATCATCCTAGTAGTTAGTCTGTTGTCCTTTCATCACTTTTGTTGATATCAAAGATTGTCCTACCCAAACAATATCATCTTGTCAAAGAATAACTTCCATATGTTGTGTTGAAATTTCCTTTGAGCCTCCATTTGACATTCCCCTGAGGACTACCTTCTTTCCATCCACTTCAAATGAAAATTCCATTCGTTTGAAGCTTTGTGTGTACTCGTCAAATATTTCCATCCACTGGATGCCAAGAATGACTTCCATGTCATCTAGATCTACCACTAGGAAATCTTCGGTCACGATATGGTTTCCCATGGAAATTCTAAGTTATGGGACCAAATGGGTACATGATAGGAGGTTTCCTTTGGCTACCTTGACTTGGAATCCCACATGTGTCTCTATAGTTAAATATCTTTGTTTTACAAGTGATGAATTAATGAAATTAAGTGTGGCCCCATTGTCCAGCATGACTATGACCTGTTGTCCTTGGAGAGTTCTGCATACCCAAAAGATAGTACACCTCAGAGTGCCCATAAGAGCAATGATTCCTTCTCAACATATTAGTGCAGCAATTCTCTCTGCATGATTTATGTTTCCCTCTTTTGCAATTTGTTGATCATCTTCTTTGACTCGTGGTTCCTCATCCTCTTCACTGTCTAATTTTATCGCCTCTATGTAATCGATCTTCCCCTTCCCTAAGCGTCAGTGTCCTGGTTCCCTTGATTCCTTACAATTAAAACATAGCTTCCTGCTCCTCAAATCTTGTCTCATAGCTTCATCTATTTGAGTGCTTCTTTGGAGGGGGCTTGTTGTCTTTCTCCTTCAGAACAATCGGTCTTTCTCCTTCAGAACAATGGGTGGCCTGGCATGTGAATAACTTTTAGAAGAAGAAGTGGATTTTTCCATGTCTCGTGCCTTCTTGATTGGTTTCACAAGTGTGTCAGGGTTAAAACCCTTCACCCAACCCTTTAAGGGTTTGGTCAACCCATCCATGAATAAAACAACAATTCTTCTCTCAATAATGTTTGTCACTAGTACTAATAGCCTCTGAAATTATGTAATGTAGCTCTTTTTAGGCTACTCAAAAGAGCTACATTACATAATTTCAGGATACCTAGAAACCTACTCAAGCAAAAGATTGAGGCATAGATTCCACACACAAAAAAGCAGAGTTTTTTGTGACTGGTTTGAGAGAAATACATTTCTAGTGAATTAACATGAATAGGGAGAAAGAAATTTCCAGTGAATTCAAGTTTTTCTTTTTATCGTTTTGAGAGAAAGAAACAAAAAGAAGTGATCCACTGTCATGTGCTAATGGTGAAGACGATTGTGTGTATGATGAAATGCCCAAATTATTTCCTTTGGAAGATCCCGCATTGGTTCATCCACTGTTGAAAGAAATTTTTGACTCTCAAACAACCTACTTATGAAGGTGATTTACTGTCAACATTCACTTTATGGCCTTTTCAACCTTGTAGTCCCTAACTTGGAGTGATAATAAACCTTTTTTAAATTATTTTTCATGCTCTCAATTCCTATGTTTGATGCAAAAGGGTCTAAAGTGAATACAAAGCAGAAAGTCAAAAAAAGGGGTAGTAATTTGATCATAAATGCATCCATGTTTTAGTAAATGGATCCTAAAAAGTCTTTACAACTTTCAAATTAATCGTGTTAACTTTTAAGATGGTGCACTATACTTGAAATTGATACAAGCAAATGAAAATAAGACAAATAATATTTTTTCAGGTGAGCTACACATAGAGCTTGATTCTAGAATTTGACAACCATCCAACTAAAGATTTTCGAGCTTCCCACATCCATTTATTAAAACTATCTCTAGGCAACTTGGACCTATTAATGCTGGCAACTTTTTAGTCTCATGAGAGATGGATTCATGTGTGAATCACTACTTGTGAAACATGGGTCAATGAGTTTGACTCAAAAACTACACAATTAAATCTTCACTTAGATCCAATGAGTGCTAAGTGTTCTATTTATTCTCATGAGGGATGGATTTGTGTGTGAATCACTACTCATAAAAGATGGGTCAATAAATTTGACTCAAAAACTACACAATTAAATCTTCATATAGGTCCAATGAGTTCTAACTGTTCCATTTATTCTCGTCTCATGAAACACGGGGCAATGAGTTTGACTCAAAAACTACACAAATAAATCTTCACCTAGATCTAATGAATGTTGAGTGTTGTGTTTATTCTCATGAGAGTTGGATGGCTTAGTGTTGGAGAACTTGTATTCTTGAAAGGGAGTTGAAAATTTCAAATCCCATTACTATTTTTCAATTGAAAAAAGTTGATTAAAAATACAAATAAATAAATAATATTTTATGATGAATAATTGTAATTTTAAATAAATAAGTTGAAGATATTTTCCGATCAAATCAAATTGTGATATTGTTCCTCTTTCATATCACTTTCAATATCACAATGAACAATGTTTAATATAAATTATTTAGACATTATTTAGAGTAGAATATTTAATACATTTAATATATGGATTAGAATATTTAAGTCTAATGAGTGCTAAGTGTTCAATTTATTCTCGTCTCATGAAACATGGGTCAATGAGTTTGACTCAAAAACTACACAATTAAATCTTCACCTAAATCTAATGACTGTTGAGTGTTGTGTTTATTCTCATGAGAGTTGGATGGCTTAGTGTTGTAGAACTTGTATTCTTCAAAGAGAGTTCAAAAGTTCAAATCCCATTAGTGTTTTTCAATTGAAAAAAGTTGATTAAAATTACAAATAAATAAATAAATATTTTATTCTAAATAATGTGCAAATAATTAAGCCGATAGGCTTATTGTGGGAGGTTTGCTCCGAAAAATTGCTATTTCAACGGAAATATTATAAGACTCATCGGTTTTTATATTTTTTAATTGATTTTTGATGGAAATATTATAAGACTTATCACTTTTTTAATTTTCCGAGATTGATTTTTCTTTTTCAATGATGAATAAAAACCCATTTTTAAGAACACCTTCTTTCATATAGGAAACTTTCTAATTTATCCAATGTTTCTATAAAATGTGTTAAGTTATGCAGTGACTCAAAGGAATGAAGCTATAAAAGCCACCAAATTTTCATTGGAAACTCTTTTTGTAGATTATGTTTAATTTGTCCGATGTTTCTATAAAATGTGTTAAGTTATGCAGTGACAAAAAGGAATGAAGTTGTAAAAGCCACCAGATTTTCATTGGAAAGTCTTTTTGTAGATTATGTTTTCTTTGGAGTGCAAGCAATCTGTGACTTTCATTTTGAAAGATTAAGATGCATTGGAAAATTGATTTGAGAGATTCCTAAGTAGTTTTGAATTCACAAATATTAACTAGTATGTTTCCATGATAAAGCATTATCTAAAAGTTTGATAGAGTGCTTGTGAACACACTCGGCAGTGCAATCAACAATGGGTTTTACCTACCCACCACCGCCACTAGAGAAGAAAAGGCTCCTGATAACTATAAGTATTGTACGAAATTAATTGTTTATGCATAATTTCACTTTGTTGGTATCATATGAATTTAATTGTTTATACAATTTTAGGTACAATGAATTTTAATCAACAGGTTGATATCATTAATCCAAGGTTTGATTTTTTAAGCAAAAATGTTAGTTTTTATTGTGTGCCTTTGTATTTTTTATGTAGGAAACAGATTCGAAGTTACACCATTTGATAGTAAAAATTCATGATCTAATGCTAAAAATGAAATGTAAAAATCACTATTTAATGCTATAAAAGAAATGCATTTTCACTGTGAAAAGAAACTGTGATATAAACTTCGAAGATCATGATGTAATAAGGAAGGAAGTCGTTTCCACTCATAAGATTAATGCTATCTGGAATGCAGTGTTTCGAATGATAAAAATCACAATTTCATGTTGAGGTTTAAAAAGGATTTAATATTTAGGTATCTTAGTTTTTGTCTTAAATGATTTAGTAAATTTAATTAGGTATTAGCTTCTTTTAGTTAAGCTTTCTTTTTTTAGGTTTTATTAATTATTTATATCCAGTTTTTAAGTTAATTAGATTTAGTTAAATAGTTATATATTTTTTACAATGTGAATTGCATGTTCTTGATTGGACTTTTATTTCTATTTAGATTTGAAACAATTAAGAACAGTCAATTTTTCAATATTAGGTTTAATGGTATGCAAATTGAAAGGGAATGTTTGCAACCAACATCTCAAAAGAGTGTTATTGCTGAACTGATGTCCAGAGAAATATCTCTAAGGCTTTTTTGGGTGTGACAACTTTTGTGGTTTCTATTTTAGAACATGAGCAAAGTGTGTTGGTTGTCTGAAAAAAAAGAGTGAGCAGAATTAAGGTAAATGATATTATTAATTATTTCAAACAAAGACAACAAAAAATATTAGTATAAAATAATTTTCTTTTTTCAAATATAAGAAATAATAACAATAGAAAAATAGTTAACTGTAGTGAATATAGATATTTTTTTTGCATTTCAATTAATTCAATCTAAAACATTTTTATTATTGATTTTATATTTAATACTAATATTAATAAAATCTTAAATTATTATTATGTTTTTTAACATAATTTCTGAAATGTTTAACAAATACTTATTTTTTTAATATGATATATTTTTAAATTTTTATTCCAAGTAATTAATTATCTTCTATCAAACTTCAAGTTCTTATATTTATTTCTTCAAAAGAAATTAACTTTTCTAACAACCAAATCCTTACTTTTTCAACCAAACACTAACATGGAAGAAGAGGGTAGTACAAGAAGTTTAAGAAGTTTAAGAGGAAGGAAGAACTAGGGTAAATTAATCTTGTAATATCCCAACCAAATACCTAAAATAGAAGTAAAGCAAAAGGGAAACAAAGGAATGGGTAAGAAGGAGAAGAAACTGTGTCCCAGGAATTGATATCACATCACATTATTCACATGGGTTTCCTACCTCTATTTCCACTTCATAACAATAAATCAAGGTGTCCTCAGAGAGGTGAAGCAAGAACGATCTCCAATGGCTATGAAATGATGCTCCTATAGCTCTGGTACCATATAAGAATTTGGTATAGTTCTAATACTGTAAGAATTTGATATAGCTCTGATACCATGTAAGAATTTGCCTTAGGGAAAAATTCATCCAAGACCAAGAAGCTCAACAAATAGCACAAATAGACCAATAGAGTATGATTAGAATAACAATATGATATTCAATTGATTGTATAGTACACTAGAGGTGCTTGTATGTAAAGGCTTCTAAGATGCATCTAGAATGTCTAGGAGTTTGCAATAAGATAAGCCTCACAACTAAGCACATGTCTACCAAGAGTAGATTGTCCTCCATTATGCACAAGAGTTAGTGCGATGATGAGAGGATAAGCCTATAAAGGCGTGTCATGTAAAATTATGTTGTAGACACCATGTGCTTAATTAAGAGTGCGAACAACTGTGTTGTAGACACCATGTGCTAAATTAGAGTTGCTTACTCTTATGTTGTCAACATGGCAACTCATATGAGTGTGCATACTCCAAGGTGTCTAACCTAATAAATAATAAAATAATGCATTTAACCTAAGTAAACTTAAGTAAAGTGTAAATAATAATTATAAAATGATATAAAATAATATAAGATGAAAACATCCATAATTACCTACACCCTCTACTTTAATCCTTTTAACTAACCTTTTCTTCCTACTCTTTCATTAAGCTCTTTCTCCTAATATATTCTTCCCCCCTTTCAAGAGGCATGGTCCCCACCCTGGAGCTCACGTGAGGCATGAGCGAAAAAGCATTTTCCAAGGTGGCCCACTATGGGAACTTAACCCTATATTAAAAAGGGAGCTTCCTACATTTATATGGTTTGAAAAAGCCCCCCCCCCCCCGCTTTACACTAAATCTGCCAAGTTGCACTTTCTAAGTCATGCGCTTGGGAAGGATGGGATGTGCCCCAACAGTGTTTTTTTTTTTTGATACATGTGTGGGAGCCTAGGGTGGTCGGCTTAGGTTAAGGTATTGTTCAGTTTGCTTTTGTCAGAATGTAAAGTTCTTGGTACGAGGTCCTTCTTAGCATTATTATCTCACTTTATCTTATTTAATATTAATATGTAATTTTATTATTATCATTATTATAT
Source organism: Cupressus sempervirens (assembly GCA_028749045.1). NCBI lineage: Eukaryota > Viridiplantae > Streptophyta > Pinopsida > Cupressales > Cupressaceae > Cupressus > Cupressus sempervirens. The sequence continues at coordinate 31,276,416 of CM053789.1, read as the reverse complement.
ATATATATATATATATATATATATAATGTGACTTCTGTACTAAACCTAGGTCAGGCTCGTTATGGGCCAGTCTTCCTTCATATATATTCTATGTGCATATAAATTTGTTACCTTTGACTAATACTCTTAGTTTATTATTTATTCCCAAGATTCCAAAGAATATTCTTTTGATTATTTTAATGGTCTGTAATAGCAAATGGGATTATTTTTAGCTCTCCATACAAATTCCAGAGAGCAAAAGTGCATCTACAGCCTACTCTCTCTTTTAAACTTTTTTAACTATGTTATATAAGGAGTTATTTGTTAGAATCTGAAAAGATTAATAACCCAGAAAACTAGTGCAAAGAGTAAATATCTAAACTATGAATGCAAATGATACAAAATCAAAATAGCATCATAGAGTTAGTCTCCAAGAGAGTAATGCAAATGCTAGAAGCAAAATAGCATTAGGAGGATGAAAAAACAAGAGATGCAAATACAAGCCAGGTAGCATGCTTATATAGGCTAGGAAGAGGGAGGAGGTGGCAACACCAACCAATGAGGAGCAACCATCTATCAGACTAAAGATAGCAAAGTATCTTCCCAAGATAGCTAATGGATGCTCACATGTAGGAAGATGACACCTCACAACCATTCACCTGATAAGACATGCTTTATTAACCTAAGTGAGATTATTAAAAGTGTAGGAAAAACCTAGCAAAATAGGAAAAATAAAAAACTACACTAACACCCCCCCATAAGCGAAGCTTAGGTGGATGTAGAAATGGGTCCCGGCAAGTCAAGCCTGATGAGGTACCCATGTACATAAAATTCCCCCAAAAGAGAGAGAAAAGAGACTCCCTAAAGAAAATTAGGACTCCAAGTGAGAGGAAGAGGCCCCCCCAAAAGATGAAGCATCCCACACCTCCAGCAAAGCTTGCAAATTTTGTCTGGTAGATCCACTTGCATCGAACAAGTTTTCTTCCCTTAGGAAAAAGGACAAGATCCCAAGTGTGGTTCCTCATCAAGGAGCTATACTCTTCCTGCATAGCTGTATCCCACTCAAAAATACCAGAAGCCTCATGAAAGGACTGTGGATTTGAGGTAGTAGCAATGAAGATATGTAGAGCATCCTGGAATTGTGAACGAGTCTGCTTGGTGTCTGATGGATCCCCAACCCAATCACTTGCAAACTGCAAGGTCTGTCTAGCCCAAAGTGGACCAAAAGATGGAGAATCTAGAGGAGAATCATCAACCTGTGAATAATGACTAGGAGAGGAAGGAGGTGAGTCCTCTGAATCACTCTCTGCATCAAAAGTGGAGGTAGAAGACTGCTCAAGTGAATCTGACCCATCAGAAGATCTATCATGTATTCCAAGTGACTCCAATGTCAAAGTAGAAGGCAACCCTGTGACCATGCTCTGCTGGTTAAGGTGATGCAAGTAGTGGATGTTAAGATGGCCAAACTGCTCATGCCATAATCTGCTCACATCATTAGAGTGAATGAGTGAAACAGTCAAAGGAGGATCAGGAACAAAGTGAGAAAACATATAGAGTCGTGACTGATGATCTGCTCTCCCAACTGCAACTGTAGAATCATTGTGCAACTCACATATCTCCACTGAACTAGGAGTGAACTCAACCTGCTTGCCTAAACCTGTGTGAGTGATCTGGTGTACCGATTGGAGATTAGTTGACAATGAGGGTACACAAGGAACATCATGGAATGTGCCATCCCCCACATCAACAGACCCTCTCCCACACACCTCAACAAGAGTGTTATCACCCATCAAAATAGAAGGCATAGTACACGCCTCCAAGGATGGAAGTTCTTCCTTAGATGAAGCCATTTGGTGTGAAGCACCTGAATCAAAAACCCAAGTGGATGGTGAGGAAGCAACTGCAAAAAGGGCCTTGCCCTTTCCTTTCCCCTTGCTGTTTTCTTTTTCCTTGTTAGACCCTTCATTAGAACTTTGTTTGATAGACTCAGGAACACTGATATTATTCTTCTCAAGAATGTATGTCAAGTGATCAAGTTGTTTCTGCAAACATTTATGTTCATCATGACCAGGTCTTTTACAATAAGCACATTTGACCTTTTCTTTCTTAGGCTTATCGCCCTTGGAAGATGGTGTATCAATAGTTGAAGAAACCGGCGTCTGATCCCTCCTCGCTTTTCTTTTGTTTCTTGTCCTTACTATTGTTGTTACTACTTTGTCCTTTTTTTTCTTTTGTGCCTTGGTTAGCAGCCAAGGCATGTGACTTAAAGGACTTAAGAATGCCCATCTGGATTAGCTTGTCCTGTTCTCGAGTGAGATTGACAGCAAAATCATCTAAAGATGGCATGGTGAATTGAGTACCAAGTGCACCCTTAGTAGCATAGAAGGTATAAACAAACATAGAATATTCTGAACTTAGCTTAGAGAGAATACTAAGAATCAGTTGTTCATCTTTCTTTTCAATTCCACATTGTTTTAACTGCAGCCTTAGTGATTTCAATTTGGTGAAGAAATCTTGGATTGTGTTAAAATTTCCTGGACTCAAACTAATTAATTCATTTTCCAACATATGACCCCTCATTGAATCTTGTGTGCCAAATAGTGTCTCTAGCTTTGTCCATACTTCATTTGGTGTATCCAAAGACTCAATGTGAAATAGCAAGTCAGGAGAAACAGACAAACACAATGTTCCATATGCCTCATCACATTTGTTAAACCACTTAGGCTTGTCTTCATCTTTAGTAGGTTCAGTTTCAAGTCCCATAGTTATCCTATTTAATCCAGCTTTCTTTAAGTGAATTTTCATGCATGATTTCCACTCAAAGTAATTGTATGGAGTTAGGATGGGCATATTTGTTTGATCCATGATGAAGAAATGCAGAGAAGAAATGCTAAAAAGAAGAGAACCCAGCCACGACAATGCCCCCCGCCCCCCCCCCCCCCCCCCCCCCCCCCCCCCCTCTTTACTCAATCAAAGAAACCCCCCTCAAATAAATATGATTTAGCACTTTATTTTAGTGCATTTACAACTACCACTAGAAAGAATTACTTAGTGGTCTTGATTTCAATGCATTACAAACCCTCATGAAGAGCATATGCTAGAAGTGAAACTTGGGCACAATAATCAAGGAAAAAATAGCACCAATGTGATCTACTCGAAAAATCATGCACTTTCAAAAAAAGAATCACCTCGATACGAGGTCGTATGAGAAAGTAATGATCCTCTAAAGTTTCCAAAACGAGAACTGTGCACAGTCACGGCTGAGAATCTGCAATTTCTGAAGAATTCATGCATGAAAATCAAAAAACAACTCCACTAGTGGATAGAGCACAAAAAAAATAGCCAAGTTCATAACAAGAATCATCAAAATCGGAGTCCGTATGAGCAAGAACGAGACATTTGAAAACTGCATTCAAATCTGCGACTGCCAACAGAGAGGGGTATGGCTGTAGCTTTGCATGCTCGATTCTAAAAATATACAGCTTGCATGCGAAATTTAAAAGATACCCAGATGGTTTTTCAGGGCTGCGAACAAAACCCAGAAAGCGTTTTTCTTTCTGATGAACATAAGATGTTGCTGTAGTGTAAATCAGACGCCTTTAACAGTAAAAAATGGCTCCAAAAATCAAAAAACGACCCCAGCAACCAGAATATGACATGCAAATGTTGGATCAACTTCCTAAGTCCATCAATGGCATGCTGGAACCTGCAAAACTGATTGAAAACTCTAAATATGCATTGAAAACTCTAAATATGCAAGTTGGTTGTCAGATTTGGGATTGAAACCCCAGAGAAAAATTGTTTTTGTCAAAACTTTTCTGATTCTCAGGATCATCTAAAGATGCAAGAGAAGAGCATACTTCGTTTTTCAAAAAACTAAAATAAAATTTATTTGCCCCCCCCCCCCCCCCCCCCAAATCTCTCAAATAAGGAAACTAAAATCTACTCTTGCACATAGAAAAGCTCTGATACCATGTTAGAATCTGAAAAGATTAATAACCCAGAGAACTAGTGCAAAGAGTAAATATCTAAACTATGAATGCAAATGATACAAAATCAAAATAGCATCATAGAGTTAGTCTCCAAGAGAGTAATGCAAATGCTGGAAGCAAAATAGCATTAGGAGGATGCAAAAACAAGAGATGCAAATACAAGCCAGGTAGCATGCTTATATAGGCTAGGAAGAGGGAGGAGGTGGCAACACCAACCAATGAGGAGCAACCATCTATCAGAATAAAGATAGTAAAGTATCTTCCCAAGATAGCTAATGGATGCTCACATGTAGGAAGATGACACCTCACAACCATTCACCTGATAAGACATGCTTTATTAACCTAAGTGAGATTATTAAAAGTGTAGGAAAAACCTAGCAAAATAGGAAAAATAAAAAACTACACTAACATTATTTTCTTCTATAGCAACTATGAAGATAAGATGTTTAGTTGGTGATAAAATTAATGTTATCATTTATTCTATATAATCTTTGAAATTTTAATGGTGCAAGACAACTCAATGTTTAACACTACAATGTACAAGTTCTAATTTAAATGTTTCTAAAGGATGATTATTATCACATATGAAAAAAAAGATGACTACTCATAGAACAAATGCAATATTGGAACTTTTTATTCATAGTTCACCAATCACGTAACTAGAAACTTTGGAATGATCTCGCTCATCCTATCTTGGAAATAAAATATTAACATTGACTTTCTCACATGAAATTTCTACAAAGTTTAGCTATGGATTGAATACACAAATCTACATGTATACAATGAATCAATCTCCTATCTACAACATGAATTTCCCGAATGATGAATATTACTTCACTCGATAGTTTCCAAACTAAAGATGCACATCCCTTACATGAACTATTTCTTTCTTCTTATACAAAAATGAAGATACTATATTCTTTTTCCACAATACCAACTACATGCATATCATAGCAATATTTTACATCTTCACATTACCCTTTACATTTCAAAAAACATAACAATGAGCATTGACCCTCATGACTCATAACCATAAAAAGGATGAACTCATTACAATCCTTAGTTCTTCAATCATGTCAAGAGAAGACCCTAACTTCTTCATGATGTTCATTTCCACAACCTGCATAAAACAACACAAATTGAGAACCATGGAGGCTCACCTCTCATCCTATGATTCTATGAAGCCACCCACTAAGCAGGGGAAACAAAGCCCAAAAAGGATCCACACACAACAACATTTGCTAATGCATGAAATCACACAACACAACACTTAAAAATCCCACCAATGGGTTCCACATTGATTAACCATTGGAATCATAAATACATTGGGTGAAGGTGGGCTCTTCAAGGAGGAGAATTCCATATTCAAAAAAGAAAAAATCAAACTACAATTGCATTTTTGCCTCTGAAGGCTATCATAAAATCTCCTCCTTCTTACACATACACTTATACCTCCAAAACAAAAAAAGGCATATGCCTTCAATGGAGCCCATACTCCATGAAAGAAAGAACAACTCCTCATCATGAGGTAAATTTTCTCAACTACAATGTTGAGCCCAATTAACCCCTTCACCAAAGGCTTCTCTTCCCTCCCAAGGGTGAGTGAAGCCTTTACACCCATTAAAAAGTTCAAAATTCAAACAAAACAAGGAGGTCAAGGAAGAAAGACCAAGAAAATGCATGAAACACAATGCACAATCAAAACACGAGTACAAGATTTCAATAACAATACATGATTGCTTAACAATACTCCATACTTGCAGATTCATTATGTAATGCTAAAAACAAAATGGTCATGGTTTGAGCACCAACCTTGGTCCAAGCTAAACGAAATGATAGTTGATGAAAGGCTACCTTAGCATCCCTCCAAAACCCTAACTGACTCTAAACTTAGAGAGTGGGTGAATTCACCACTAGTTTTTACAAGACTTTCTAAAAAGGCTTTCCCACTAACTATTTTGACAAAAATACCAAGCCACTTCCTCTTATAAACTTGTCTCCCCCTAAGTTTTCTATATTTGACTTAGTGGAAACATGGGGAAAAACTCATGTGACAAGTCCATTTTTGAATTGGTAGAAGAACTCATGGGTAAAGGGGCCCTCTAGGCTACCTAGACATTAATAGGGTCAAAATTAGATCCCTAACATGCTATACTATCATATGGACTGTAGCTTATTTTCACAAAAAAGGCACTTTGGGACCACCTAATGACCCTTCAAAACACTAGTCAAGTTTAAATTCGAATTTCCTTTTTGATAGTAACCCATCCTAGCTATTGTCAAGTGGGTTTACTTAATCATTAACAAGGTAATTAATTTTAGGGTAAAATGCTACCATGACCAACTCTAGGTGACATGTCATTAACAAACAAAAATCTACAAGTGTCAAGTGACACATAAAAGCACATTTTACATTATCATGACATGTCCCTAATACATTTTTGATATTAAAATTTCCACACACACACACACACAAGAAAGCTCACATTTATGAAATAAAATACATAACAACGAGGCTTTTGAACCTTCCAAAGATTTGCCTTGGCTTGTAATGTCCTCAATATTGTTAAATAATAATATTTTGTTATTTGACTAAGAATCAATGTTTTTAATCTCTCAAGCCCACTCTTTATTTTTGTTCAGTACTTGTCAGCTTATTGCTATTTTGTAATCCTTCAAGAAGTTTCCTTGAAGCCCTTTATAAGGCGTTCTTGTAGGTTGTTTTAGGCATGCAATTTGGATTAATTTTTTGTAATGCAAATTTTGGTTGGAGTTCTATCGTTTGCTATTTCAGAAGTTAAAGACCTCCTATACTTGGCTATTTTCAAATTTCGGTGGGATTCAACCCTCATCCTATTCTGTCTATGTATTACTTGGCTCAGATCTAGTAAATTGGAGTGTCATCATTTTTTGGAAAATATTTATATCTATATCAATCTGTGATTATTATTCAATACTTGTTCTAACTTTTATTGGTATCTCTGGCGAAGGTGATCACTTGTATTCCATTATGTATGGCTTAACTTGGGATCTAGAAACTTGGTGCACTATCTGTGTGCAGAAAAATTATTCACAGCATTGCTGACTCCCTTTGTACTTCCTCTACACAACCTCCTAATTGCATCGTACAGACATCTTTCATACGGGCTAGATGTCCAATGTGAGGCAATTTCTTCGACACTGTGACATGTTGTCCAATAGCCTTCTTTAGTGATGACACATGAAAAATATTGTGGATTCGACTCCCTTCAGGAAGCTCCAATTTGTAGGCAACTTCTCCTATGTTTCGAATCACTCTGTATGGTTCGTAGAAGCATGGTTTTAGTTTCTTCTTACTAGACAGCTTTACGGAGGATTGTTTATATGGTTGAAGTCAAAGGTATAGAAGATAACCCACCTCAAAACTTCTCTCAATTCAATGTCGGTTTGCAAATATCTTCTATTGATTTTGAGCCCTTTGTAGATTTTCCTTGAGGGATCTCATAATATCTAAACTCTCCTATAGCCAATATTTAGCCCTCGGCGCACAACTATCTCCCAATACCAAATCCATGAATGATGAAGGTTCATAACCATACAATGCTTTGAAGGATGGCATGCCTATTGACATGTGATACGTAGTGGGGTGAACCCACAATACTGGGTACCACTTTTGGGGGACGAAGGAAATTGTGAAATGATGAAAAATTTGCATATTGAATTTTACGTATGTTCACGCGAACACGCTAACTATGTTCGCATGAACATATTGAGTTTAAATAAGGTATGTTTGCGTGAACATACCTTATTAATATGTTCGCACGAACATATTTTTAACGATGATTTTGCGATTAAAATTCCATTTTTCCATTTGAGTTCTTGATAAATTTTCTTTTTTTTGTATGTTTGTGCGAACATAAATTATTTTATATGTTCGCATGAACACGTTAACTTAAATTTTTGGCTTTCGAATTATATTGCTTATATGTTCACGCAAACATATGTTCATGCAAACATGTCTAATATGTTCGCGTGAACATAATGTTCGCACGAACATGTCAAATTACAAATTTTTGGTGTTGTTTTCTGGAAAAAAAATGAAATTAGATTTTTTGACCCCTAAAATTGAGATTGAATGATCTCCTACTATAAAATAAAAAATGCAAATTTGTGCTGCTCAAAGCAGGCTAGTCAACGACTATAATTGTAATACATATTTTAGTCATTAAGACTTTCAAATATGAGTTTAACTCATTATAGGTTCATTACTGATTGAACATCAACCGACTTCGACACCTCAGGAAAATTAGTTAATTAGGTCAATTTTTTTTTGAAAAATATGTAGGAATTAGCTTATTGAGATAGCTTTCTATTCAAAGAAAAAAAATTAGGTTTATGATAAACTAATTTTAAATTATCTATGTCAAACGGAACGTATGTCTGAATTACGATTTGTGTCACTTCAAAACTTCATAAACTATACAATATTCAACCAAAATTAATCAAACCAAATGTATCCTCTCAATATTTATGTTATAAATCTAACGCTGAAAGAATTACTTCATTATCATTTCTAGAAAAAAAGTTATTTGTGTCAAACAGACTGTCACTCTTTAAAAATATTGAATTTTATTATGTACCACTTTTCGGAGGAGATAAAAAAATTGACATAATTTTTTTTTTTTTAGATTAAAAAATATGGTTACAAAGTAGGAACAGAGTACTAAAAATCACTAGTTTATGTCATCTTGAAATTATTTATAGTTTTTGAGATATAGTCACTTGAATGTGACGTTTGTTGCAAAAATATTGATTTCAGTGTCAAAATTGATCAAAAAGTGGAACCCATTATTGTGGGATCACCCAGTGTTGTAACAATGCTCACCCAGATGCAACTAACAAATCGATGCCTTCTACTGCACTGAAACATAATTCCTTAGATAGCCCTCCAACCATTTGTTCACAATCTCTATCTGTCCATCTGACTGTGGATGGTGGCTAGTACTGGGTGACAACTCCATTCCCTCTAGCCTAAATAACTCCATTCAATAAATTCTAAGGAAATGACTATCTCTGTCACTTATTATATTTCATGGAAGACCATGTAAATGGAAAACCTCACAAAAGAACAACTCGGCCACTTGTGATGCTTGGTACCTGGTGGAAATGGAAAAGAAATGGGCATACTTGGTCAAACAATCAACCACGACAAAAATGCAATCCTTCCCCTAAACTTTGGGTAGCCCAGTGATGAAATCCATTGAAATACTTTCCCACTTTTGATTAGGGATTGATAATGGTTGGAGAAGTCCCATAGGTAGGGTGTGCTCAGATTTGTTTTGCTTACAAGTAGAGCATTCTCGTACATTTTGTAAGACGTCATTCTTAAGGTCCTTCGATGTAAAACATTCTCAAATTTGCCTGTAGGTTTTTAGGTATCCCAGGTGTCTAGCCAACGGTGAGTCGTGCATCTCCTTCAAAATTTTTCCCTTCATTTTGGACTCGGGTACTAGATAAATCTTGCCCTTGTAGTAGATAATATCATCTACCACCTTATACCTATCATCTTGTACTTGACCATCCATCAACCAGAAAGAAAATATGTTCTTGGAGTATTCAACCAATAGGTGTTCCTTGCAATCTACAAAAAATTTAGGCAATGAGCATATTGTAGGCCTCCTTGATAGAGCATCAACCATTACATTATGTTTTCCCTTCACATACTCAATATCAAAGTCAGAAGCTTGGATTTTTCTCACCCACTTCTATTGTCGTTCATTTAAATCTTTCTGCTCTAAAAATTATCTTAGGCTGTTGTGATCTGTCTGCACCACAAATTTTGCCCCAACAAGATACTGCTGAAACTTTCTTAGTGCATGCATGATTGCGAGCATCTCTTTATCATAGATGGAGTACATTTGTTCTAATTTTGAGAATTTTTGACTCACGAACGCAATGGGGTGATGATTTTGCATCACCATCGCCCCAACACCTTCTCTTGAAGCATCACACTCCAAGATGAAGAACAGATTGAAATCGAGTAGTGCCAGCACTGGGCATGAACTCATGACTTCCTTGAACTTGTCAAAAGCGTATTGTGCCTTCATATCCCAATGAAAAGAACTTTTTTTTGTCAAGTTTGTTAGTGGTGCACTAAGTTGTGAAAAGAGTTTTTTCTGATTGGTTTGAGAGAAATACATTTCTAGTGAATTAACATGAATAGGGAGAAATAAATTTCTGGTGAATTCAAGTTTTTATTTTTATTGTTTTGAGAGAAAGAAACAAAAAAAAGTGATCCACTATTGTGTGCTAATGGTGAAGACGATTGTGTGTATGATGAAATGCCCAAATTATTTCCTTTGGGAGATCCCACATTGGTTCATCCACTGTTGCGAGCAATTTTTGACTCTCAAACAACCTACTTATGAAGGTGATTTACCATCAACATTCACTTTATGGCCTTTTCAACCTTGTAGTCCCTAACTTGGAGTGATAATAAACCTTTTTTAAATTCTTTTTTCATGCTCTCAATTTCTATGTTTGCTGCAAAAGGGTCTAAAGTGAATACAGAGCAGAAAGTCAAAAAAAGGGTGGGGATGATACCCACAAAACTTCAATACTGCAGCATAAAGTTGGCCTATTAAGGCTTCTAATGATTACTTCTAGTGATCTACCCTTTTAGAAGCAATTAGGACTGCTAGGTCAACCTTGTTAGAGGTTTTAAAAACATACAGTGAAGTATGCATTTGGTGAATAAATTTGACAAAAGACTGTTAAGTCTACATTGTTAGAGGATTTTGAACTGGTTCACCTGTTAGAATGAAATAACGGATCTCTGACTTACAACTAATTTGCTGATACAAATTCTTTGAAGTATTGATCACCTTTATGTGATAGATATGACTCTTTTGCTCCTTTACTAATATGGCCTTACAATACACTAGCTGCTGATTCACATTCTCATGCTTCTCTCTCTTTTCATTTTGTACATACATCTCTTTCTATCTCTATATATCTATTTGGATATGATACAATACATTACATATTATATATGTGTGTGTGTGTGTGTGTGTGTGTGTGTGTGTGTGTGTGTTTGTGTGTGTGTATCAATCCAATTTACAAAATTGCAAAGTTTGCCAACACACAAGTTAACACCAATATTTGCTCAAATGAAGACACTCGGGTTTCGAAGATTGACTTGGTGAAGTTCTGATACACGACATCCAGTGTCATTACTTGGCATTGTCATGCATTCCGTAGAAGTGGAAGCTTGGTCCATACTAATCATCTCATAGTAGTCTTGAACTCAATTTGCATGAGTGACTCGATAAATACTATGTAACGTGGTAGAAACTGAGTTACTCATTTACCATGACTGCACTCGGTAAACACTAATCATCTCATCACTCGGTTAACACTAACTTCATTTCACATGAACTGATAGCTTGGTAGAAACTATGAAGCTTGGTAACCATTGAACTGCTTAGTAAGAATTGTAAGACTTCACACTGCCTGAATTTACTTGGTAACCATTGGAATGCTTGGTAGGAACTGTAAAGCTTGGTGTCTACTAAATTACATGGAAAATATTATAGACTATTCAATGAGCTTTGTAACCATTTAGAATCCGAATTAGTGTTGTCACTAATAACAAACTTGACTTAATGTCAACAATCTCCCCCTTTGGCATTAGCGACAAAAACACTTATCAGTCAAAACTTATATACATTACAGTGTGATACTGGCTCGGTATTGGTATACTGTTTTTGAGATTTTTCAAAAATTGTATTTGTAAGCATATACTTTTCTTTCCTTTGCTTTGCATTATTCTCCCCCATACAATATACATACTAAGTATATATACATGCTGTCTCTCATTTATTATGTTTCTCCATCATGTATATTCTTTTTCTCCCCCTTTTTGACAATAATGCCAAAGATTTATTCAAAACTTATTTACATAGAAACACCAATGTAAGAAAGAAACTCAGAATGTACCTTAAGTATTAGTGCTAAAGTCTTATCCCAATTTTTTTGCAAAATTTTGCATGTATGTAGAGAAATTTGGACTTCTATAGAGAGTTTTATCATGTGATCTGCAATTGAGAAGTTGTTTTCATGGATCAATGTTTTTGATTAAACAATAGGCTTCTGCATTGTGTCCATGACGGGGAGAATCATATTTTGAATATCTATCAGTGAAGACCGGATCCTTACTTCTTCTCTCAACAATTCTGCCTACATATTTGACAAAAATCTTATTTTCATATGATGTGCATAGCTTGAACTAGGGTCAAGTATCAATTGATGTGCACTAGCCTTCAGATCATCATTAATCTTTGTTAGTTTTCTCTTTATTTCCTTTGTGAACTTGGTAACGTTGCATAATTTTCTAAAAAGTGATGTTACATTTGTGTAAGAGTTTTCAAGATTGGTCAAAATTGAGGAAAGATCCACTTGCTAAATAGAAATTTGCTGAGCAATGTGCTCAAGCACCTTGTTATCAAATTTCTTTTCTGCTTTCTCTATCAATTTTTCTTGACCACTAGAGTCTTCACTAAACTTTTGAACTGCCTCTTCTAATTGAAAAAATATGTGTTGAGAAGTATCAACTTCAACACCTATCACCTCAGTCAAGATATTCTTAGCACTTTCTATGATTTTATATTCTCTGTCTCTTTCCTCTCTCAGTTTCTTTTGTTTTGCTTTCTTTTGGAAGAGTTGACTAGCTACTTGCATTTGATCTACAGTGGTATTATCAAAATCCCACTTTGGAATCTCAATCTCCTCATCTAGATTAATATCCTCCTCTATCTCCTTTCCACGCAAAAGTCTTGTACATGGTTGAGCCTTGGGTTCAACTACCTTTGTACATATTTCCTTAGAATCTAGGATGGAAACAATAGTAGAGATAGCAGGACTAGTAATAAAAATTGATATAGTACCAATAGATGGAATACTGACTGGAATGCTTATTGAATCCAAAATTGACATACTTATAGATGTATCCAAAGCTGTAGAAAACAAAACTATAGAATCCAAAATTGTAGAACTTGAAACTATACTTATTGCTGAAGAACACAAAATTGTAGAACATGCTATACTCACTGTTGATGATGTTGACTCTAGAACTGAACAAGCAGGAGGTTATAGCTCAGTAGATGAAGTAGTAGACACTTCCATTAGTGATGCATTGAGCTATGAGGGAGCCAAGAGTGATTGGGCATTAGATGTATCTGTTGTGGTCACAATCAAACTTGCTGAAGCTATCTCCGAAGCTGATGTAACTGTTGATTTTCTTGGAGAATGAGGAAGCAAGGAAATGACTACTACTACTATCCTCATATAATCAATCTCCTAATCATCTTCTTTGACTTCCTCAGTGGATTCTTCCTCTATATCTTCTTCAATTTTTCTTCATTGTCAAACTATATTGTCTCAAAGTTTGTTCCTTCTTCCTCATCATCACTATCATCATCCTTGACTTCTACTGGAAAGTCACTTTGCTTATGCAAGTGATAAATATTCTTCCACATACCTGTAGTATTCTTGACAACATGCTCTATATCTTTTAACAAAATTAAACAAATACTGAATTTATTGTCATCTTGTCTTCATTTTTCTTCATAGACTCTTTTACCTCAACATTGGTAATGCTCAATAACAACTGCCTTAGGGTTTTTTCATAGATATCTTTTGCTATCTACATGGATGAGTCCCATCTTGGCTTCAATCTCCTAATAGATCATTAGAGATCTAACAGGCTATCTGATCAGGGGAATACTTTCATTTACCCATCTTGGTTAGCACCAATTCCTCAATCTGTTTCTTTTCAGCCTTTGTCCTGGTCTCATACTTTAATGATTTGAAGTTGGTTATTCTTGCTCCTTCTTCCATTTTTTTTAGTCTTTCCTGGAAGGTGAGAGGAGTTTTACTAAACACAACTTCACTACCTTTCTTTTTGGATCCCCTGATAAATACTACAGTGGATGGCTTGGGTGGCTTGGTGATGATCACCTTGCCTTTCTTCTTCACTGGCTCTTCTTCCTTTTCTGATTCTTCTTCATCCTCTACTTCATCATCATCTTCTCCTTTACTTTTGGTCAACAAAAGAGGTGTGCTGGATTTGAGTTTTTCTCTTCTCCTCTTGCCTTTGATAATCGCCTATGGAAGCTTGATTTCAAGCTTTATTCTTGCCTTGACCTCATCATATATTCCAAAGTGTGGTGCCTTTGGATCATTAGGTTCATTTATCAAGGCTTCAATTATGTCTTTTACTTCATCAATGTTCACCTCATAGGGAAGAGGTTTTACCCATACAACTCTTGGTATAACTACCTGAATGTAGACTTTGTCACTGTCTACCATGAAACAAACATCATCTTTGTAATCTTCAACCAATTTTTTGGGAATCTTGAATCCGTTATTCATTTTCTTCTTGAAGACATCAAAGTAGTTATCCATTATGCTGACAAAATTCTCACCCATTTCTACAATATTCTCATTAATCTGATACAAAACTGGCATATCCTTTCTCCATACAAATGTACCTTTAGAAGGGAAATTTTTTTGGACATAGAAAAATATACATGTCAACAATGAACTGACTTTGCAAGGATTGTTCTTGGATGTCCTTATACTTTCCATGTTTTTGTTGAATTGTTTCAATAATAAGTCTACAAGATCATATGATAGATTGTTCTTCACAACTTTGAATGCCAAGTCTATTGCTTCACATGACACACTATTTAGATGACTACAACTGTAGATTTTGAGAGCTATCACATGTATGCCAAATTTTAGTTCTACATCTATTACACTACTAATCTTTATGCCTCTGTCATCCCACTTAGCTAGGGTTTTCTTCTATAACTCCACTTGACCTATAGAGGGGTGCTTCTCTAGTCGGACCCTAGGGGTTTTTCCCTAGTCGGCTAATAAGGCTATTTTTTTAAAGAAAAAAAAACTTTCATAAATATGAGTTTTATTTTTTTCAATTTACATTTATGTGAAATCAAGTTATTGGCTTTCGAGTTGGGAAGAATGAAATATTTGACAAACTTCAACCTATTTTCGAATTTTGGAGGAAGAATTTACGACATGGGCAATAAAGATAAAAGAGCAAGTAAATATGCATGAAGAAGAACTAAGGAACAAGAAGATGAAAATCGTCGAAAAATGCTAGCAAGATACTATCTTAGATCAAGTACACATGCACAATATTTTTTCCAATTTATTTAATTATTTTATTTAGTTAGGATTAGGGTTTAAATCCAATTAGGAATATGATATTTATCTTAAATTAGCATTACTATTAACTTAATATTAAGAGTTTATTTGAAATTATGTTCATATTTAGGCCATTAGGGTTTATTCAATTATGTCCATATTTAGTCCTTAGGGTAAATATTACATTATGAATAAATTTAAATTATGAATTAATTTAGCATGAGAATTACCTTGTTTATTCAATTATGTTAATAATTTATAATCCATTAAGGTTTATTAGATTATGATTAAATTTAAATAAATGAATTTATTTAGGACGTAGTCAACCAGGACAACCTACCGACATTGGAGAAGGTTCATCCCAAGTTCAAATAGGTACATGTGCATCTCTTGCAAGTATATAATATAGATCTCTCTAGATTTCTAGGTCTCTATCAAACTTTATATCTTTAATTTTTAAATTTAGGGAATGGTATTTCCCCTTATAAACTTACTTGATTTTGTTTGTTATATTGTGCACGTGCAACTCTAGTAGATGATGAAAATGTTGGACATGAGGAAATTGAAGATGAAGCAATGGATGTTGAAGAAGGACCATCTGAAGGTTAGATAATTTAATCAAGTACATAATGTTTCATTCAAGTTAAACATGTATATATGTATACATATATGTCCCCTAAAGAGATTGTATCTTAAGACTTTGTTTCATTTTTTCTTGTGCAACCCGAGATCAAACAAGAAATGAGAATGTTAATCTAGCTCAAAGATTGAAGAGAAAAATTAATCATAGAAACATAGTACATTTAGTTGAAATGGATGTGGAAAAATTGAGAGAATATGCTAATCAACCTACACATACTACAAAGAGGAAATTGAATAAAAAGTCTAAAGACATAATTGCACAATTTGAGAATCTATCAACAGTGGAGAAAACTTGACTATTATCAATTTCACTTCTTAAAGATGAATTAAAAGAGCCACTGAGACTATTGGGTATAGATACAAGTATAAAAAAGAGGAGGACTTCTAAACTAGAAAAAGATATTGTTGAAAGTGTTAAGGAAGGGTTACATTCCATTGGGAAAAAAACTAGATCTGCAGATAAATCCATTGCATGAAGAGTGATACTGCAATCTATTTTAAATAAGAAAACATCCCAAAATAGACAGATCTCTTCATTATCATCTCATTTTAGGTATAGTTGGAAGACAATACTACATTATCTGAAAAGGAGAAACAATTTGAATGATAGTACATTAGAAGGTAATTGGGCACTAATGTGTAGAGCTCCTCGATCTGACAGGATTGGGGAAATAGTTAAGAACTTAGTTATTCAATTTTGGATTGAAGATACTTGTCCTTCACCAAATAGAAGAGATATCATCAAGCAGAGGATTGGGCCTAAGGAATATATTCAACATGAAAAACATTGGTTGGATGTCACTCAACATGAATTTCATCTCTCATTTTGTAATTTAAATCCTAACATAAAGATTGGACAAACAATGTTTGAAAGATTGAAGCCCTATTTTGTGAAGATAAATAAATCTTTTGAGACATGTTGTTGTCGATATCATGTTGAATTTGATCTGTACTATGAAGGGTTTCGAAAGATTATAGAAGAAAGTGGTGGAACTTCTCAAAATACTTTTCCTAAATGAATGAGTCAATTCATAACATCAATCTTATGTGACAAACCAAATGATTGTGCAATAGGTGAAATAGATTGCACAAGAAGAACTTGTGAAACATGTGGTAACTTGACTAAATTTCCTTTGAGAGAAGAAGATACTAATATGACAAGGATGGTAAAATGTAAGAGATATAAGTACATAAACTCAGAAACAAAAGTTGGAAAAGAATCAACAAGGTTAGAATATGTAGAGGATGGGATATCGACTAGAGAATTTATGTCAAATTTTTGTAAATTGATTCAACCATATATACGCCATGCATTTTATGCTAAGTGGCAAGCAAAACAATTTTAAACACAAAGAGAAACTTTCCCACTCGAAATAATTCTATCTGTTGTTGACTTTGCAGAGAATTACTCTTTTGTATCTCAAAAATAACTTCAAGTAGAATACTACTATACAGAGCAGGTTACTTGATGCAGGAGCATCAAGAGGTATAAGGGCAATCCTGTGTCACCCAAAAATATTTACTTAGACTTAGTTTCTGTTTAATGTCTTTACATTTTTGGATACCCATTTGGCTCAAATAAAGGTTCCAACTCTCATAGTTCAACTACCAGTGCATTTGAAAATCCCAAAAAAATAGGAGCATGTATTTGGGCCATCATTTCGGTAAACTAGAAGGTGTGAATTGGCCAGATGAATGTAATCATGATTTAGAGCATTCTAGAAAAAGAATCAGGTCAATAGGCCCCAAGGTTTGAAAGTTATTGCAGTTTTTCGAGTTTTGGAGACCTCCTAAGAATGCTTCAAAGTTAGGTTTGGGGCATTAAATGACCTCAAAAAGGGACAAAAAATGGGGGATGAGCAAAGCTCCTCCATAGGGCTATAGAGCGCTTGGAGAGCTTTCCAAAAATGTAAACAGTTCATCAATCGGAGCTACGATTCAAAAGTTATGCCTCTCGAAAGTTCGGCTACCGTTTCTGGATTCTTCTAGATTTGCACCGACTTCTAACACAGCTTCTGGAACCTTCTATTTTGTCGGTGGATGCCTACTAGCAGTTTCTAGAATGTACTCCTAGTCCTTAACCCTCCGAGGTCTATTTAAGGAGATTTTTGGCATTGTAAAAGGCAGTTCGGATTGGAGCTTGAGAGGAGGTGCTAAAAGGAGAAATATTCTCCAGATTTATGCTATTGTAAGCCCGTAGGGCATGTTTTGAAGTTTATTTCCTCTGCACTATTTGTACTAGCTTATTTTCTCAGTTAATATAATTTCCCTTTTCTATTGTGTCCATTCTATTATTGAGTCGTGTTCCCATCAAGTGGTATTAGAGCGGGTTTTCCTGAGTGTGTAGACAGAGCACCGACTGTGAGGCAGTTTGCACCAGGACTGTGTGGTTGTGGGTTCGAGTTAGAAGATGCCTCCATGAAGAGAGCATGGTGGAAGGGCCAGAGCTATTGATCCTGAGGAGGTTAGAGTCCTCCAGAGATAGGTACAAGCATTGCAAGAGGAGCTTCGTAGAGGAGCAAATGTTGCTGCAAATGACAATAGTGAGGATGATAATGAAGAGGAAGTAATGGAAGTTGATGGGGAAGTTTTGAATCCTGTAGAGGAAAGGCTTTTTAGGGCCATTACTAAGTTTGGGAAAAGACCTACAATTGAAGTGGGTATATTTTCGAGAAATTTGAAACCAGATGAGTTGATCAATTGGATCAATGAACTGGAAGAATACTTTGAGTATGAGGATATAAGGGACCCAGATAGGGTTAAGTTTGCAAAGGCCAAACTAAAAGGCCATGCCAAAATCTAGTGGCAAGAGATTCAACTGGAAAGACTTAGAAGAGGAAAGGAGAAGATCACAAGATGGGATCGCATGGTGGACAAATTGAAGAAGCAGTTCATTCTTGTGGACTAAGAGCTTGATTTGTTTAAGAAGATGCATGGGTTAAAGCAAGTAGGAAGATCAGTCCAAGAATATACAGAGGAGTTTTACCGACTCCTGATTAGAACGGGGCATGCAGAAGAAAATAAGGAGAAGGTTGCTTGTTATATCAGTGGGTTGCGACCTAGCATCCAGGAGGAATTAAGTCTGGTAAGAATGACCAGCGTTGAAGAAGCATACCAGTTTGCCCTACGAGTTGAAGAGAAGTTGAGTAAAAGGTTTGAAGGAAGACAAAGAGGGCGCGGTCAAAGAGGAAGGGGAAGCGTTAGATCATTTGGAGGCCGCAATGAAACTCAAAAGAAAAATGAAGATGAGGGTACTAGCAGGAACCAAAGGAATGAGGGTTTCAACCGCTCCCGTGATCAAGACTTTGGAAATCAAAGAGGAAGAGGTAGAGGATGTGGACAAGGAAGAGGAGGCTGCCGTGGTACCTATTTCCATTGCAATGAAGAAGGTCATCGTGCCTTTGAATGCCCTCAACGACAAGGAAGGACAGATAGGAGAGCTGAGGGCCAAGCTAGGTTTTCTCATGTGGATGAGGATGCACAATCATCACATTCAAAGGATGCAGAAAGAGGAGAGACCTTGGTAAATGAAAGAGTCCTACTAAGTGGTGAGAATGAACCAGGACAACGGAGGAGTTTGTTTCGTACCAGATGCAAGTGTGAGGATAAATGTTGTGATGTGATCATTGATGGTGGTAGCACTGATAACTTGGTATCAGAAGAGATGGTCTCTAAGCTGAAGCTCAAGAGGGAGAAACATCCCCAGCCCTATCGGATTTCTTGGGTAAAAGATGATCATAAGGTCCTGGTAAGTGAATAATGTTTAGTAAAATTCAAAATTGGGAGTTACCATGATGAAGTTCTCTGTGATGTTATTTCGATGGATGTTTGCCATCTATTGTTGGGTAGACCATGGCAGTTTGATAGACATGCAATACATGATGGACATGCAAACACATACTCTCTGACAAAGGATGGAGTTCGCCACAAATTGAAGCCCATGAAAAAGGAAGGTGAAAAGGTATGTAACAGTGCTAGGATTTGTCTTGTTGATGGAAGGAAGTTTTTAGATGGCATGAAACATCAACATATGTGCTATGCTTTGATTCCTAGGAAAGATAAAGAAGGTAGTAGTGAAATACCATTTGAAGTTTAAGATTTACTAGGAGAATTTGGAGATATTATCTCTGATAATGTTCCAGATGGATTGCCACCAGTAAGGCAAATCAGTCATCAGATAGATCTGATTCCAGGAGCTAGTTTGCCTAACAAGGCTTCTCACAGGATGACTCCTACTGAAATAGAGGAGCTAAATAGACAGGTTCAGGAGTTGCTGAGGAAGGGCTTGATTCGAGAGAGCCTGAGTTCATGTGCAGTACCTGCAGTACTTGCACCAAAGAAGGATGGAGAGTGGAGGATGTGTACAAATTCTCGAGCTATAAATAGGATAACCATCAAGTACCAGTTTCCTTTACCAAGGATGGATGATCTTATGGACCGCTCGAGTGGAGCTCAGTACTTCACAAAGATAGATCTAAAGAGTGGCTATCATCAGATACAGATTCAAGAAGGAGATGAGTGGAAAACAGCCTTCAAGTCCAAGGAGGGTCTTTATGAGTGGTTAGTCATGCCCTTTGGATTGATGAATGCCCCAAGCACCTTCATGCGGCTCATGAATGAGGTACTTAAGAAGTTCTTGGGAAAATTTGTTATTGTCCATTTGGATGATATTTTAATTTTCAGTAAGACTTTGGAAGAACATTTACTGCATATTTGTAGTGTCCTTGAAAGGCTAAGGGAAGAGAAACTATTAATTAATCTAAAGAAGTGTGTCTTTGCAAAAAGGGAGTTAGTCTATTTGGGATTTGTTATATCACCTGAAGGTCTCAAAATGGATCCAGAGAAGGTAAAAGCCATCTTGGAATGGCCTACTCCAAGGTCTGCTACTGAGGTAAGATCATTTCATGGTCTGGTTAGTTTTTACAGGAAGTTTATTAAGAATTTCAGTGGCATATGTGCACCTCTAACTGATACAATAAGAGGGGATAGAAAAGAGTTCAAATGGACTGCAACAGCTACGAGAAGTTTTGAATTGCTGAAGAAGAAGGTGACTGAACAGCCTGTGTTAGCACATCCAGATTTTAGAAAAGTATTCCAGGTGCATTGTGATGCTAGTGGTAGCGCTATTGGGGCTGTATTAAGCCAAGAAGGTAAGCCTATTGCATATTTTAGTGAAAAATTGAATGATGCAAAGAAGAAGTATTCTGTTTATGATCAAGAGTTCTATGCAATAGTTCAGGCCTTAAAGAAATGGAGGCATTATTTATTGCCAAAGGAATTTGTTTTGTATACTGATCATTATGCATTACAGTACCTAAATAGCCAAGGTAAATTGAATTAGAGGCATATGAAGTGGGTAGAATTCTTGCAGAGTTATACATTTGTGTTGAAGCATAGAAGTGGAAAATCTAACAGGGTTGCAGATGCATTAAGTAGGAGACAACTATTTCTTACAACAATGCAGGTTGAAGTAGTTGGGTTTGATGAACTCAAGAATTTGTACCCCGAGGATCCTGATTTTGCTGAAGCATGGAAAGCTTGTAAAGAACCTGTTGCTGTAGATAGAACCAAGTGGTTAGACTATTTGATTCAGGATGGCATGTTGTTCAAAGGTAGTCAATTGTGCATTCCAAGAAGTTCCATGAGGGAAAATCTGATTAAGGAGAAACACAGTGGAGGGATGGCAGGACATTTTGGTCGGGATAAGATCATTGCCATTCTTAGAGAACATTATTTTTGGCCTCAAATTACACAGGATGTGAAGAAGTTTGTACAGAGTTGCCAGGTTTGTCAAGTTACCAAGGGGTTTAGTCAAAATACTAGCCTATATCAGCCATTGCCTATTCCATCAAGGCCATGGGAGGACATAAGTATGGATTTTGTTCTTGGATTGCCAAGGACACAAAGGGGTAATGACTCAGTATTCGTGGTGGTTGATAGGTTCTCGAAAATGGCACATTTTATTCCGTGCCACAAAACTCATGATGCTGTCCATATTGCAGACTTGTTTTTCAAAGAGGTGGTAAGACTACATGGTCTTCCAAGGAGTATAGTTTCTGATAGAGCTACTAAATTTGTGGGGTATTTCTGGAGGACATTGTGGAAGAAGTTGAGAACAGACTTGAAATTCAGTTCCACGCATCACCCACAGACTGATGGCCAAATAGAAGTGGTAAATAGAAGTGGGCAATTTGCTGAGATGTTTAGTTGGAGATAAGCCCAAGGGATGGGATTTGTTTCTACCACAGGCAGAGTTTGCTTATAATAACTCTATAAATAGGAGTACTGGAAAATCACCATTTCAAATTGTATATGGGAATAGCCCAAGGACTGCACCAGAATTGAGGAAGATAGAACAAGGGGAGAGGACAAGTGCTGAAGCTGAGGAATTTGCTGAACACATCAAGCGTCTACATGAGGAGGTTCAAGCACACATTAGCAAGATGAATCAAGAGTATAAAGCTAGGGCTGATCAAAGGAGAAGACATAACGAATTCCAAGTAGGGGATCTAGTCATGGTGCACTTACGAAAAGAAAGATTTCCAGTTGGTACTTACAACAAGCTGAAAATGAAGAAATTTGGCCCCTGCAAAGTTCTAAGGAAACATAACTCAGGAAATGCATATGAGGTGGAGCTGTCAGATGGTATTCACATTTCTCCCATTTTCAACATTGCAGATTTAACAGAGTATCATGATGATGGTGCAGATGAGGAGCTGGTTTTAGAGCCATGTCCAATTCCTGCTTCTAAGAAGGAGGAGATAGAAGACATTCTAGATCATCGTGTGGGTAGGAGTACCAGAAATAGGCAGTATGAAGAGTATTTGGTCAAATGGAAAGGACGGCTGATCGAGGACTCAACTTGGATTTCAGCAGCTGAGGTTTCCCATTTGGGATTTCCTCTACCATCCATAAAGTGATAGGGTCACTTTTCAATCTACCCTGGGTGTCTGATGCAGGAGCATCCAGAGGTATAAGGGCAATCCTGTGTCACCCAAAAATATGCACTTAGACTTAGTTTCTGTTTCATGTCTTTACATTTTTGGATACCCATTTGGCTCAAATAAAGGTTCCAACTCTCATAGTTCAACTACCAGTGCATTTGAAAATCCTAAAAAAATAGGAGCATGTATTTGGGCCATCATTTCGGTAAACTAGAAGGTGTGAATTGGCCAGATGAATGTAATCATGATTTAGAGCATTCTAGAAAAAGAATCAGGTCAATAGTCCCCACGGTTTGAAAGTTATTGCAATTTTTCAAGTTTTGGAGACCTCCTAAGAATGCTTCAAAGTCAGATTTGGGGCATTAAATGATCTCAAAAAGGGTCAAAAATGGGGGACGGGTGAAGCTGGTCCATAGGGCTATAGAGCGCTTTGAGAGCTTTTTGAAAATGTAAATGGTTCATCAATCGGAGCTACGGTTCAAAAGTTATGCCTCCCGAAAGTTTGGCTACCGTTTCTGGATTCTTCTAGATTTGCACCGACTTCTAACGCAACTTCTGGAACCTTTTATTTTGTCAGTGGATGCCTACTAGCAGTTTCTAGAATGTACTCCTAGTCCTTAACCCTCTGGGGTCTATTTAAGGAGATTTCTAGCATTGTAAAAGGCAGTTCGGATTGGAGCTTGACAGAAGGTGCTAAAAGGAGAAATATTCTCCAGATTTATGCTATTGTAAGCCCGTAGGGCATGTTTTGAAGTTTATTTCCTCTGCACTGTTTGTACTAGCTTATTTTCTCAGTTAATATAATTTCCCTTTTCTATTGTGTCCATTCTATTGTTGAGTCATGTCCCCATCATTACTATTATGGTTCAAGTGTCTTATCGACATGCACAAATTGATCTAGATGGTGTGGAAAGTACAGATCAAGCACGAGTCATTAAAAAAGAGTATCACTTTTACATTAGTGATGACAAAGAACATGACACACATTTTGTGGAACATTGTTTAAAGACATTTTTTGAATATTTGAAAAACAAAATCATTAAAATAGAAAAACATTTTGTATGGTCAGATGGATGTGTAGCACAATTTAAATTAGCTAGACCATTTTATGCATTATGTAGATATCATCGATACCTTAATATACCACCCATTTGGAATTTTTTTGAGAGTGGACATGGAAAGGGTGAGCATGATGGTGCAGGAGCTTGTATCAAATGTGCTTTAAGAAAGTATCAAATGGACTATAAAGGATATCACATTAATAATGCTCATGATGTGGTTGAGTGGTGCAAAACACATTTTTCGATGCCAACAAATATAGATAACACATCATCACAAGCGGATCAAGTCATACCATTTAGAGTGTTTTGGGAGGTATCAGGTATATATAAATTAATTTGTTCATATTTTTAAATTGAATCTTAAATTTATATTTAATATGTTACCTTAGGTGATCTCTAACTAAATTATGGACCTTGTGTACATTCAGGTGTTGATAGAAGATCAATGCATGCATGCAAGAGGGTAGAGAAGACATGGTCTTTGCATTCAGTTATGAGTACAAATAGTAATGTGTGGTCATTGTACACAAGAGAATACTCATGTTTTTGTCCTGATTGTATTGATGAAGACTATGATGGTTGCATTAATTAAGAACATGGATATGTGGGTGAATGGACTTTGGTGCCACTAGATGTTATTGATATGAATGAGTTTGAGGACGAAAACTATGATGATATTCCATTGATTTCTAGTGATTATAACCATATTTCATGATTGATCAGAGTTGGTATGTATGAACTATATATATACCTAGATCATGTACATGTATAAATTTTTCATAATTTCAGTTAATTTTTATTATATATATGTACTTATGTACATGACATGTATCCAAAATTTTGACATATATAAGTTTGTGTAGGAAATGTTTTTTGCAGTCATGGTAGAATCAAAAAATGTAGAAGGTGTTAGCTATTATTTATTACGTTGCACCATGGAAATAGAGAAGCTAACAAAGACTGAAATAAGTGATGAAATTATTTTTCCCACAGGTTAGTATATAGTTGAATTATGTACATGTATGTCAAGTATCTATGTTTTTTATGAATTCAAATTCTTTGACTTAAATTCAAGATTTATGTATTTTTTAAATGTGTACATGTGTAGGTTCTGTTGTTGTACAGGGAACATATTTGAAGCAAAGAAAAGTACTTAAAAATGGGATTCATTTCACTAATTATCAACCTAACAATAAGGTATATCAATATAGTAACCATGTTATTGCCACTGGTCAAACTCTTCATCTAGTCAAAGGACCTAGAATACGTAAGTGGAGGCTCCATATTGATGATCATGAGAAAATATTAAATGTTATCTAAGAACGAGCTGATCCACTTGATATGAGATAGAAACAACTCCTAATTTGAAATGTAATTCAAGAACACTTTGAAATTTGGTTCAAACTATTTGAAATTTGGTTGAACAATCATTTGATCAATTTGAAATTTGATGGAATAACTAACTTTCTAAATTGAACTTTTAGTCTTTCATTTTTAACTCAGTTTCTTGAATTCAAATTGTCATAAAGTAACTAATTATAGAAATTATGAACTTATACATGTATGTGTGTAGACTAATTACTTGACATGTGCACCTTGAGGGAAAGAAATTCGAACACCACTTGTCTTAAGGGGATGAAATTAGGGTTCTGTAAAATTAATTATATTGAACTTTCTATTTCATTTAACTTGTCAATTTTAGGATACATGTACGCTTTCAATTTAACTAATTAGGACACGTGCTTTCAATTTTAGGACATGTGAGCTTTTGATTTAACTAATTAACTGACATGTGAGCTTTCAATTTTAGGACATGTGAGCTTTCAAGTTCAAATTGCGATTTGTTTAACTAAACTTTGAACATGTACATGTTTTAAGTTGGACTTGAATTAGAACATTGGGCTTAAGGGGATAAAATTCTAGGATATGTGTACAAATTAAAATTTCTCTATGATTAAAATTTGAAATGTAACTCAAGAATAATTTGAAATTTGGTTCAAACTATTTGAAATTTGGTTGAACAATCATTTGATCAATCTGAAATTTGGTGGAATAACTAATTTTATAAATTAAACTTTTACTCTTTCATTTTTAACTCAATGTCTTGAATTCAGATTGTCATAAAGTAACTAATTATAGAAATTATGAACTTATATGTACATGTATACACTAATTACCTGACATGTACAGGTCTTGAGGGAAAGAAATTCAAACACCGCTTGTCTTAAGGGGATGAAATTATGGGTCTGTAAAATTAATTATATTGAACTTTCTATTTCATTTAACTTGTCAATTTTAGGACACATGTACGCTTTCAATTTAACTAATTAAGACATGTGCTTTCAATTTTAGGACATGTGAGCTTTCGATTTAACTAATTACTTGACATGTGAGCTTTCAAGTTCAAATTGTGATTTGTTTAACTAAATTTTGAACATGTACATGTTTTAAGTTGGACTTGAATTAGAACATTGGGCTTAAGGGGATAAAATTCTAGGATATGTGTACAAATAAAAGGGATGAGTTCTATAGATTTACTCAAGTTAGGAATTATGTACAACTAATCACCTGATACTTGAACATTTAATAAATGATATATTACTAGACATTTAAATTACATGAACTATATATATATATATATATATATATATATATATATATATATCTAAATTTAATCAATATATTACATGTGTACATATCTAAATAAATTACATACATATCTTCTAGAAACAATTTATAATATACTAGATCTAGATCTATAATGTATTAGATTCCACAACATAATGTAACATGTATCAATCATCTCAAGAACAAATAACAAAAACATGTATCTATCTAGAGATCTATCAGAAGATAGTATCAAATATAAATAGCATCCACACATTTAGACATGCAGATCTAGGTACATCTATATTAAATAAAATATAAATATAACATGCATGTGTGTATATAAAGTTTCTATCTAATATATGAATGTCTTTCTGGATGAAAGTCTAGAACAAATCATCTACATAAAAAAAACCATAGATCATCAGGTGCAGGACTATCATTTCCATGCCTCCTCACAACACAGTCTAAAGACTGACTATCAAGGTGCTCACTAGGATGTGCTGACCCCTATATATAAATTCAAGAGAAAGTGATATCAATACATACATACATTTAATCAAGAGAAAGTGATATTGAAATACATGTACACATAATCAAAACATAAATAAACATTACCTGTCCACGACTGACATCATCCAATGAGTCTTGATGATGTACACAATTTGGCATCAAAGCTGGAGTAAAAAGAGGCATGTCCCCCTACATTACATGTGCATGTGCAACAAATCAAATTAAAATTTCTCTATGATTACAAATCTACGTGCATGATATACATACATGTGCATGCATGCACATGTGTAAATTAAATTAGTTTCAAATGATTGAAATTTTAACATGAACAATTTTTTTTTAACCTGTGTAGATGGTGGCATCTAATAATACTCAGACTGTTTAGCATCGATTGTGTCCACTAATGCATCTAGATATCACTGCGTCGCATCAAGGTCCATCTCTACATCTACGTGAGCCCCATCACTTGTGACTGGCACACATCCTAATAATGACGAGCCAAGTGGACTATGTAGATGAGATGGCATAGAAGTAGAATGATCACGTGTCAACAAGTCCATCCATCCTGTGGTCAACAAGCTCAAATCAACATCATTAAGGCCCACATCAAAACTCTAAGCCTGCCTTGTAATACTGGCTGACGGGTCTGTGGTATGTATATGTCTCTCTGGAGCAAAAGAGTGGTCAGTAGGTGGATCATCATGTGCACTACCACCATGACCACTACCTAATC